>QEPC01010227.1:2288593-2299589 GCA_003113815.1 Sphenodon punctatus
GTCATGTCTGTTTTCACCCAGAGAGTTGTCCTACTGGAGTCCCATCCACTTACTGGATGCGATGCTAGTAGGAAAGTTCTCTGTCTCCAAGTGGCAGGGTTGTACTCAGCAGCAAGGAGTTCCCAGTGTTAACGAATGTTCTGTCCATCACATCTTAACGCTGAAAACTCCTTGTTGCTGGATTTTTGGAGGCTCCACCTACAGTGTACAAGCCCCTCCCTAGAGCTCTGCCAGCCATAAAGTTCCATGCGGTGCTTAGATGGACGCCAGGGACAGGCAGGCCCCTCCCTCTCCCTTAAGCCCCACCCCTCCCTTAAGCTCCACCCACTTTGGGTTTTTGGAGCGCGCGCGTGCTTTGCACGCGCGCACATTAGGGGCCCATAACTAAGGCTTGAACCCGGGCCCTTCTCAACCTTGCTACGCCCCTGGTTGGTTTAAAGGTGAGATCTTTCCTTGGGGCACAAGAGACCCCAGGTTCAAATCCCCTATGGCACTACTGTCAAGCATGAAATAAAAATACTGTGTGCTGTGGTTTGCAACACCCCTATCAATAGAGCATGTATAATATCAATGTGTGAGTACAGTATACTGTTGTCAAGAGAGACAGAAAAGGGCCTTGGGTGGGCCTTGTGCAAACACTCAATAAAATGCACATAATATCTAAGTTCCCAGCATACTCCAAGTGCTACCATCAAGGGTGAATGAAAAGGGCCCCGTCTCAGGCCTTGTGCAAACAGAATCAATAGAACGCACATAATAACCAGGTTCCCTGTGTGCTATCCTTGAGGGTGAATGAAAAGGCAGAGGATAATTGGAGGGGGTAAGATGTAATTATTTATTATTATTGGGGGGAGTGTCGATTGTGTATTGTTTTTTGAAATGCTGGGTTCCCCTGTGTGGGATATAGACCCTAGCATTGCTGTATTTGTGTGTTGCTTTGATTGTTGGGTTCCCCTGCGTGGGGAAAAAAACCCAATTATTGTATTTATTTTCTGTTGTGAGCTGCCTCGAGTCACCTTTGGGTGGGAGAGTGCGGGATACAAATTAAAAATGAAATTTTAAAAAATGAAAAAAAGGGCCTTGGGCAGGCCTTTTGCGAACAGACGTGATAAAATCCACATAATATCTAAGTTCCCAGTATAGTCCGGGTACTACCGTCAACGGCGAATGAAAAGGGCCACGTCTCGGGCCTTGTCAATGGACAAAACCATTTTCAGCTAGATGGCTTCTTTGAGAACATCAAGCTGCAAGGGTGTGTTGGTCTAAGAGGTCCCAGGTTCAAATCCCCTATGGCACTACTGTTGAGTAGGGGTGGGACATCTGGCAAAAAAACAGTTACCGGTTTACAAAAAAACAGTTTACCAGATTAAAACTAGTTTACCGGTACCGGATTTATTCCATTGATTTCAATGGGGAACTGTCCCCATTGAAATCAATGGGGAAAAAAACCAATACCTCCCCCTCCCAGGCTGTGTGGGTGGAAGGGGGGGGCACCCCCCACCCAGCCTGGATTTTTAAAAAAATATTTTTTTTACCCTAAGTCCCGACCCGGAGCCGACACCAGCAGGTACTAGGGTGATCCCTGGGGTGGGGGGTGGTTTAACACACACCCCACCCCAGGGATCACCCTACCTCCCCACCCAGGGATCGCCTACCTTTGGTGCTCCGGGCGATGGCAGCACGGCAGTCCAGCGGCTTCAGCACTGGCTGTTGGCTTCATCACTTTCTAGGCCTTCCGGGGAAACCCGGAAGTTTCCCGGAAGGCCTAGTAAGCGCTGAAGCCACCAGCCAGCGCCTCCACCGCTGGACCCCCGTGCTCCCGCTGCTGCCTCCGCCTGGAGCGCCAAAGGTGGTCGATCCCTGGGTGGGGACGTAGGGTGATCCCTGGGGTGGGGTGTGTGTTAAACCACCCCCACCCCAGAGATCACCCTAGTACCACAGTACCTACCTGCTGGTGCAGGCTCTGGGTCGCCGGCAGCGGCCCGGAGCCCGCACTAGCAGGGACTTTGGGGAAAATATTTTTTTATTTATTTTTTTTTAATTCAAACTGGGCAGGGTGGTTGGGGGTGTCCCCCCTTCCACCCATGCAGCCTGGACTGAGGAGGGAAAATGGTTGGGGTTTTTTTGTTTCGTTTTTTTACATTGCGGCCATTCATTTCAATGGCCGCAATGTAAAAAAATCCGGCACGGGGAACCGGTACCGGTACCCCCAAATACCGGAGTAATCCAATACTGCTGGTATGGCAAAATACCGGCAGTATCGGATACCGGATGTACCGAACTTCCCACCCCTACTGCTGAGTGAGAAGTAAAAAGGCCGTGTGCCAGGGTTTGCAACACTCCCATCAAAAGAGCGTATATAATATCAATGTGCATGGTATGAATACCATATGTACTGCTGTCAAGAGAGATGGATAAAAGTCTTGGGCGGGCTTTGTGCAAATGGAATTGATAGAATACACGTAATATCTAAGTTCCCAGAATGTTCCATGTACTGAGGATGAACGAAAAGGGCCTTGTGCGAACAGAATCAATAGGACACACAAGTTCCCAGTATGTTCTGTGTGCTACGGTCGAGGGCGAATGAAAAGGGCCACCTGTCGGGGCTTGTGCAAATGGAATCGATCGAACGCACATAATATCCAAGTTCCCAGTGTGCTCCGTGTCCTTCCGTTGAGGGCGAAATAAAAGGGCCTTGCGCGGGCCTTGTGAGAACAGCACAATTAGAACGCATATAACGAACGTTCTTACATGTGAAGAGTACAATGGGAGGGACTTGAATTGAAATGGTGATGCCCCAAAATTCCAGTCTATGCACTTGGGCATAGACAGTTCGTCTCTAGGGGCCCATGCATGACCTCCACAGTCGCACCCCTCCCCCCCACCCCTTTACCTTCTTGAGGACCAAAATCCTACTTTACAAGCAGAAGGGCTAGATGGTCTACCAGTACGATTCCTTGCTTATGAAGCCAGCAGTCAGGTTCTAATCCCCTGTTGTGCTATTATTACAGAGTAGGAGAGAAAAAGGCTGTACTTTCAGAAATTTTTTGTTGGTATCACCTGTGGAAGGTTCGTATCCATTACTGTACATCAGGCCCCGATCCTTGAATCCAAGCACCGTGGCCTGGTAGCATCGTGCCAGGCTCATAACACCCAGAGGTCAATGGCCAATCCATTCTCAGCTAGATGGCTTCTTTGAGACTGGCTAGGTGCAAGGGCATGTTGGTCTAGAGGCACGATCCTTGGTTGGGGGCTCAAGAGGTCCTGGGTTCAAATCTCCTATGGTGCTACTATTGAGTGAGAAATGAATCAACTGTGTGCTGGGTTTGCAACACCCCTGTCAATAGAGCATGTATAATACAGATATGCATGGTCCCAATACAGTATAGTGCTGTCCAGAAAAACAGAAAATGGCCTTGGGTGGGCCTTGTGCATACAGAGTCAGTAAAATGCACATAATATCTCAGTTCCCAGTATGCTAAATGCGTTACCCTCAAGGGTGCATGAAAAGGGCCACATGTCAGGGCTTCTGCAAACAGAATCAATAGAACACACATAATATCTCTGTTCCCAGTGTGCTACCAAAAAGGGCCTTGGGTGAGGCCATGTGAGAACAGCATCACTAGAACATATATAATTAACATTTGTACATATTAAGAGTACAATGGGAGGAACTTGAATTGAAATGGTGATGTCTGAAAATTCCAGTCTACACACTTGAGCGTAGACAATTCTTTTCTAGGGCCCCACCCCACCGCACCCCCTTCTTTACCTTCTTGAGAACCCAAATCCTAGCTTATAGGAAGCAGCGCTTGGTGGTCTGGCGGTAACTGGACACTGGAGCCGGGAGCAGTCTGCCCCTTTAAGAGGGAATTGAGCAGGCCAGCAGGAGGGATGAGTGCATATGCATGGGCCTGGAAAAGCCAGCCCATAGCTGGGAACCAGCCTGGGTTAAATGCAGGCTGACACAGTCAGAGTGGGCAGGACACTGACCCTTTAAGGCTGAGCAGTGGAAGCCTGGCCACACCCACTCTGCTAGTATAAAAAGAGAGGCAAGACTGAGAGAAGAGACAGTCTCTGCCTGAGAGTTGAAGGCGCAACATCTTCCTGGAAGAAGCTGTCTGGCCACTCCATGCTCTCCAGGGTTCTGAAAGTAGAGCCAAGGAAGGATTGGAGTGGGTCCAAGTACTGGGGAAGGCTCTGCCCAGGAGGGAGCCTTCTGCCTGGAGAAGACTTATTGTGAGCCAGGGGCCTGACTACTATGGACTTGGGGGGGGTGCTGTTGCTGTTGTGACTGTGGAGAGACTGACCTGGGCTGTAGGGTGGAGGCGGATGAGCTGGCAGCGTAGGGTTGAAGGAACTGTGTGCACATATGGTGGCATAGGCCTTAGCTGTGAGGAATGGTAGGAGGCCAAGGGTAGGGCCCCTACAGGGGAACCCCACAGGTTACACACACACCCTACTTGGGGGGGGGGGTAACAGCCAGGTTGAGGGCTGAAGAGGCATGGCAGCAGGTTGAGGTAATTCCCCAGTGAGACCTAATTCCCCAGTGGTGTGGCCTTGGGAAGGCGCCCTGTTACAGACCCGTCTATAACTATTGATTGTACAGTGCAAGGTACACTGCTGGTGCTATAATAATAATAATAATAATAAACTCCTCCTTGCATGTTTCTTGTAACATGGGAAAGGGCACTCCCTGTTTTCAGCCTGTGCAGCAGAAAAAGCTTCAAGCCCTGTACAGCAAAGTCAGTGCTACTGTATGTCTTAGCCCAGTCTGCTTACCCTGGATTCCAGCCCTGTGTTGTCTACACTGAACGTGGCGCCAGACTGTAGGATTACAACCAGCTAATTAGCGGGGGTTTGTAGCTGTGCAGCATCACAGGATTGCTAGCAGGGGCAATTCGCAGGGCAGAATTGAACCACTTGGGTGCTACATGAAAATGGTGATTGTAGGCAATAGTTACTCACAAGAAATGAAAACGCAGCAGAAACCAGATGTCTGAATGTGTCCTGTTACTGGGGAAAGTATAGCATTTACGCTCCTTTTCTTGCAGCCCCACAAGAATTGCCCATTTGTATGATCATTGATTAGCACAAAACCCCACAAGTTAGACTGTGACTTTTTCTGCTGAAGTATCCATCGGAAACAAGAAGATCTGAATCTTCCCCAGGTAAAGATTTCAATTCCAGAATCTTAATGTACACACCAATCAAGGATCAAAATAGCACACAATAACAGGGAACAGCTTTGTGACTTTTTTTATTATTATTTATTTTATTTTTTTAATTCAAACGTCAGAAAACAGACATTTTGCTTGTTCAAGTTTCAGATTTGTAGGGTGGAGGGGTTTTATTTTATTTGTTTACAGCATAGAGAAATATAACTTTACAATTATTTCCTTGGTTTTGGTTCTGGCACATGCAAATTTCTGAACTAACATTCCATTGAGCTTAAACATTAATTATGGAACAGTGTGAAAAAGCAAAAACACCTTTACCAGCAGCCAGCTGAAGTTCTTTGCCATTAGCAGGTGATTTTTAAACTAATTAATTGAAAAAGAGACAGAATGGAAGTTTGTGCTTGCCAAAATGCATAGGACAGAAAGAGGATGCAAGAGGAGGGTGTCCTGCTACTCCTAGATGTTCCAGTAGGTGGCAATGCTGTCCTGAAAAAAGGCACTTCCTGGCCTCCAGCCTGGGATGTAGATCTGCTCCTCAACCAGCTGTCCTGCTCATCTGTCTTGCCGCATCCTGGACCTAACCCAGCCACTTGCCTTTGGACTGTCTACCTGGAACAACTGTCCATTGGTGTCAAGTCCAACTTACCTGACAAGTGCCTCTGGATGGATCCAAATAGCATGTGGAACGTCTCTTTTAATTAAAGCTTTGAGACCTTCATATTTGTCTGCCATAACTCATGCTCCATCTGCATGAAACTCAGCCCAAAACCTCAATTTCAAACTGTTTTCTTAGAGAAAACAATTGGTGATATTGAAAAGCTGTTCATCTTCCTAAAAAAAAAAAAAAGGTTTACAAAATAGGTATTTCTTGATGATGATTTAAACAAACAAAACAAAAAATGACACAAATAATTTTCTTTGTTATTAGCTTTCGCATCATCTATCTGGAAGGCACAACATTTATTCCATAGCTGTTCAAAAAGCTGTTCCTCCAAATCTTTTGATACATCAGTGGTGCAACAAGCTGTTGTGTTGTTAGACAATGGATATTTTACAGTTGTTGAGCACTTGACTTGCCAAGAAGAGTTAACATCAGGCTCAGTCATTGTGGCAGGATGTTTCCAGCAGTTTATATTGGCTGCTGACAGAATATTTAATCACATAATGTCCTGAGATTCTTCATCACTCCTTGGAGTTTTAATCACTTCTCGGTTTTAATCTTGACGCTCCTATAGGCCAAAATGAGAGTATCACGGTAAAAACTGTGAAAGGTAATAAACCTAGGCTCTGCCTCAACAAACATACTTCTATAGACCACTCAAAGATCAGAGGGTGTTTTTTAAACAAGACACGTCCACACATGGCCCTCCATTGTCCATGTGTCCAACTGCTCATGTGATGGTGGTGTGTGGGGAGGTGTGCTCCTGTGACCAACGCACCAGCCACTCGTGGCCACGCATGGAGCACTCCTGAAAAAGCCGAGTGCCCCATGCCCTCTCATGACCTCCCCCAAGGGCTGCATATATACATTAAATAACAATGGAGACAGAATAGAACCCTGCAGAACACCGTAGGATAAGGCGTGGGGGCAAACTGTTTCAGCTCCCAACACTACCTGCTGGCTTCTCCCCGAGAGGAATGAGCGGAACCATTCAAGAACAGTCCCGTCCAGACCCCCCAGGTCACACAGAAGTCTCAGCAGCAGCCCATGGTCCACGGTGTCAAAAACGGCCGAGAGATCTAGCAGGATGAGAAATGTTGAACATCCTGCATCCATCTCCCGGTGGAGACCGTCGACCAAGGCCACCAACGTTGTCTCGGTGCCATAGCCGGGGCGGAACCCAGATTGAAAAGGGTCCAGGAAGCCAATGCTATCTAGATGTGCCTGGAGCTGAATCGCCACTGCCTGCTCAATAACCTTCCCTAAAAAGGGGAGGTTAGAGACAGGGCTCAAAATAGGACTCAAAAGAAAAACTTTTCTTTATTGAGCCCAAACACGGGGCTACTTTCCACTGATTAAGTATTGCCAAATCTTCTTGCATAGCAATATCATTTAACCTACAGCATATTTAGTTCTTAATGACCAAAATGGTTTCCCCCAAAAAGAACAAAAAAGAAAACCCCGATGCTCTCAGAAAGGGTGCCAAATAATTTACCCAAGGGTAGGCTCTGAAGCCTGTGTGTTCCAGTTCCTCCATAAGGCACTGGACTGGTAAGACCTGCTCTTGTTGAGACAGCAGCCGTAGCCAAAAATGGACAAAAGCTGTTTTGCCACAACAGTCTATAGACAAGATTCCAGTTTCTGCCCGAACAATTGCTCCAGGTACGCTTTTCCCTACCCCTAGTAATTGACGAAGGAACTGGTTTTGTATTCTTTCTAGTAACACAATATTCGGAAAAGAAACTACTTCTAATTGAAAGGTTAACCTAGGCTGCTTGATTGAAAAGTTTGGAAGAAAATAGAAAGGGGAACACTCCTTGATAAATGTGCTGCTTTAATAATGCACCATGCAGTCCTAGATGTCTTACTAATTCTAGCTTTTATATGCCCATGCCATGTTCCCATATTGGAAAAGGTAACGCCCAGATAGCTAAATGATTTTACTAACTCAAAATCCATCTTATTAATCTTCCAACTAGTTGCTGCAAACTTACCCCCTATATCCATAATCTTTGACTTTCCAACATTAATTTCCAATCCAATCATCTCACAGTAATCCATTAGTTTCCTAATTAAGTTCCTCAAACCTTTCTCAGTTTGAGAGCAAAGAACCAAATCATCTGCATATTGAAGTGTGTATCCCGGATATGTCCGAATCCTAGGAGGGTAAGCATTTGCCATTCTCAAGAAATTAAATAAGTCTGAAAGATATAAATTAAAAAGCAGGGGGTCCAGAACACAACCTTGTCGTACTCCTCTGTTGATGGAAATCAGGGCACTCAACCTACTCATTGTCCCAGTTCTAACTAGCTACATTATTGGTGTGTAATTGGATCAGCAGTGCAAGCAGTCTATCATCTAAGCCCATTGCTTTCAGTTTCTCCCAAAGTCTAGCACGGGGAACTGAATCAAAGGCTTTGGTGAAGTCAATGAAGCCTAAAAACAGCTTTCCCTTGCAAACCTTAGTGTATTTAAAGATTATGTGAGACCGAATATAGCAGCAATCTGTGATTGAGCACTTGTACCTAAAACAAACTGCTCTTTAGGGATTAGGGCACTCTCCTCTGCCCAACCCTCAATCTGCTGCAGCAGAAGCTTGGCATAAAGCTTGCCAACAATTGACAGAAGGCTAATAGGTCTAAGGCTAATAGGACAGAGGCCGGGTTCATAATATCCCCTTTTTTAAAGATTGGTACTATCCAACTAGATCTCCACATTTCTGGGACCTTACAAGCTTCATTTATTTTATGGAATAGTTCAGATAAAATTGGGGGCCACCATCCCGGGGCAGCCTGTAACACTTCTGCCATCATGTAATCTGGACCTGATGACTTATTGGGCTTAAGGGACATGATCAATTCTGCTACGTTGCTTTCGAAGATGTCAAATACAGGGGATAGTGCACTATTCTGTCTATTTATAGTAACACATACACCGTTGGCTGCTAATTGTTGGTCATTATATAAAGCTCCAAAGAAGCCTTCCCAAAGTGTGTTTGGGATTGGCGAATTTATATTATTATGGGTTGCTCTCAGAACCCAATTCAAATCCTCCAAAACTGGCTTATGTTGCCTGTCCGAATAGCTACATTCATTTATGCCCAAGATTTATTATAATAGGCGGCTCTTTTCTTCCGTAGAAGTTGCCTGTAGTGAATCTGTAAATACTGATATTCCTCTTGGAGGAAATGAGGCTGCTCCTTTACCCAGGCCTTTTTGAGGGCAATTAGTCGGTGCTTGACTACTTTACATTCCTGATCATACCACAGGTTACTGGAACTGGAGTAAATTTGCCTGGAAATTAGAGGAACTCTCTCTTTAAAGTGCTCCAAAATCTCTGCAAATTTCTCAAGAACTATGTCAATATTTGAATTAAACAGAACCGTTTCCCTCAGGTCCCCAATTTCATTAGTATTGCAGAGGTCCTGAACTTTACATGTTAATTGGGTAGAGCCCCATTTCTTTAACCGCTGAGGATTCTCAAACTCACCCTCCACATGCCCACTGTCCCCAGGTTGCCCATAAGTACCAAACTGGACCTTTAAACGCATATGCTTGCTTTCTGGTCTTGGGACGAGGGTGAGAGTAAAGAATTTCTTCCAATAGCAGAAATCAATAAATATATAATCTACTGTACTTCTTCCTTGCAGGACTACATAGGTATAATCCCCATTTAAATCCCTATTCAGCCTACCGGGCTGCATGGGCATCAACTCCTGTTGTTTACCCAGAAAATGGACCTGTTAGCACTCAATGGTGGTCCATATCACTCTGCTTTCTGTTTTTGCTCCTTTTTGCATCCCACACTGAGCACCTGTTGCATTTCCCTCAGTTCTGGAAACCCTGGGCCGAAGTCATAAGGTGAGAAGGCAGACAGTCACCACTTCTCCATGGCATCCGGTTTTCCAATAATGAGCAAAAAGCTCAATGGGTTATTGTCTGTCTGACCTGGAATTTTGCCCCGTAGAGACCGTTCCAAAACTTGACTGCTTGAGTAAAAGGAACTCCAGTTTATGAGACGTAGACTGTTATTCTGAATCAAAAAGATACTGGTGAAGGCTACTAGCCTTAACCCTTCTGAATGCTTCTACAAGAGTACAGCTCCAGTTTCAACCAGACTGGTGTGTCTGTGCATTGTGTTGGAGAAAGGGTTATCAACACAAGCATGAGTCAGATGGCTGATGGTCTCTTTTAATGGTTGGTGAAGCATGTCACACCCTTTGTCAAATGGCTGAGATGCAGAGTAAGACCACTTACCATGAGACTTCTTAATAAGGTTCCCCCCCCCCCCTTTGGGGAGGCGGGCAAGTAACTTTGCATCAGGTGTGCATGTGGCCGAACCACAGTGAACTAGTTTTTCTCAAATTTGTTGTAATACCCACTAAAACCCATGACAGTTTGTTGTAACGTGCAGGATCTTGGTGGACTACAACTCTTTGCAGGAGTAGGTCCACTTACCAGTCAGCACCCTCTACACAAGCCCAGCTCTTTAAATATAAAATGATTTAATCCATCTAGAGGTCTCTAAAGTCTATTTTTCCTAAGGTTTTCAAGCCTAACTAAACAGTCTCTCAAGCCAGCACTGAAGTATCCAGCCCCTGTTCGTCCCCACGGCTTTACTGAGTATATAGTCTCTTGACCCTCTCAGGGACTCTTCAAAAAAATCAACCAATTAAGCCTCAGTCTCTTCCCATGTAGTAGCTAGGGTTTTTCCTTTTATTTCTCTTCAGTTTTGTCACACCTGTTTTTGGGCTGCTAAATGTATTCCTAGGGAATGTGTTTTTCACTGGGGTTATTACTAATGAATTCCTAATATGTTACAAATTCTTTCTTTCATTCACACACACAGGGAAAGATGTCTGTCTCCTTACAGAGTGCCAGGACCAGACCACTAACTGTTGGACCTAGACAAAGTGTCTATTTCCTTACAGAGGGTCAAATAGAGGCAACTAACTGCAGGATTTGGCTCATAAAAGGGTAGAAGGGAAAAACACACTTTCACTCCCGTAGGGCACAAGAGGTTCCACCAGGGCCATGACCCTGGCTTAAGTCCCTCGGCCTGGTCTACGGTTATTAGCCTTTTTACTCACCACTGTATCTGTGTGACAAGATTCTTTGAAATTCTGTGGTTTAATCAAGAGATCAAAAATCAGGCT
>QEPC01010227.1:2300053-2322891 GCA_003113815.1 Sphenodon punctatus
AGCTATGCTTGCAAATATGGTGTTGGTTCAGGCTGTACTGGCATCTTGTGCAAGTCTTAGTAATGCGGTTTGCAGTCAAGATCTTGCAAGCTGTCAAATTAAAGTCTGTGCATAGTTCACTTAGGGGCTTTTGGCTTCAAGCAATGTTTAGGGCCTATGGCCTCAAGTCATGTCTTGCTGTTTCAAGCAATTCTTCACAGTATCTTCAGCCTGACAATTCTAGCTTCTATTATCATTCATACACCTGACATTCGTCTGTCAGTTTTCCTGATGACCTCTCTTCCCCTGACATCCAAGTCCATTTCTGACATTCTCATGCCTCGCCCCCCTCAGGAGCTGCTTCAACTGCCATTTTGTACTCCCCATCTCAGTACAACTCCAGCTGCAATTCCCCTTAAAGGGGCAGGATACTCCATTACAGTTGGGTCCTTTGGCCATGTCGTCCAACTTTTCAGAATTGGTTGCAATCCCTTTTTCTAACACAATAGGTGTCTTCAAACGGTCCTAGGACTGGCCACCCCTAGACCTGCTTTCAGGGGTGGCCAGCAGGGTGGCCAGCCCCACCTGTGCTGGGTTTACACAGACCTGGCAGCTGCTGTGGCCCACAGTCCGCCTGCGTGCCACCTCCTCCCCCACACCATAGAGCTGCTGGCGGATCACCCAACACGTTAGGCTGCCACCCACAGCTCTATGGTATTGCCTGGGGCAACTCCTGGCTGAGAATGGAGCTGCAGTGGCCGTCCACCAAGCAGACGGACAGCTGCTCCACCCCAGGTTTGGGCGGTGTGCTCTGCTGGCGGTGCTCTGAGGAAGACCACAAACAGGGCTCTGCCTGCACATCTGGTGGCCTACTTGTAGACAGACGGGCCACCCAAGTGTTAGGTGGAGAAGAGGTGTGAGTGCTGTCTGTCTAAAAGCACCCAATGCACCCTACTTGCTCCATCATGGGTTGCTCAAATGGGCACTTGTCTAGGCACATATTTTCATTTGTCCCATTTATGACAGATGTGCCACCATGCACTGGACATTCCGACTAAATCGAAGCTACCAATGTGACCGTTAAATCTCACCTTGTGACATGGTGGCAATCTGTTTGGGAAGAGCGTTTGACATCTAAGCTCTTTGAGATAAAGCCTGTGCTTTGGCTGTGGAGGTGCACCTTCTGTAGGAGCCAGAGAGGAAGTTCTCTTCTGTAGACTGTTATTGGTCATGGGCTCCACACCCATTGGCACTTGCACTAGAGGGCAGCTCTTCTACTGTGCGGTCATTGCCACATTGTCTTAATAGTGAAACATGTTTTACCTGACTCTTCCTGGTTTAGCAATGCTTGTCGCGTGTCTTTATGAAGCCACCCTGACCCTGCTGAGCTGGTTGGCCTATTTATGTTCTAGGAGACAAGGCTGACTTTGATGCTCTTTTTACCTTTTAAAGGAATGTCAGCTAGTTCCAATCCTACTTCCCTTTTATGACATGCTCCTTTTTTACTGTGGTTTTTAACTTTGCCCTTGATTTTTCTTGATAACTTTAGCCTCAGCTTTAGCACAAGGTCTCAACAGACCTTTGTGAAGATGCTGCTCTCTTGATTCCACGTCCATGGATGTCTTGGTGGAGCTTGCACTGCAAGGCCCTTTTGCTTCCTTAGTTTCTCTATTTGAATCCCAAACTCATTAAGTTTAGACTGGCTTCTTTCCCCTGCTTCTGAATCTGTACACTTTTACAAAGTGCAATATATCCCATCCTTCTGTGTCTCCACTCCTCTTTCAAAATTGGGCATTTTTACACACATCTTAAAGTTCTGGATTTTTCAGTCTTCTAGGTTTACAAGTCCACAAGTAAGTTCCGGATGCATTTTTCACACACACACTGCCCTGAGGCAGTTCCTCGAGGCATTCTTCACACAAACACTGCCCCGAGGCAGCCTAAAGTAGCTGCAGTTGTAGACATGACAGGCTGCCATGGAAACCAAGTGACCACAGCTGCCTGGAGCAAAGCAGTTTGCCAGGAGAATGTTTTACACACAAATGTTCTGGGAGAAGTTCTACGCAGAAGTTCAAAGAGCCGGATGTTTAAGATCTGGGTGAGTGATTTAGACACACAAAGTTCAGGATGTAACTGCAAACATGCAGGAGAAATGTGTGTATAAAAACACCCATTATTTCTTACCTAAGGATAGAAAAGGAAGGGGGCTGCTCTCGCAACCTCTAAAGTAGATTTTAATCAGTACGAAATCATAGCAAACACCTTTGAGAAATCATAGCAGGTTGGTACGGTCCACCCTCTGGGTGCTTTTACAGGGACAGCACCCATGGCTCTGTCATGCCTCACATCCATGCAGGCTGCCAGGTGTGCAGGCAGAGAAGAAGCAGAGCAGGCAGTGCCTGCTCTGCTCCAGCCCTGCTAGCGATGTTCTGGACCATCCCAGTGGAGTGGGCTGTTCAAACCTGGGGCACTGGCCAGAGGCCGAGCTGTGGTCCGTTTACTTGTGGATGGCCACTGCAGCTCTAGTCCCAGCCAGGGATTGCCCTGGGTAATGCCATACAGCTGTGGGCAGCTTCTCAACCCACAGTTCATAGGGTGGCAACGTAAACACAGAACAGCTTGAATATTTGATCAAACTGCTCTACCTCAAGATGATGTCATGAGTACTGCCATGGAGCACCTTGCTCAGTGAGTAGCAGTGTGTTGAGCCACCCAACATGAAATGAGAATGAATGTTTAATTTTTTGGATGATGATGATTGATTATTATTATTATTAGGTTTATACCTCATCCTATCCCGAAGGCTCAGGGCAGCTTACAACAAACAAATAGAAATACAAATATCAAATATAAATCACACATACAACCACCTCCCACATCACTTCCCTGACTCTCATTTGGGGGAGTCCCCTCCCACTCCCTAATCTCTCCATCTGGCTCATCCCACTCCCCAAAAAAGGGTCATGGCCAACCCCATATCCCTCCATCCCAACCATTCCTATACAATACTACCGTACCCTCTCTCTCTCATAGGGGAATCCCTTTTCCCACCACCACCTAAATACCCTTCTGGACATGTACCCCTCTCCCCCTCACAGAGAGGCTGTAGCCATCCGCAGCACCAACACTCCCATTTGCCCCCACAATACAAATAAGGAGCCCCAGGTACAACGTCTTGCAAAGACATGTCCACTCCATAATAATTTTAGTAGCTTGATCGATCCATCCTCCAAAATCATCCTCCCTCCAAGAACTTGGAGAAAACTGGCAACTTTTTGTATGGACTGATGTTTTTTCTGACAGTAGATGCATTTCTCTACTGGTTGTCCCATGGCCACCAGCCAGATAGTATAGTTGGATGTGATGAGAAGATGTCAATGTAGTGAGGAGTGTGCTCAAGTCTTCTTTTTCTGAGATTAAAAAAAATCCACAACTTTGTCTTGAAATGGGGCCCCTCTTGGTCTAAGGAAGTTGCACTGCTTTTTCCTTTTACCAGTCTCCCACAATAGGGCTCCATTTTCTGGAATCACCTGCTGCAGGTCCACAGTGGGTAAAGCCACATGAGACAGGGTCAGCAAGGGCCTCCACCCACCATGGGGAGGGCGAACGCAGCCGCTACACTTTGGGCCGACAGGGAGAGCATTCCAAACGAGCAGCCGCACCCCCTCACTCCCTGTGGGAGGGCTGGGGGGCCCACCATCACAAGTCCCGCCACACCCCGAGGCAGACCAAGGAGCAGTTCACACAGGCGGGCGCCCAGTCCTAACACACCCGCCACCTCGCTCCCTACTGTGCTGCAGATGCACAAGAATGGAGAACTATGCCTGTGGCTCTATGGATGCTGGCACATGAAGCAGGGCTGCATGGTACCACCTTGATGGGAAGCGGCCCACTACTCCCCCATTGGCCTGGGTGGGGTAACAGTAGCCTGCAATGCATCTTTGGTCTTCTCTGCCGGACACGTCGCATAATAGCCCCAAGTGGGCGAACATCTGGTGGCCGCTGACCTGATGGCCTGCTGCATCGCGAACTAATGTGGGGCAAGGTGGCCCAGTGTGGGATAACGTCTCATGTGGCCTTATCCAGTAAGATCTCACTCCCTCAAAGCAACACATTTATTTTTTTCAAAACTGAGCTACTACACGTCCTTCTGACTTTTAATTTCCTGAAATAGTTACTTGAGCCCATTTTTAGATGATGCACCATGCGCGCAGATTTAAATAATCCACCATTAGAAAAGTCGTGCAGGCGGCGTTTATACATGCCGCTGTCATTGAAAACTGCGGCTGAACCCGCATTGGTAAGACCTCTATTGGGGTTTTACCAATGCTGATTAAAAGCGTCTAAACGCTGCCTGCGCGACTTTTCAAATGGCAGATTATTTAAATCCGCGAGCCCAGTGCAACGTCAGAAAGCACCCCGACTCTAAAACCATTGCATTTTTAATTTTATTTTTTTTGTATTAAGATTTTTGATGCTAATCCTTTTACCTCTGAAAGTAAGCACTGAACATCCTCAATGTTCATGGTGATATGAGCGAGGAAAGCAGAGGAAGTGAAGGAACACCGAAGAACTTTGTTGTTGTCCTGAAACGAAGGTTATGTTGTGTGAGAAGGGGCAGTGTTGCCCTGCCAGCTGAATGAGTTGAATATACCACGTCTTCCTCCCACTTTTGCTTCTTGCCAATTCTTTTTTTTCTTTTTCTCATTTTCTTGAGAATATGAACATGTGGGATGAAGCTATCGCAAAGGACAATATATACATGTAGCAGGGGACCGGCCTTGTCGTGTGTGTTGACAGGATCGAGCCCCAGATCATGCAGCCAGGGAATTTACATAATCAGTTTATTCTTAGAACATAATCCGTCTTAGCAGGCTTCTCCATATACAATAGCCTCTCTCATACAACTCACATCCAGGGTTCTCAAGTCAGCATCAAAGTAACACTCAAGGTCTCCTACTCCCTGGCCTCCTTCAGTTTGGAGCAGAGATGTGTTCTCCTCCTCCTTGGTGTCCAGGCAACTTCTAGCAGGGCTGTGCTTTGTGCTCCCTTCAGCATCCAGGGAGCCTCTTCCTCTCAGCTCTTCCTTTTATATGTCCCAAGAATGGGTGTGGCTTCAGCGCCACTCTGTTCCTCTTAAAGGGCCAGAGCCCTATTGTAGCTCAACTTTGCCACAATACATAATAATTTCCCCAGTTCAGGAGGAAGTCATGTTCTAAAAAGGATTCTTCTTTGCTTTTGTCAGGACCCAAACCCTGGGTCTCTGGGTTCATAGGCAGCAGTGGAATCCACAGTGCCACTAGGCTGTTATAGTGAAGCAGTGGCACCACAGCCCTACGGCCACTTGCAAGCTTGACTCCACCCTGGCAGACCCCTGGGTAACCCACACCCTGATTGGCCAGGGACTCCTATATAGCTTCCTGGGTCACCACAACCCCCCTTTCCTGAACAAACAGAAACTGGGCTCTACCAACCTTGCCTTCTGGACCCGAGTGTCATGCGGCCGGGGAGGAGACTGCAGAGAGGGGCCCAGGCTGTGGGCCCGCAGCAGGGCCGCACCACTATAGGGAGCCCTGCGCTGCTAGATCCTGGGGAGGCGGCAGCGGTGCTGCCGGGGGCACCATGCATCCCGAGCGCCTCAGCAACGCCATGGGATGCTGAAGAGGCAGGGCCTGCACCTCCGAGCACGGCCCAGACAGCAGCCCCCCCCCGTGCATCGCTCTGTACGCTCGAGGGCAGGGGCAGGGCCTTAGCCTTAAAAGCCAGCGTCAGGAAGCACCTGACGCTGGTGATCGTGGAGGAGGAAACCGGCCGCTTGTTTGAGCTAAGTCCTTGTTGAACCATTGCAATCCTTATCGTGTGTGTGTGTGAGAGTCCGGTAAGCCTGAGCGTGTGTGTGGTGACTTGTTCCCTTCCCCTAACCCTTCCCTGTGTGAGTCAGTAGAGAGACAGTGAGAAAGTGCCAGGTGAGGGGTGTGTGTGAACAGAGCCCTCCCTTGACTTGGTTGTTTCCCTTCCCTGGAGCGAGTGGTGTGTAAATCCTTCTAGTCCCTTGGGTCCCCATCCTGCTAACCCACGTTCCCCCACTGCCCTTCTACCCTCATCCCTGATTCCTTGTGGTATGGGTTATAAGTGGATGGTGCCAGATGTGGGGCCCTACTTCCTTATGCTCTCAGCACCCTATGATGATAAGGGTCTGGCCTCAGTGAGACCACAGGGCCCAACCACTATCTTGACGGGCACCTTTTCCCAGAGAGAGCACTCCCCGGAACCTGGGCCAGCACATGTGTGTGTGTAAGTGTGCAGGTCCCTGCTCAGGTACCCCTTCCCTGGGACCCCATTTCCCCCATCCCAGTGACACTGAGCTGCACCTGTCTACATCTGGACCCTGCTAGAACTAATTCCCCGGACTCTGTGACCTTTCCTTGGTTATTGGACCACGCCTCTCCATGAATCAGATGCCTGCCACCCTTGGCTCTGTTCATACGCTTGCCCTGGCCTGATCTTGCCTTATGACCAGGATCCTGACAGTCTGCTCTGCTGCAGAATAGGTGGCACTGTTTGTTCAACGTTTGTCTGATATTGTAAATAGCTGTATTTTGGACAGCCCATATAATAGAGGATGTCCTTAATTACTGAAGTCTTTAGCATCCACTTGTACTGATTAGCTTTTGCGTGGTGAGGGAGTCTACTCTAGTGCTGGATTTTCCTGTTTAAAAATATTCACCAGTCTGAAAGATCAGTCGCTTCTCTGCAGACTTGAGGAGTGCATACTTCCTTCCCAATTGGTGTAGAATGTCTACGGTGCTCAGAGCGTCTTTGCCAGCTTTCCTGCAAGGAGCAGGAGATAAAAGGGGCTCGCTGACTCCAGCTTCTGCCGGTGATCAGTGTCTTTGAGCCTGTGATACTGCCCCCCCCCGTTGTTGCGTTGCTTGTGTAGTGAAGCTTGTCCTACTGAAAGAGAACCTGACAGTGTGAGAAAGAGAGAGCAAAACAGACTGCTGAGTGACCACAGGGTGTTTGGGATAATTGTTGCCCTTGCACACTGCCCTGGTTACCTGGTCCCCCTGTCCTGTGTGTCAGCTCTATCCCCCCTTTCCTTCCCCATGGCTTGTTGAGCACCCTCTCCTCCCAATTCCCCCTCACTCCCTTTCCTTGGGCCCTGGTCCCCGAGTGCAAGTCCAAGGACGCTGTGTACGAGGTTCAGGCGTTCCATCTCCCTGTGATGATCCGGGTTGGGGGTGTACACCCCAAAAGCCACACACAAGCCTGAGGGAATTTATAGATGAGCAACGACTGCCACAAGAGGGTCCCCATAGTCCCGGTCCCTGTCCTTCCCTAACTTTCTCACACTGTGGTATATGATCACAATGGAACAAATCTCCATGGACATAAATGATAAACTGGAAGCATTTTATGCGGTGTGGCCCAGTTGTTGGACGATAGTAAAAAAGGGCCTCAATTTAGAACCTAACAGCATCATCCTGCTTAAAGATATTTGAAACCTGAAGGCGATGATAGAAGCTGAAAAAAGCAGGAGTTGACCTCTCCTTGTTCCTTCAAAACATGGAAGAAAAGGATATAATAGACAGTGTGTGCATTGCAAGGGACTTTTTCTTTTCATTTATTTTTTGTTAATTTATATTGAATGAATGAATAACTTTATTATGCGTGACCGAGGTCATTGCAGAAAAAGGTAGAAATTGACAATATAAAATAATCCAAGCACAATAAAATTACAAAAATGCAAAATTACAAACTTTAAAACAATAAAATTCTACCCTCATTGCTGAAACCACAAAAGCAATATTTCACAAACTATGGGATTGGAAGTGGCCCAAGAAGACTTCTTATAGTGCTAAACAAGCACCGATAACCATGAAAGTCTAGACACGTTTCCACGTCCAATCCCAAACTTAAAACAAACTAAGTTAAAACCAACTAAGTGCCATGACTCGCCTCACCAACTGTTCCTTGGGACTTAAATTGCAAAAAGTGCTGACAATGGCTGGAAGCTTGAACCAAATATTTGGACACCAGCCGTGACGTAGAAGGATCCGCATCAGGTTAGTTTATATTTGTAGTTGAGGAAGTTTCATTTGAAATTGATAAGAGTTGTTTGGATTCTTGGTTCAACATGTAAGGTCACAAATTGAAGGAAAACTTTGCTGTAACACTGAATACAAACACAGTTGTTACCGAGAACTGGAAAAAAAAAAGGGGGGGGGGGAGGACTGGATAAGTTCTTGGAGAGTTGGTCCATTAACGGCTATCAGCCAAGTAGATTATGAGATGAGAACTTCTTACTGCTGGGAGCAGGGAGTGATCAGGGAATGGATTGCCCATTGTGACTGCTGGTACTTCTCATATACGACCAGAATTGGCCACTGTCGGAGACAGGATGCTGGGTTTGATGGACCAATATGGCATTTCTTATGTTCTTATAAAGCAAGCTCCCAGTCTCTTCCTTACTGGTCCTACTCAGCACAGCACTAGACTCCCAAGCCGCCTTCACCCTCTGGCTCTCCCTGGTACTCCTCCTCACAGACCGCTCAGGTCAGGTTTATACCCACTTCCTCTTTAGTGTGCTAGCAGCTTAATCCCCAGATCCAGCTGGGTAATTAGCTCTAGGCGTTGTCCATAACATTCCTGCTTACAAGTTAGGGTCAGAATTAGGGCTGTTCTAAATATTGAAAAAAATATTCACAAGTATTTCTGAGGTCTGATCCTGAGTGTTCGGGCCGATCCTCAGGATTCAGAGGGGAAGAAATGGAGTACAATGGGCAGTGCAGTCAGGGAAGTGGGAAGCATGTGCCAGGGAAAGTGGGTTAGGGAAGAGGGCAGCGGAGGCCAGGGAAGGGCCTAAAAAGCCACGCACACTGCTCTTGACTCTGCCTCTCTGTATTTTGAATGAGGTTTCTCCAAGCATGCTCCTGAGGTTCTCTGGGAGCATGCTGGGAAATGTAGTCCAGCTTGCTCTGAGACAGAAGGAGAAACCTAATTCAAAATTCAGGGAGGCAGAGTCCAGAGCAGTGTGCCTGGCTCCCGCATGGCTTTTAGGTGAGTGGCACCCACTTCTATGCCCCCCGCTGCCCTATTCCATGGCCCCCGATTCCCTCTTCCCTGGTCACACTGCCCATTGCCCTCTCTTCCTTCGCTCATCCGAAGTCTTGCTGAGTGCCAAGACTGTTCCTCAGCCATTCGGAACTCAGAAAAACAAGGCCTAATTGGCCAGTACTTGGGAAAATCTGAGCACCGAGTTTCAGCCCTAGTCGGAACACCTACTTTGCAAGTATTTAGCAGCAATCTGTTTGTAGTAAGCCTATAGGAAATCTAAAAGCTACCACCAAGATTAGAATTTTGTGTGGAGTTGCTTACTGGAAAGTGATGGCAGGTGATAAAACAAAAATTACTGCAACACTTAAAAAACCAACCAACCATACTTTGCTAACAGTTTGGAAATAAAGGCTGGTTTTGTCTAAATGGCATATTGCACAAGGAATGCTGCAATTGAAAGATGTAATAAAATGCATAAGATGCTAAAGTTTATAAACGATGTCATATAAAAAAAAATTTGTTAAAAGAAAAAAAATTCACAAACATTTCCTCTAGTCAAACACAACTTCTCCTATATCTGTGGGTGATTTCAGATGTAACGGGGCCCGTTGGCCCCGTACTGAAATCACCCTAGTCATTCCCCACCGGGGTCACCCCGTCATGCCGCAACAGACGTGCCGGGGGGATCCCGGCGGGGAATCTGGGAGGAGGCAGGGCCGCGCGGCGCAACGTGCAGCCGCACAGCCCCGCCCCCTCCAAGCTCCCGCCGCCCGCCCTCCGGGGAGACGGGCGGGCGGCGGGGCCAATGAGGCAGCCGCGTCGGGCCTGATTCGCCACGGCTCGGGGTCCCGCCGGTGATCCCGGGCCGTGGCACCCGACCAGACGTGACGCCGGGGTTCACCACGGCATGGGATTGCATTCGACACGCGGCGGCCTCCGGTCCCCCCGCTTCGGCTGCTCACGTGTCGAATGCAATCCCCAGCCGTGGTAACATCTGGGGGGAAACATCCGTTTCCCCCAACAGACATGACGCTATCACAGCCACCACGCGGAATTGAGCGTGGCTCACTGTGATATCGTCACATCTGAAATCACCCATTGTCGTCTTCATCACTTTCACTTAGTCTTGATGGCAACATAAAAGAAAAGCATCTAATGGTAGAAACAGGAAGAAGGAATTCCTGTGCACATGCCACTTCTTCCTCTTCTTCTCTCTTCATGCTATGGATGAGTTTGGGGTCTGTTGGTGTTATTCCACGTGTTTCAAATGATCTCACTATGCTCTCACTAATTTTATGCTTTCTTTATCCACTCCACTACCTGAAGTTGAGTAGGAGCTCGGGGACTTCAGTTTGCTGTAAAAAGCTGAGCATTTTCAGATTTTTACAGCCATTCCTCATACAATTCATAGTACTTTGCTTTAAATGGAGCCTTCCAACAAACTGCTGGCTTTGCCAGCGTTGAGCAGCCATCAGGAATGCAAGCTACTTTTGTTGTTGCCTCCATGAATGCTGAGTGAACATTATCGCTTAGATAACAATGGCATGCATCCCATACAAGAAGCCTCGGCTTACAGGGAGACATTCCCCAAACTTTCCAGATCCATGATTGTGTTGTTTCTGGAGTTATAAAACTCTTAAATAAATAAATATAAATAAATAATCTGACCATTCTGAGAAAATTCAATTACCACTTCCTATGTGTCCTTTAATTTCTGTGGCACATGTGTTCCTTTAAACAGTATAAAAGGAGGGAGCTTGCACCCATCTGCCATTGCAGCCAAGCAAATGGTCACCCTACCCTTCTCCTAACCAGTTGCTAAGATAGGTACATGCTTTACCCCACAAAGATCAAGTGTGGCTCCGCTTGGCATGTCTGACCAAATTGCCATCGCATCCATTCCTCCGATTTTCTGGAAGATTAAACTGTAACCATTCCCTCACCCGTGCAAAAAAAAAAAAGGCAACGTTCACAAGCTTTCCTGCTAAGTCTTCATTGGGAAATCTTTGTTTAGCATTAGTCTTTGTTTGACTGGCCAAACCATTTCACTTCATGAAACTTTCAACCCACCTCCAGCTTGCCTTAGAGCTGGGGCATACAGAGAATGAAATTGCCTTGGATGCAACTGCATTTCGGGTTACCCTTAGCTGATTTTCTCTCGGATGCCAAATCCAGTTAACTAGCTCTTCTTCCATGTCAGGATAAGTGGGACGGCATCCGCCACCACGCAGCATTCTCCTCCTCCCCTGTGAATATGTTGTCTGTTCTTGGAGCTGATGTGCTTGCTGGCTCCATTCCCTAATGTGATGTTCATCTTTGCCAAGTTCTCAAGCAGTAGGTCGGTTGCCCTTCTGGACAGCGAGCTCAATGGCCTTCAGTTTAAAAACAAAGTTGTACAACCTCTTTGCCATACCAGTCATGCACACGCTTTGCTACCTGCATGCAAGGTAGGCAATGCAATAAGTAAATGCTGCCTTTGATTAAACACTGTAGCTATTTCAGGTAATTAAAAATAAACCTTGCAGCTTTTAATTAAAGCAACACATTACTATCCTTCTCTCTCCCTCTAACAAACCAAGAAACCAAAGGAAGGTGGTTTTAAAAAAAATTAGTTTCACCCATGTTGTAGTTTAGATCTTGGCTTTAGGCAATGATTTAAATAGTTAATGATGAAAAGCATTCAGGAATTAATTCTCACTATATAGCAAAACATTGTTTGTGTTTTAAAAAAAAGAAGCCTTTTTCAGACTTCCTTGAATTAATAGAATCCTCACAGGTAACAACACAATTAAAAAAAAATAATATATTAGGTACAGGAAACCAATACATAAACTTCATAGTTTTCAAAAGTTATTTTGACTTGGGGAGAGAGAGAATACAAGAGCTAATACGCACATAAGAGTGCAATCCTTCAACCAATGAGATTATTCCACAGTAAGTAGTTTTGAGGATTGTGGATTTGGTTGAACTGACTTCAGTGGGAAAACGCTTGAGCAAGTGGTCTCGGGGCTGACCATTAGACTTTGTTTTACTTTTCAGACAATCTTTCCCATGTAAGTCAAGTCATTGCATTGCAAGATTATGTAAGTGGCAAGCTTTGAATCTTACATAACAAGAGTTTTAACCATGAGCCTAGCAATTATAGGCAAGCCAGACAAGAAGCCATAACTAGCAAATGCTGTTACGTCATGCAAATCTACTTGCCTCATCATTGTTGTACTGTGGAAGTGACAAACCTAAAAATCAGGTTGTGCAAAAACCCCCAGCTCTGAAAGGTCTTCTCCTGCTTTAAAGAAATGCTGGTAATGTTGCTGGGCTTAAATTTAAACCTAGTGCTGAAACAAGGGTCTGGTGGTTTCCACGACAGCAGTAATCTTGATGGAATGTGGCACTCTTCCAAATTCCCACAGAAACTGCCTGCAGTTCTGAAGATGTGCAGACACTAGGATTCTGTAACCACTGCTAGTCGGGAGCTAAAACCAAACAGATGCTGCTGCTCCCAGCAACAATAGGGGAAGAAGAGAGCAGGGAACAAGGCTAACAGCATGCAAGTGGCTTCTTTCCACCCAACTTTCTCCTTTCCTAGCCCCTTGTCCTCCAGTCTAGAAACTTCTTCCCTCCTTGTTCCCATGGTGCAGAGTTACTAGGAGAATGCACAAACACCTCCCGTCCCTTTGTCCCAATGCCTTTCTTCTTCTCCCTCCTTCCCACCACTGCATTGATGCCTCTATGCATTCCCCCCCTTCTCTCTCACTGCCTCTAGCCCTTCTTCTCCTTGCTACCTATTGTCCACTCACCAGTCCACCTGTTCCTCCATTTCCCCCTTTCCTCCACTTCTGCATACCCTGCCCTGATTGGATACTTTGAGCCCCTCTTTCCCAGTATTCTCTACTGAAACTCCCAAGGCAACCCAAATCAAAAACTAGAACAAGCTCGGAAATCAAGCAGTTTTTTGTAGCTCTTCATTTGTATAATCTGGTTACCAAATATAAAGAGAGGAGAGGGAGGGTTGACTTTAGCTAGTCTTGGATGTTCAAAGGAGCACTGTAACTCCCCTCATTACTTTGCTTGGTTGAGCAGGCAGGCACAGCAATAGAAAAGAATCTCAAATTGTGTATGATTTCAGTTTTACTTTGACTATGCAAACCCTCTCTCAGAACGATGATTCTTCCCAACCTGCCAGTCTGTTGGAGGGCAAGATCCCTCCAGATAGCTAGGGATGACATTCTATTCATTTCAGTTGACTGTGAATGCCTGTATGGAAGATGACACTTGTTTGATAAACAATTTAAAAGGTAATTGGAATAGTCTTTAAAATAAAATCAATCTGTTTCTGACTTTCCAGCAGAAGTTCTCAAATTACGGGTCATGATCTCAATTGGTATGATACACCCAGGTCTTTGCTGTTGTCTTGGATTGAGGGATTGTTTTTAAATCTTAAAATGTGGTGTCACAGACACAAAATTTGGTTGCATTGTGGTGTAAGAAAGAGGAGTAAGAAGGAGAAATTTTCTTTAAATATCTTTGGGTGACCACTCGTAAGCAGCAAGAGGAACTCACTGTGAATGGTGAATCTCAGCTCCCTCCTCTCACAGACACACTTTAGGTATCCCTCTCCAATTCCCAGTCCCCATCACAGCCAAACGCTGCATGCAAACTACCCCTACGGATGGACCTTCCTTGTATTTGCCTCCTGCGCAGCACAGACCACTCTTGCAAACCTCCACCTCACCATGTCATGGACCCAACTTGTATGTACCCACTTCCCTCATTGACTGCCCTGCAGAGACACATTTTGCCCCCCTTCCCCATGACTAATCTTGTGCATGTCTCTTATCACGTTGATCTGCCATGACCCTCAGTCCCTTCACTGACCTGCTGCACAGCCATCTTTCCCCTCCACCCAGCTGCTAGAATCCCCACACCTGCTTTGCATGCCCCCTCCCACACCCTCAGCCACTTACCTGCTTTGCACACCTTGCCCATCTCTATTAGGTGTACCTCCCTCCAAGCCTCAGTATTACTATGTGTGTGCCCTGCCCACTACAACCCCCAACACATCAATGTCCACATTACCACCTCCCTCCACGAGGCAACCAGAAGGAGGTGGGACAAAGGGGATGCCCTTAAAGAATCACTTTTAATAAAAGTGCATGAAAGACTCTTGTGGGATTTGTGCCCTATGGATGCCTTGGGGCTCACATTGAAAAGTGGGGAGGATGAACAGGTTGCCCCACCCATGGAGCATTGTGACATCAGAGTGCTCTGCAGGGGCCAGAGCCACATTTGAAAGAGGACAGGAAAGTTCCAATGGCTTGCCCCCTTTCTGATGATGTCCTGAAGTGGCCCGCTATGGGTGCTCCTGGTTGTAACCTAGAGAAATCAGGGCTTCCGAACCCCCCCCCCCCGAACCTCCGAGTCAAGCCCAGAGGAGCGATAAGGTAACCCTACCTCTACACCTGTCCCAACCTACAGGCACGAGACATCCCAACCACCCAGACAGCCTCACTCGTCTGAAACCTCCTATCGGCCTCTCTCTCACACACCAACCCCCCTCGCATCCCATTTCCCCACCTCATGCGCTGCTTCCCATAAATCACCTTACATGGCATCTCCCTAGTCACTCCATCATCTCATACAGCCCCACTTCATGTACTCCTGCCCCAGTTCCTCCCATAACCCACCTCACGACAACCCCCTAATGCCCCACCATTCAGCTCATAACACTTCCTCCCGCCCCACCGCCCCCATCAGTCACCTACATCATGGCACCCTCCTTAGTGCTGCCATCAATCTCATGCAGCCCGCGCACCCCAAGCCCCCATCACCCACCTTAGGCACGCCTTTCCCCAGCGCCTCCCATCACTCGCCCGGTAACCATCACATCAGCGCACCCATGACGCACCTTATGGCACCCACCAAGTGCTCCCGTGCGGTGCGTCAATCACCTCATGCAGCCCCCAAACTAGAGTTGCCACCTATACAAATGTTTCAGGAACACTTATGAAAAATACATGTTGCAGGGCCTGCATTGGCGCCTAAGGCCCTGCAACATGTATTTTTCATAAGCGTCCCTGAAACATTTGCATAGGTGGTAACCCTAGCCCCAACCTAACTCCCAGTGTACCGCGCTCCTATCGTCCGCCTCCACTAGGGCCCCCGCCAGTGTCGGCTCGTCCTCATGCACTGCTTACCCCAATAGGGCCAGATATGCAGATTGATACAGCCCTGCAACCTGTATTTCTCATACATGTCCTCTAAAATTTGCATATCTAGCCACCTTATACCCTAGCGCCCCGCCCCGCGGCACTGGCTTATAGACGCCTCTCCTCACATGCCCCCTCTCACCCCCTCAGGTGCCCCTCCCCGGGCACCCCCGCCAGGTCCCGCGCTGACGTCATTACGGATGGGGGCGGAGCCACGACGCCCTGTCCTGCCCCGCCCCCAGGGCAGCCGGGCCCCGTCGCCGCTGAGAGGAGCCGGTACCGGGAGCTATGGCGAGCGCGGCGCCTGAGCAGCGAGGGGAGCGCGGCAGAAGCGACCGGGAGCAACGGGCAGGCGCCGGGTGTGAGGCCGGCGAGGCAGCGACGTCGGTGAGGCCGGAGCTGCTGGCGGGGAGCGGGCTGGCGGCGCTGCTGGGCGGCGGCATCGCGGAGGCGCTGAGCTGGGAGAGGCCGCTCCGCAGCCTGGGAGCCTTCGTCTGCGCCAACGCGCTCTTCTGGTGAGAGACACCGCGGACAAGCCTCTCCCCGCCTGGCCCCGCCTCGCCCTGGGGAGACCCCTTTTCCCGCCCCCTAGAGTAATTCCTCCCTGATCCTTCTTTCCCTAGGGTCCCTATTCTCCCCCCCCCCCCTTTCCTGGAGAGACTCCTCATCTGCCCTTTCCGGGGGGTCTGGCTCTCCTGGAAAGATCCTCCTCCTGCCCCGCATCCCTCCCAAGCAGAGACTCCTCTTCTGGTCCTTCCCTAGAGTGTCCCCATCTCCTCGGGGGTTGGCTGACTCCTGAGCCAGTCAGTTTCCTTCACCCTTCCTTAAGGTGCAGAGCCCACAGTCTGACCCTTCCATCTCTCCTCGTGCAGGATGCTTCCCTATCTCTTTCCCACTACAGACTCCTTCGTGGACCCTCATCTCTGGCATGCTCCCTTTCTTGTGCACACCCCTGCCCGTTTTCCCTACTCCTTGGTCTGGCTTGCCTTGGCAAACATCCCCCTTGTTTGCTCCCCATCCCTAGTTACCCCACAGAGCAGCTTGCTAGGTGCTTTTTCCTTGTTATCTCTCTATGCACAACCTGTTTCCCTATCTGTTTTGCGCACACCAAATTCCTTAGCCTTTTCTACCCAGCCTGTCTCGCATGTGCCCCAGCAAGCTTTCTCCCCTACTTTGACCTACTTCACACCCATCTCCTAAAGGAAAGGCTTACAATATGTCAGGCACCTCCTCCCCCACTCCCAGCCTGACATGGACCTTCCTTGCATGACCCTTCACTATCCTGCAGTACACAGGCCCATCTCCTGTTCTACCCAAGTAATTAGTGTGGCACATGTCTCTTCTCATATTGCCCCACCTGGTATGTTTCCTGCACCTCTTCCCAACCCCTAATATCCCCATACCCTTCCTTGTGTATCCTCTCCTCAAATCTCCATTGACCTCTGCTGTCCTTCTCTCATACTCCCAGACCCACCTTGCATGCTGCTCTCCATCTCTTAGCACCACTCAAACTTTGTGTCCTTTCCAGTCTTTCAACACCACCCAGATCCATCTTGCATATCCCTTCCCCAGCCCCCTGGTCCTCCATTGACTTGCCTCATGTGCCCTTCCTCACCCACTCTTACTTCCCATAGTGCTTGATTCCTTCACCCTCCTCGAGTGATGCATCCCCACAGCATCCATAGGGCACAAATCCCACAAGATTCTTTCATGCACTTGACACTCCGATCTATCATTTTGCACAGTTGTTTTCCTGCTGCCTCTTCTCCACCCTATCTTTATGCTATGATAACATCCTATTTACAGACACTATATGTGCTCAGGTATGAAGTGCTGTATGTTGTGGGGTGGCTTTTGGAGAGGAAGTGAGAGGATTAAGCAAGACAATCCTTCCCAATCCTGAAACTAATCTAAACAGGGGTTTAATGAGCCATCCAGGCAAGGCTAAGGCATAGGTTGCATGTGCCAAAGTCTTACCAAGACTTAAGGGCCTGGCTTATAAACCTCTTGCAGGACAGAGACTGTCTCCAGCTCTATGTATTTGTTCTCATCTGAGTTCCCTCTGGTTTGATTAAGCTTGTTGTTTTTTAATTAAGTTGAAATAGGCATGGGCTTTTTGCAACAAATTGCAAAAGGAACCAGAGTCTCACAATTAAAGTAGTTCAACATTCCTATGGGAATATTTGACACCTTGCTAAGTATTGTATTCAGCTTCTTGATAGAAGTCCACACACCCATCATATGCTTTTAATACACACAGACACAAATGCCTGCACATGGAGTTGTATACACCTAATTCAGGGTTGTTCCATGGAAGACAGCTGAGAAAGTGTAACGGAACTGGTTCCTCCCATGTGTTTGGAATTGTTACCTTCCCTCCCCAATAAGAAAATAAAGAGATGAAACAGGCAGTGGTGGATAACTTGACATCTCCAATTAGTTCTTAATTTATAATGTTAATATTCTAAATAATGAAAACAATACAACAAGGAAAGAATATGGTTATTAATCATCCTTATTGCATATGAGAGTATTTCATGATGATTTTCAGAAATGTGACTGTCTGGTCTTGGCTGAGACTGCCTTGGTTATTTCTAACAAAACTATATTAAAAAGAGGTGCCTTGACAGTTAGACCAAAGTTTGCTAGGTATGAGGTTATGAGACCCATGTTTGCATTCCAAGTAAAGAGGCGTTTTAAGTTTGCATAAGGTACAGTAGTGTCTTGCAAAGATTTACTATTGTGAGCAGTCTCACAGATTTCTATGAGACCTGCAGCTTGGAGGGACTGGGCCCAACAGGGAAAGATGCAATTTCTTGCCTGGTACTGAAGAACCATGTTCTCAGTGTCTAGTCAGTGGAAACAGTATTGGGTGCTTTCACTGCTGCAGCTCAACCAAGGTGAGATGAAAGTTGAGACTGTTGCCTTTCAAGCCACGAGATGAGGTAGATGTTTTCTCTGCTTTAAAGATGGAGAGTGCTTCTTCACATTTGTATT
The DNA here is from genome assembly GCA_003113815.1 of Sphenodon punctatus. Taxonomy (NCBI): domain Eukaryota; kingdom Metazoa; phylum Chordata; class Lepidosauria; order Sphenodontia; family Sphenodontidae; genus Sphenodon; species Sphenodon punctatus. The sequence goes on from QEPC01010227.1 coordinate 2,318,293, forward strand.
AACCTTTGCAACAGGAGTCAAAGTTGTACCTTGAGGCTCCGATAGTGACTGTCAAGTGTTGTGGTGTTGCTTGGGAATAGAAGTATTCTTGTTTCTTATGTAATAAATGTGTATTGTTTTGCCCTGTTCGTATTTGAAAAGTTTCTGCCTGTATAACCATGTTTTGAGAAGATTACTTCGTTTGTTGTAGCTAGGTCTGTCTGGCAATATTGATGTAGTTTGCCAAGCTAATAAAGTAACTGAATTATCCGCTTGAGCTGCAGAGGTATCTGTTGTTAGGAGTGGAAAACTATTAATGGGGACACATTAATTTCTATCTTCCTCATTCCACTGTTCTCATTCATGCATGCATACACTCCTCGCACCTCTTGGCCAGGTGTGTATGGCAGCAAACATATTTTGCCATTTTGCTTGATTTTTCAAGGCCTCTTTGTCTTCACGCCAATCATCGCCAATCTGTTAACCTCCCCTGGCTCCACTGCCTTCAGAAGGGCTTTATGTGGTTTAAGTTAGTGAAGAATTTGGGCCAAAGATAGAGTAGATGTTTTCCATTTGTAGTTTCTCTTATGCATGAATGTGTTACAATATCCTGTTTTGTCTTTTTTGCATGTGGCCTGAGGCTGGATGTACATCTTTTATGACTTTCATATAATACCTTTTAAAAATTCTTTACAAAGCCCTTCTTAATGCATCACTGTGTCTGTGTACAGTCTGTTTAGTTTGCTGTCCTCGGATTTGGTAACATGTATGAAACTAAATTCCAGGTTTACAAAATGGTATGGGTATCAAAAGTAGTACAAGTTCCTTTGTGTTTGCATTGTTCCTCCATGTTTCCAGTGTCCTTAGTTCCTTCCGTGTGTGCTTACCAAATTTTATATCATCACTCAAGTATTTTCTATAAATCTCCACATTCAAGGAGATGGCCTGTGGATAGTAGTTCCCAAATTGTTTGCTGTATGACCCCAGTTTGACAATAACGCCATGACCCCAGAGAAGAGAACAACAGAGGTATGCAAAGCACTTCCAGTCTTGCTGCACTCATCATGACCCCTTCCACTAGTTTGGGCACCTCTGCCACGGGTGATTTTTCTGACCGAAAAAGTTAGCAATTTTTTGTGGCTTACGTTTTTTTCCATTTTTAAAAAATCAAGGTTTCTGAAGGCTTTTCTTGAACTCTTTTTGATAGTTTTCCCTCAATACTGGGAAATCTGAAAATAATTGCAAGTCCAAGCCCAAAGTTATATAATTTACTTCAACAAATTAGCTAATGGAGAGAGTCTCCATGTTGTAAATTAACATGTGCAGTTTCTAACTTTGTCTTTCAAAAGATTTACTCCACTAAATATTGAAAATGCTTCTGGTGTTTTCCATGCAAAAGGTATTTACTGGATTTGTATTCTATCCTCCCCTGAAGGCTCAGGGTAGCTCACAATATGAAATATAGATGTAGCTAGATATAAAATGTACAAAACTATAAATTCCATAAAATATAAATTCCAGTGAACTACTTCACCAAACACTATCCTCACCTGCTAAAATAGCCAAATAAATAGGTCTTGAATTGCCTCCGGAAAAGGCTCAGGCTTGGGCTTTGGCAAACCTTCAAGGGAAGAGAATTCCAGAGCTGGGGATTAGCCACTGAGAATGCTTCCCTGTGCGTCCGTGTTGCATAGACTTGATGCTATGATGGAAGCCCCCAGCCAATCTGAGAGATCATAATGGAATGTAGGGGAGAAGGTGGTCCTTTACATACGCAGTGTCTGAGCCATTTTATCAGACCCTTTATTTCTTCCTCTTCTGTGCAATCAGCACCAAAAGTCAGACTGACTGAATCCATAGGTCTAGGATGAAGAAAGTTAGACCACTAATAAATACTTGAGTGACAGTATACCAAGACACAACATACCAAGTCATGCAAATTGGAGTTTCTGCATTGCTAACTTTAACTTTATACCTTTCAAAAGCTTTTCTCCACTAAGTATTGAAAATGCTTGTGTTTTTCCATGCAACAGGTATGTAAATAGTTGCTTTATCTCAGAATACAGCTTAGCTCTGTTCTTCTAATTTGAGGATTTATCAGACTTTGCAAAAGGAGCTTAGAGACCTGCTGGTACTGTAGCACAATCTTAAAAGATATGAGTGTTTTATCAAAAGAAATGGGAAGGAGAAAAATAAACCCCTGAGTGCCATTTAGCAATAGGAGGTAGTGATCTCTGTTGTGAATCACTTTGAAGAGCTGCTTTTATAGAACAGAACAGCTAGAGTGAAACTCAGACTTTCAATGTGTTTGCCAAAGCAGCATTTGAAAATTCCTTTGGGCCAGAGTCTGAAGCTAGTTAAGTCCAATCCCGGACCAAAGTCAAAAAGGCTCTGCTAGCCTGAGAAACTCATGAGCTTTATGGTTGGGCTCTTCATGAATGGAAATGGATAAAAATTACCATAATCCTTTTTTGGAAGCTATTGTTAAAATGGGATTGTTACAGAACATTGGTTTCTAGTCCTATCAGCCTCAAGGGTATTAAAGCTTAAGATCACATTCATATTATCACCTTGCTTTTTACCCATTTCATTTTTCATGTGACATCAGTAGCTGCTGCTTCATACTCTAGCATCACAAATCCACATTCTGCCCTGTCTGGAAGTAGTTCAGTAACTGTTAGGAGAAGGAACATTCTGCTTGACCAGTACAAATGCTTTAAGAATTGGCATATTTCTGAAAGTACTAGTCTGGAAAGAATGAGAGAGAGAATCTGATACCTGCAAAGTTCTTGCCCTTGCCAGGCCTGCCTCCTCACACTCTAGCAAGAGAAGCGAGAGAGTGTAAAACAGTTTATCTTCAAAGTAATCTAAGACAGTTACTGGATTAAAATTCTTCCATTATTCTTTACTTGTGTATGGATTTACTGCCTCCTTGCATTTCTGACTGCAGGGTTGAGAAGTTGGGCTCGCAACTGGGTTGATTCTGCAGCATTTTCCAAAACCAGTACAACTGTTACCCACACCCAACATGAATGCTTTAACCTTGTTGTTCATGAGGGTAGCTTTTAAAATTATTTGATATTTCTGTACGTTATTTAGAGTAGCAGTACTTAAACTTTTTGACTGTGACCCCATTTTGAAACTTAAAATGTAATTGTATAACTCCAAACAGCAACAGAGACATGCAAAGGATATAAAAATATCACTCTGGATGGCAGCCCTATCTGCAGATGGTGCAACCCCCCCTCCCCCCTGCTTAGTGTCCAGTTTGAGAATCTCCATCTTAGAGACTTTCTTGAGTGATTACCATCAACTTAAAAAAATTATCCATGTTTCTTTTTAAAAAAATCTTCTGACATAAATAACACCCAAGTTAAATGAAAGAACAGAGACTGTCCCTCTCCAGTACTTTAGCCTGGCTTGCTTTTTTTTTAACAGAATTGGCAGTTTCCTGGGAACAACTATTTTTGGACAAGGCACTGGTAAATTCCAGATTTTACCGTATTTTTCCTGACTTTTCCCAGGGAAATGGGGAAAATAAAATTAAAAACATACTGGTGGCAATTACTGAAACATATTTCACTGTTTGATAAATAGTTCTGCACTAATATATAGTGAGTTTAATGAAAGGAAACAAGCAAGAAAGAGCTTCAGCCTGAACCTTAAGCTTCATGCTATTATTGTCTTGGCTACCTTGAGCAGAAATTAAGCTTCTTAATCTGGAAATTTTACTAAGTAATGAAATCTGCATGTCTGTTTAGCAGACAAAAAGGAGAAATTAGACCATCAAAGGGGAATGGGAGCACTCAAGACAAGGCCGTTGCAAAAAAGCTAAATTAATTCTTTGCACTGGTCTTCACTTCTCCATACAAGGGGAGGCTCAATACATCAGGGTTCTTCATTGTAGAGAAAAGGTGGCTAAGGTTTATTTTGGAGGGGGGAGTGGATATAATACAAGTTTACAAAATCTTGATTAGTGTGGAACAAGTAAATAGAGGGATGTTACTTTAATAATAATAAAAAGAGGGACATGTTATGAAACGAACTGGAAACCAATTTAAAACACATAAAACTCAACAATTTTTTCTTGACATTTTTATCCCACTCTTCCCTTAAGGTTGCATACAGTTAACCTATGGAACTTGTTGCCAGGGCCGAACTTAGGAATTGTGCACCCCAAGACCCTTCTCAGGCTGGTGCCCCCACGCGGCACTCAGCACAAACATAGGGGGTGGGGCGAGGGGCTCACACTTGCAATGCACACATGGGGGGATGGGTTTGAGTGGCACTCACACATGGTGGGAGGGACGTAGGGCACGCGTGCACGCACACACACGCCCTGACCAGCACCCACTCTCCCCCATGCCTGTCTGGGCTGTAAAGAGATTACCGTACGACCCCGTTGCACTCCCACACCCATCACTTCCCTTCTGTGTGAGGCTCCCAGCCTTGGGGTGGGTCTGGCCAGGCCTGACAGTCCCTCCCTCAGCGGTTGGTACTTCAGACAGGCACTCCTGGGGCTGGGTCTTGGGTGGCTGCTGGGGCCCCAGGATGGTTTCACAGAGTATGCTTACTGGGGCTTGGGGTGTGTGACTCCTCTTGGAGTCTCCCCCCCCCCCC
>QEPC01010227.1:2322980-2372055 GCA_003113815.1 Sphenodon punctatus
AGAGGCGGGATCGGGCACCCGCCTTTCTCTCTACGCCGGGTCTGATGCTCAGAAGAGCATCAGACCCGGCGTAGAGACTCAGTGCGCATGCGCACTCAGCAAAATACCCCGTGAAGCCGGCACAGCGGCGATCCGCGTCGGACGGGGCAGGATCGCCTGCCCAGTCTGACGCGGGGAAGAGCCGGCTTAATTGTAAGTTTTCAATTTAAACAAGCACAAAGAAACGCGGCTGATCAAAGGATCAGCCGCGTTTCTTGTCTCGTTCAAAAGCGCCCTAAGCTGTTGCGCTTCCCCTCCCCCCCCCATGTAGATTCCATGCAGCATGTAGGGAGGCTCATCTCTTTCCCCCCCCCCTTGCTGAGTTTGTTCCTGGCGGCATGCCAGCACCAATCAGCTGTCTGGCGGTGGCCATTAGCCTCTGGCTGCGCAGACGCGTGGGAGCTGAGCCACGCTTCTACACCTGTGCAGCCAGGGCTTACCGGCCAGGGGCAGCAGTGGCGGCAGCAACAGCACTTTGGAAGGACAGGGAAGCTCAGGTGTGGGGAGGGCAGCCGAGACCAAGCTGCTAATCGGGCTGCCTGAGGTGGTGCAGGGTGGGAAGTAAATTGGGATCATGTGACCCTGATTCTGCTGCCCCCATCCCAAAGTGCCATCCCTAGGTTTGGGCCCTAGTGGGTCTTTCTATAAGTCTGGGTCTGCTTGTTGCCAGAGGATGCCATGAAGGTCAGTAACCTAACTGGGTTTTTAAAAGGATTGGATGGGTTCTTAGATGATAGGTCCATAAATAGCTAGTCAAATGAGTAGGGAGGCATAACTTCTGACTATTGGAAGCTGAGTTTAAATGGGGATTAGATCGCTCCATTATGATTTATTGTTACTTCTCTGAAGTGACTGGAGATGGTCATTGTTGGAGACGGGATGCAGGGCTAGATGGACAATTGGTCTGACCCAGTGCGGTGCTATTTATTTCTTCTGGTTGCGTAATGCTTCCAATCTAGAGCTCTGCTTTTTTGCTTTTCATATAATGTAATGCTTGTCTTTGATTTATATAATAAAAACTAGGATATCTTGTGTAATGTCTTTAAAAAATAGTAACTATAGTAAAGTGCCAGAACAAAATATTTATGGGCATTCAAAAGTTAAGTATTAAATTACATATATAAATATTTACCTTTCAGGTTTACTTTAACTGTGTGTAATCCATTACAATCTCTGGATTAATGAAAACATTTGGACAATTCACAATGTGTGGATTAATGAAACATTTTTTTAAGAAACCAATGGGAAGTATTGATGCCTTAAAATAGGAATAATTAGTTTTTCCAGGGGTGGGAAAAACCATGTTTTTGCCTCGTAAAAACCACCACTGGTAATTACCATGCTAACACTGTTTTAACTTTTTTTAAATTGACTATATTTAGCCTGTACTGGACTAAAATGTGACTAGCCTCTCTGGCTCTCTTTAAGTATATATAATTATTCTGTGGCATATTTTTGAAGTAATTATAGGAAACTTGTCATTTTCTTTTAGGAAACTTTGTCCAGGGGTCTTGTTAAGTCCAGTAGTGTAACTGGATTTTTTTTAAAAAAGGATTAAATAAGTTCTTAGAGGATAGGTCCATAACAGATATTTTTCAAGTTAGTGTGGCAACGAGACCTCGGACTGCTGGGAGTGAATAGCAGGGTATGGATTACTCCTTCATGACGTGCATTTCTCTGAAGCTGCCACTGTCTGAGACAGGATGCTGGACTAGATAGACCATTTGTATGACCCAGTATGGCACTACTTCTGCTGTTTCCTTTACTATTTAATCCCTAAATATTTCATGTCTAATAGACACTGTGAAGACTAGATGCTAGACGTTCAGGCCGCTTTTGTACATTACAGGAGGCAGGGAAATGTCTGTCAGAGCAATTGCAGCTCTGTTACGTGAGAATACGCTATTCCACTTTTATGCTGCAGGAACATGAGTCATTGTAAAAGTACCATTTGGGGACCCTGTCATGTACAAGCATTCTCATGGCATAAAAGCAGAATAGTGCGTTCTCACGTGTGCAAATAATGCAGTTCCCATCATAAGGGAGCCGCGATTGTTCTGACTGACGTTTCCCTGCCTCTGGTAATGCGTGAAAGTGGCCCGTATATCTTGAAATGTATTTGTCTCCTTAGCTTAGTTGCTTGAAGAATCCAGGGTGTTTGACCATGTCTGGGAGCAGACCTTGTAGATAAAAACTCAGTCTGAATTCATGATTAAAAATATTTGCTCATTATTAACCAGAAAATAGATATTAATTAAATAGGTGAATATTTCAGTTTCCCCATAATGAAAAACACAAATATTGCAATCCAGGCTAATAGTAACTGTATTTATGTCCCAAAATTGGATAATCCTTTTATATATATTTGTCTACTTTTGTTAAACTGAAATCTAAAATTAGTGATTGTAAACTGAAATAAAATAACCCCATGGTAGTTATAAATGGTTCAGAATTAATAATTTTATTTCTGGTGACAAATCTGAATGTATTACATAATGTATTTTAATTATTAATCTTAAGAAAATCTATATGGCTGTATTTTTTTGTTTTACAGGGCTTTGGTCACTCTTGCATAATCTGCACTTAAAATTGCATGTTTCCAAAACATCTTTTTTTTTCTTAATGAACTCTTTATTGTTAATGAACCTCACCACCCTTGTCTGAATAGCTAGCATCAATGAAATCTCGGGTGGTGGTGTCAGGATACGCACAACAGAGTATCAATTTGAACATGGTTGGAGTCCGTTCTTAGGGGAATTGGTCTGCGTTGTTTAATTAGAGCATGACAATGCCACAAGATGCTGGACTTTTCTTTTGTGTACAGAATATATTCATGCACAGTGCCCCTCCCTAAAAAAAACTTTGAGGGTGAAATTTGCCCACCCTTCTGTTTACATTTTGATAGCCTTGTTTTTTGGCATCTGGGGCTGCCTGAGGGTACTCGCTGTGGATGGTAGCTAGCTACTGGCTGACGAGGCTAGGAAGGAATTTTTCCTCACTTGCAGTCTGGCCTGGACACTCTGAGATTCAGCACCTTTCCTACAGCACCCCCATTTAGGTAGGAGGGTTCACTGGTGGTCTAGGCCACATTTCAATGAACAGATACTTCGCAGTAGCTAAGCCTTAAATCACTTCTACTCTTGAATTGTTCACACACCAGTAGTTCGAAAGCAAAGTTGTTCAGGAATAGAAAAAAGAAGTGTTCTCTTGAAAAATGAGAAGTACATACTCCCTTTTGCTTTCTACTTTGAAGTAACCATAGCATGAATGCTTGTCAACATGAGGGTGGTGACCACGGTTCAATGAGCATTAAGTCTTGGGGGAAATTGACAAAGTACCACCTTGGTTTACATTGTTTGAATGTAACCGAGTTGGGTGGTTATTTTGATTTAATTAAATTGAAGTAGTTCAGTTAACCTCTGTCTTCTTGAATATGGCTTGTTTGTCATGACAATCAGGAGGCGATTGAGAAGTAACCATTTCTGTCTTGCTGTTAGTGTGATGGTATCAAAGTAGAGTAATGCCTTACATTTAATTAGCTTGAAATAGTTCTGTTTTTCTTGCAATATGGCCTCAGATGTATGTTCTAGTGAGTGATTTGCTGCTGAGGAGTTGCGACTTCGTGAGGACCCATGGCATGAGGTTCCTTGCTGCTGAGGAGTTGCGACTTTGTGAGGACCCATGGCACGAGGTTCATTGCTATTTGGCAGGGCAGGAGTTTCTTTAAAAGACCTTGGTCGATGTTTGAGTCTCCATAGCAAGGGAGAACCACATGCCACCTGGTTAGGAGACACGAGGTCCTGTCAAGGGATTCATGGCTGCATGGGGGTTCTGTGTCACCATCCCCTCCTGTAGCCAAAGGAATCGCAACATGGGCTTGTGACCAGTAAGGGAAGTTGGGTGGCAGAGGGCTGCTCATTCCTGATACTCCTGCCTAGGCTGATTCCTCCTTCTGTCCCTGTTTCCTGCGTGGTATCTGTTATGCCCAGATGTTCAGTAATTAAATAAAATAGCAGCCTTCTAAAAAAAAACATGTCTAAACCATCCAAAAAGCAATTTATAAACAACCAGTCACCGCTTAACAAACCTGCAAGGTGGGCACATACTGTTGGGGTAGACTTTCAGAAGTGCACATACTTGTATGTAAGCAAGAGCGTGATCGGTGCATGCTAAAAGTACGTTGTATACAAATTGGGATTGGAGAAAATGTATTGGAATGTTCTTGTACAGAATATGTTCAGATTTTGGCCTTTCTGCCTGTGTTAAAGAGAAAAACCGACTTACTCAACACAGTAGCTGAAACTGAGTCTTTCAGGTAGTGGTGTGGGTGGTTGTTTTTTTGCAGGTGCATGCAGGATCCTTGTTTCACTTTTGTAGCTACATTGTATATGTTTGAGAGGGTTTATGATAAGCGCTCGGACATCCCTTTGAAAAGCTTGGTCTCCAACTTTGTTGAAATAACATACAAAGTCTATTTAGGGAATAGACTCCCAAGTGGTTCACTCCCTAGCCAAGGAATCACCCTTTTCCTTTAGCGTTTCTTAATATTCGGTAGCAAAATTGCATTTAATCAGGATAAAATATAGATGAATTATTATTTCACATGAAAATTTATCTCTCCCTCCCCCACCCCCCTCCGTTTGATGCCTTTTTCTTTGCATGAAGTCAACTTAGGTGTCAGGTGAGGGGTTACCAGGATATATGTACAATATAGATTTACACTCACCATTTCATCGTGAAAATGCTCTGTCCCCTGCAATTAGCATAGTGCAAGGTGTGGAACGGAGGTAACCAGGCTTCAGCAACTGCAGGATTCTACCTTGCTAAATTAGTATTGCATTTTTCTTGTCCCATGAATGGGTGTGTGTCCCCATTTGCTATATCACTTCATTTTTTTTTTTTTCAGCTTCTGTTCTTGATTAGAGTTGTGGCTTTACTAGATTAATCAAAAATAAAACTTATTTTTTGATCTGTTGGTTGGTTCTCTGTGACACTGAACCATAGCCCTAATTGCAGAGCCTTCCTTTTTTCTTAACTTCTCTGAAGTGTTTTTGTGGTTACAATTAGAATTCATGTAAGGACACATGTTCAGGCTATGGACAAAATGCAGAAATTGCTTGGCTCAGGCTGTGCCTATTTAGATCATCAGAACACTCCTTCTCATTGTACATTACTGTAACCCTGAAGACTTGGTGGAACAGAATGCCAAAACTCTAAGTCTTAATTTGTTATGGGAACCCTTTTTAAAAACTCAGTTGTCCAATCAGCCTATTTGGGGGGAAAATTGCATAGTTTTGGAAGAGAGACTGGTTTACAAGAATGAAAGTCAGCATTGTTACTGAGCCAAACTTGATGGACAAAAAAGAAAAAGCTCTGGACAAGTTTTAAAACTTTTTCAAAATAGTAATAAGAAAATGAACCAAATCTCCAGAATAATTCCAGATGCGGCTTTAGTAGATTCCTGTGCTTCATAAGGTCATGCTGGTGTAATATCACTGAGGAAAATAGAGTATTACCAAGCAACTTAGGCAGTAAATCCAGGATGATGGAAATCAGCTAGTGAGAAAGTAGAGTAGGAATATTGCAATACTTGTTTTCTTGCCATATACAATAACTCCCAATTGCTGAAGCCTTATTTGTTCATGGATTTGATTTGTCTTGAAGTAATCACCTAAAAAAGTAAATCAAGTGCCTTCCAATAAAAGACTTTAGAAACCAAGCAGAATCTTTGTTTACTTGTTTTTTACTTTGGTTTTCTAAAGTGAAAAAAGAGATTTGTGAAAAGTTCTAACATCAAACTGCAGCTACAATACAAGCAATGAGTTTCTTCTGTACTTGTGCCAGAAATACATGTCAATTATACGGATTGAGGCATATTTTTAGGATTGTAGAGGAAGTCGGAGTCTCCCTTCTGTGGTGACTGGTATATATCCTGAGTAACTGTGTCTTCCTTGGAGGTGGTCTGCATTTCTTTGCCTTATCAGAAGAATTTGATTCAAATGTCTTTCTTTCTAGTGCTCAATGTATGGAAATACTTGATGTGGACCTAGTCTTTCTCTGTTTTGATTGTAAACTAGCTTTTTGTCAAAATCCAGTTTCTGTAGCCCTAAAATATGGTACAGTGACATCACAAACTAATGCTGTAACTTCCCAGGGATATCCCTTTGTGCATAGTTTGGTGGATGCTGTAGAATAGAAAGGTGAGCAAGTGGCTAAGATTAAATGTGTTTAATTTTAAAATGGAGGTTTATTGCAGTCAGGGAAGCCTGTGTTTTGCCTCTGGTTTGGGTGAGATTTTCATTGCTTCAGGGTGGATATAAAAAGGTAATGATACTCGGTGTTAAGATAGTTTGCTATCAATGTATGGTGGGTGAAGGTCAAGAAAAAGAGATGCCTTAATGAGACATTGCAATGCAGAGAGGACAGCTCTGTTTGGGTTACTGTCCTTCTAAATTTTGTCCAGCCTACAAACAAGATGGAACAGAATGTAAACTTCTGAGAGGGGGGACCAGAGGAAATTTTTTGGGGGAGACAGTAAAGATTTCCTTTTTTTTTTTTTTTTTGCACAAATGAGACTTGACAGGTTCCAACTGCTAAATGTGGAACTCCTGCTTAAAAGCAATAAGTATATTACCAGGCTAGGTGCAAGAAGCTATTGTGGCTTAAGATGCTAAATTTAGAATCTTCAAGAAAAGGAGTTGCTAGTTTTTAATTAGCTAAATTTATGGAGTGGTAGCAACCGCTCCATAGTTAAGGCCAGAGTGCATGCTCCATTGTTAAGCGTTAACGTTCTATTGCTTATATAATTGGCACCAGTTATCCTATTTGTCTGGAATTTGGCAGAGAGGGTAGCTGTGGGGTGGGCCACCACCTATCCAAATTTCATGCACATTGGATAAGAGACACACAAGGTATAGGCTGTCCTGTTCCCCCGAACCCATGTAAAAGCTGCCCCTTGACCCATTCCTGTTTTCTAGCTTCAGTGTTGCTGCCAACCTGGAAAGGGGAAAGGATTGGGAATGAAAGACCGAGGCTATGTGTAGATGCATGGATCCTAAATTGTAAGGAAGAACAATTTGATAGTCTACACTCTGCTGCTTTTGTGACACGTGAATTAAGGCCATAGCCTTAACTTGCAATTTCCATGCTTTTTGAAGCAGGACTGAATTTTGCAAGGGTCTTAACTCCTTTTTTTAAAATGGAAAGTTACCTTGATTATGGACTATTTAAGATCATTGGGGGGGTGGGAGGTTTTTTTTTGTTTTTGTTTACCTTGAGAAAATGCTTCTGTACCTTTTTGAATGTTACAGGAGATACAATTCCCCCAGTAATAAAGCTTTTTCACTGGGTAAAAGTGGATACTACTTTTTTTAAAAGGCGATAAAACAAGGGCTGGCAGATTTCTGGGGAAAAATTAGTATTCACTCTCCAAAACTAGTTATGCACTAGTGGATACCAGTTTTTATCGGGCTTTTCTTAGGAAAATGGGGGAAATAAAATTTAAAACACACTAATGAAAACTACTGGAAAATATTGAGCAGTTTGTTAATAGTTCTGCAGTAATATGGTCTGTTACTTTTCATAAAGGAAAAAGAAAAAACCGAGCCTCAACCTGAATCTTTATTGCTTTGGCTATCTTAAAAGGAACTTAAGCTTCTGTATCTGGGAATTTTGTTAAGCAATGAAATTTACATGTCTGTTCAGTGAACAAAGAAGGGGGATTAGATCATGAAGAGGTAAAAGGGACACTTAAGTATGGCAAGTCATTGCAGAAAAACCAAATGAATTCTTTGCATAGGTCTTCATTTCTCCATACGAGGAGAGATTAAATAAATTGGGGCTTCTCAGTTTAGTGAAGTCAACTAAGAGATAGGACGATCATACAAGTTTACAAAATCATAAGTGGTGTGGAACAAGTAAATGAGGAGCTCATATTTATTCTCTTTACTTGCATAAATTATCTCCTAGTTCTAGTATTAAGCAGCCACAGATTTAAAACAGATAAAAAGAAGCACTTTTTTTTCAACATGCAATTAATTTGTGGAACTTGCTCCCAGTGAGTGTTAAGGTTAATAAGGGTAACTAATTTTTTTTCAAAAAATTAATTGGATAAGTTCTTTAAGGATACGTCCATAAATGGCTCCTAGTTAAGTTGGTTGGGAAATGTAACCTCTGACTGTTAGGAGCTGAGAGTGAATAGCAAGGAACTCTGTAATGACCTGTTGTGTGCTGCTCTGAAGCAATGGAAAGTGACCGCTGTTGGAGACAGGATGCTGGGCTAGATGAACCATTGGTCTGACCCAGTATGGCAATGTACATTGTTCTAGTTGCTTAATGCTTCAAGTATAGAGCTGCTGTGGTGGTGTTGTTTTTTCCATACAATCTAATGTTTGACTTGTATAGTAACTAAAACATCTTGCATAACTTGAATAAATAGTAAAATGCAAAATCAAAATGGACATTCTAAAGTATTAAATCACATATTAGTATTGCCCATTGAGTTTAACTTTTTATATATAACAACCACAAATGAATAAATGAATATACTGCCATAGGTAATCACAATTTGAAAATGTTTCTAAAATTTAATTGTGTAATGCATTGCAATCTGCTGTAGATTAATGAAATAGATTTGATAATAGAAAAGATTAATGCTTAAACTTGGAGTAATTTGTTTTCCCCAGGTTGGTAAAAGCCATCCCTGGTAGGTACCATGCAAGCTTGCTTTGTGTGTACTGCAGGAAGCCATTGCAGTCATTTTGATGAAGTTCGGTATATAGTTTTCTTACTAGTTTTGGAAATGTGTTTCTGCATTGTGCCCCGGGTGAGCCAAGCATTAGGACATATAAACTGGTAAATATTTTTCTACTTAAGTTGTAAACTGGTGTGAAGTTATTTTGTTTTGTCTACTTTGTTGCTATAATTTATGCATAGCTCTGACAACGGTTCCTATGAAAATTTTTAGAAACTACTCCAGGAAACATAACTAGCTTCCAAATGTTGGCAATCTAATTTTTGATACATTTACATTCGAAATGCCCATCTGATCACTGCGGAATGAGCTCACTAATTTTGCAAGCAAGCATGTGAACTGACACGGTATTGTTTTTACTCAGACAGTTGCTAACAAGCATGTTTGTAGTGGTAATCTTTGTGCTAGGACGGTTGGCTATTGTTGACAGTGGACAGCAGCAAGTTGCAACTGAGCTGTTGTGGAATCTGGTTTAATATGAAGGCAAAGGTGTAGTCTTCACATGGCAACGATTCATTTTTGTCTGCTTCCCCTCTCAAGCAGCAGTTTTACCTTTTTAGAAAGCTCCAAGTTGTAATACAGGCAGAAGTGATCCTTAATCGTTTGAGGGCTGCCTATAAATACAAAGCTACCACTGTTGTAAAGAATTCAAAAAGTAAGCTGAGTGTTTCAGAAAGATACTTAAAGCTACAGCCTCAATCCTATTTAGTTTTCAGTTTTGCCTTTGTTTTGAAGCTTGGTCCCCTCAAACTAATTTATAAAGGGTTAGTGTTATCGATTTTCTATTTGTACGAACACCCCACTCCCCTTGCTGCTTCATTTTTTTAACATAAATCTCTCTTTTGTGAATGAGCAATGGTGAATATCTTATTATGAGTGGGAGTGAGACTTATTTTGATTCCTTTCTTGAAAGTGAGTTTTGGGTTACTATGTATTTGTAATCTAATTACTATGTATTACAATGTATTTGTGTCCACTCTTAATGTTTAGCAAGGTCGATACATGTTCTGAGAAGAAATAAACCTTTTAAGTGGAATTAAAGTTGAGTGCATATCGGTAAAATAAGGCTCATTATGGGGATGGTGTACTTATTTGAGGGGGGACCTCAAGCATAACAAACCCAGATAGCTTAGAGTTCTAGTTAAACTTAAAAGAAATCTGAACCTATTAAGGTATGAATGTGAAGTTATCCAAACAATCTTAACTCGACCCTGTAGAGATGCCAAAACTAAGTGTTCAAATAATAGCATATGTCAGTTAAAAAAATTAAATTAATCATGTAATGGGGCAAGGAGGAGAGAAATTTTTAAAATTACTATTACTTATGGTGTCATTGGGTGCAGATAAGGTTGTTTGGATGACCTTTTGTAACTGAATGCTTCACCTTGAGCAGGAGGGATGAAAAAAGGTCTTCTACAGAGAACGCCAGAAAAACGTACCTTCAAAATGACTGCCGTTTCCTGCTAATGGAAGTGATGCTAAGATAGCTGCTCTTGGGCCAGACAGTCCACATTCAAAATGACCACTGCCTTCCATTATTCCTGAAAGGAGTGAAGTCATTTATCATTCAGGGCAATGACAACATCCCATTTGTCATCTTGAACTAGGCTATTGTGTTTGAAGTAGAGCACCAACATAAGCCTTTGTAGTATCCATGCCAGGTTTCTGCTTTAAGGCAATTTCAGACAGGAAATATTTTTTGCAAAATAGTTTTGTACTATCAAGGTAAATATTTGACTATCTTCCTCAAGCAGTATTCTCATATTATAAATTAGGAGTGAAACTGCACGTAGAGAAGACTGAGTTTGGTTCTTCCTTATGCACATTGTCCAGGGCTTAAATGTAGCACTTCAAGATCCTCTTGATTTTTGTAGATCTAGTGAGACTAGTACGAGACAGGGAAGATTGTGCATTTTTGAGCTACTGGGCAGACTCAAAGGTAATTCTACAGCAGCAGCCACTGTTCTATAGTTGTGGGGGAGCTGTCCTATTTAATCATGAACAATCTTTTGGATATAAAATCAGAACAAGGCAAGCTAACAGTTTAATTTTTGGTATGTTTGGGACTGGGTATATGTACAGTCTATCGTATATCTTGAAATTTGGTTAAAGAATGTCTGAGTTACAGGTGATTGAAGTAGATCACCTCTTTGTTTGCAACTTTTTGTGGCTCATATGACTAGTGCAGAGAATGAGATTAAGGGTGGAATTTGGTGTGGAGACTGGTCTCAGAGTCTTTGAAGTTTTTAAAATTGACTTGGGAATATTGGATTGGTTTGGTTTAACATCAGCTCAGGTTTGGAAGGTTTTGCTCACAGTAAGACCTGGTCAGGAAATTGCAAGTGAACTTTTTCCTAGCAGAAGAGTCCCTCTCCTGTGGGGGAAAAGCTTTTCTCTCGGCACAAAACATCTCTCCTGGTGAATGCAAAAAATGCTGTGGTGGTTTGAACTTCCAATTTCGATGAAACCCTGTTTTCAAACATCCCTAAAAGCTTAAATGTTGAGGGGGGAAATGAGAACACTACATGAAGGTCATGTGAGCCACATTCAGGCAGATTAGATGTAGCCTGCAGGGTGTGTGTTTG
Source organism: Sphenodon punctatus (assembly GCA_003113815.1). Classification (NCBI taxonomy): domain Eukaryota; kingdom Metazoa; phylum Chordata; class Lepidosauria; order Sphenodontia; family Sphenodontidae; genus Sphenodon; species Sphenodon punctatus. The sequence goes on from QEPC01010227.1 coordinate 2,334,357, forward strand.
ATATCTCGACAACAGAGCAGTTCATTACTCAAAGTGCTTTTAGAGAATAACAGGAAGAGAACAAATTTAGTGGGAGATGTTGGTTTGAAATGTCAGTCTACGTTATTTCCCCCTGTACTTAAATTTTGTTAGGGTAAAACTCCAGCACCCATAGACAATAAGCTAGGCTTTGTAAATCCAAGAGTTGAGTGATATCTTTCCTTTTCTTGTATCCTAGGTTTCTTGCACTGATCCCATGGAGGCTGTATCACCTGACTTCTCTGCTAATGCTTGGTGTTGTAATTATACAGATAATGAAAGACTTAGTATTGTCTAGGTTAACAGGTAAGTCCATCAATATGCTGTTTTTTCCCTCCTAACTTGCAAGTGTTAATAACTTTAAGCTTAGTGCGGTCACTTTTAAATTTGTACTATGTGTGGTAGTAAAAATATGCAACATAAGTGGGTTAAGGAGAATCCCTGAAGAATGTGTAAATCTGCTCTAAAAAGTAACAATAGCACAGAGAAGGGTCATTTTCTTTTCCTAATGACCAGCTATTCCTCTTTGAATAACATACTCATCTTAAGTCCTGTCTACACTAGGAATGTTCTAAACCACTTCCTACTGATGCTAGTGTGACCTTTGCTGCCATTAACAATGCTGACAGCCCTAATGTGGGCAGGCTGCCACAGTCTTTAAAGCACCTGACTGCTTCATCCTGTTTGGAGCTGGTGTTAAGAATTTGGCTTATTCACACAATGCGCTCTTACAGACTGTACTCTGATGAACAGAGGTAAATCAGAATAACTACTTGGATTTAATATGCTATCAAGCTTTCATCAAACATGATGGCTTTCAATCTATCCTATTCCATTTGTTAAAGTAGAAAGAACGAACACTTTTGCTAGTAACCCATGTTAAAAAATAAATAAATAAAATAAAAAAAAAAGAGTTATTGAACTACAGGGGCTTGAAGATTAACTTCATTAGAGCCCAGTTGGCTGGACCGAGCCCAATTGGATGGTTGGGTTCAGCTTGGATCAGGAGCCTCCTGCCCCAGGTCCCTTGAACTTGGTCAGACACCCTGGGCAACAGGTTCTGCCCCCACGGAGCACCATCATGACATGGTGTTACGCAGGGACAGGGCCACAGCAAGTAAGGGGTGGGGAGAGTGTCTTTGCTCTGCCCTTTAACTGACATCCCCTCCAGACCTGCAGAGTGCTGTGACATCTGTGTTGGTAGGAGGCATGTCCAAAAAAGATTGGGGAAAAAGACATTTCTCATCCTTATCCTGACATGCCCCATGGAGCACCATGATGTCATGGCACTCTGTGTGGGTGAGGCAACCCTCAGTGAAAATTGGGCCCAGACAGGAACAAGCCTGGCTGCATTGGGACTGGACTCGAACCAGGTCAGGCCTGTTTTGGGGGCTCATGCAGGGCTCTAAACTTCATAACATTGCTGAAAGATTGAGAGAATAACTCTGAAGAGTTGTAGTTTTTCACCTTTATCCTTCTGTTTATTCCAGGTGCACAGCTATGGAGAAGCCTCACTGACAGGTATGGACTGCGTTGAAAGATGTATTTAGCAGCTACATTTGGAACAATGTGGGTTTTTCTTTTGCTGGACATGTTTGTCTTGTACATGTACCAGTGTTTACAGCTTTTGGGAACTCTGGTCCTCTGCTCTCAGAAGAGACCTAGCACAGAAAGTGTCAGCATGAGCTTGTCTTAGTGCTTCAGGGGCAAGGACTGACACAGGAGTTTAGTTCAATGCCCAGTCAGTCATAGTACTCTTTGACTGCTCCTTAAAGATAATTCACAGCTGTGAAACTTGTTATGATTATGTACTTCGCTGGGGTCAACCAGTTAATTCTCTGTCCGCTCTATACATTGCATTCCATATGAAATTGTTTTCAGAGTGCTGATTGTGTAGAAGGGTTTTGTGCACCTCCCTCTGTGTAGCTGTACTTTATTAGTGATGAAAGGACTCTTGCGTACAGTCTGAAAAGCCATTTGAGGCTCTCTGGGGAAAATGTTATATAAATGTAATATGAATACCAAAGTAGTTTAGGTGTTATCTTTTATTAGGCATCATTTTTTTCATGTAGGTCACAAAACAGCTGCTAGTTGTTGTTGACTTTATCACGACTGATTATATTTGAAATGGTGACCTTTAGGTGAATGACTGTTTTAAAACTGATAGCCTAAACTATAACATCTAAAGACCCCATGCCATTCTAGAAGTGCACAGGAAAGCCATTGGCTCATGAATTCAGTTTGGCCCTACTTTGTGTGGGCAAGGAGTATCGGAATACACATGCTTTATCTTTAGCACCTTCTTGTCCATTTAAATTCTATTCAGATAGAAAATGGACATTTAGCATGTACTGTTCCCTAATTAGCACAGAATAGTGGTTTTCAGTCATGTGGGGGGGAAGTCCCAAGTGGTTTGCATTACTATTAGAAACACCTACTGCTTTTGAATATTCCATTCAATTTTAATTAAACTGACCTTAAATACATAGACGTTACTTGGATATCTATTGTATGAGAACCGTTTCAGTAAACATTTGCGAAAGATCATTCTTTTTCCATAGGGAGGTTTATATTTTGGTATTCTAAAGCATAACTTGAAATTGTATGCAGACATTCTCTATTATGTGAAAGAACAGATATTTACATTTAGATGTTCATGCATTCTTCCAGCATAGATACATCTTGACAGAACCCTTTTAAACTTTTGAAGAGATTTCCTTTAGGGAATAAAAATGACATCTGTTCTGAATTGTTTCTATGCTGTACTGAGGAAAATGTATTTGTATTAGGCAAAAGTTGGACAAAATGGGAAGAATCTCTCTAAACTATTGATTTTGGAGGCTTCTTTTTTTTGGAGGGGGAATTGTATAAAGTAATGTTACAACATTGCATTTGAAATAGCTGGCTGTATGTAGAACTGTAGTCCTTGCTCAGTGTGTTCCTTTAATGCCTGTTAAACATTGTAAGTGAACCTTACATGTTTAAATAAAATAGAAAAGATAAGCAACTTTAGATACTCAGACTTTTGTATAAAACAAAAAAAAATTGGGCCCCTCCCCTCCCTAGTGCTGATGTGCTGGTCTTCATTCTTCCAGACGTTGTGGCTGAATATATCTCAGAATGTTCAGCCACCTTGGTGCCAGATTGCTAGCACTGTGGCATCCTCGCTGAGTGGCCATCTTCAAGATCACTTGATGGGACTTGACACCACCTTTGTGGCTGACCATCTTGTATCTGGTGTAGATACATTCCATGGTCATGTGACTTAGAGGTTTTCTTGCCACGCATTTGAGGTGATCTGCATCATTTGGACATAGTTTTGCACTTACTGGTCCTGTGACCATCTGAAGCCCATGTAAAGAAAACTTAATTTGATATAAAGTATTCTGTCTGTAAGCGTACACATAGGTAGCTTTTAAAATTTTCTCTTGAGGACAAAAGAAGACCAAGGAGAGGCATACTGGGCATGCGAGACTAGAAGCGCCTGGCTAGTGCTCCGTCCCACCCGGTTGAGAAAGGCCCATTAAATACAAATCCCGACAGATAAAAAAAACTTAAACAAAAGATTAAAGTTTCGGAATGACTAGAGGCGGTAAATGGCAAGATAAAGGCTCCATAGAAGACTTTTACAAGGCTAAAGGAGGAGATAGTCAGTGCTCATGCACCAGAGCATGGAGACAACATGGCGGCCACAATACAGACAGAGGAGGGAGAAACAGCACAGAGCCAGTCAGATCATCCAATCACAGTCATGCTGGAGTCAATTCAAAATCATATGTTCTGTACAGCACCAGGTCACACAACTGGCACTATATAAATGTCTAAAATAATAACTACTACTTTTGGAAACTAAGGTAGACCTGAAGAATGTAACTGGGGAAGTAAATACCTCTGTCACAGCCTTAGGGGAAAAACTGGATAAAGTGTCCAAACGCGTTGATGCTGTAGAACGCAGGTAGTGACTTAGAGGGTAAAGACTTTATTTATATTATTTATTTAATAGATTTCTACCCCGCCCCTCCTGCAAAGCAGCCCGGGGCGGCTTCCAACAATAAAATACAATAAAAACAGTTTAAAACATTTCATAACAATAATATTAAAATATTAAAACAGGGCTAAATAATATATAATACAAACAAGTCAGGTGGGGGAGCTAAAAACCCCTCACCCCACCCTCCACAAAGGCCTGGGTGAACAGCTAGGTTTTGCAACACCGCCGGAATGTCAACAGGCTAGGGGCCAGGCGAGCTTCCTCCGGAAGGGAGTTCCAAAGGTGCGGCCGAGCCACCGAGAATGCCCTCTCCATTGTGGCCCCCCGCTTAACACGGGGGACCTCCAAGAAGGCACCCCCGGCAGACCGCAGGAGCCGCTCTGGGGCGCGGAGGGCGAGGCGGTCCCTGAGGTATGAGGGGCCCAGACCGTGTAGGGCTTTATAGATCATCACCAAAACCTTGAACTTGGCTCGGCACGCTATCGGCAGCCAGTGCAGAGCTCGGAGCACAGGTGTAATATGCTCCCGACGGCCCGTCCCCGTAAGAAGACGAGCCGCCGCATTCTGCACTAGCTGCAGCCTCCGAACCAAGAACAAGGGAAGCCCCACGTAGAGCGCGTTACAGTAGTCGAGCCTCGAGGTGACGAAGGCATGGATGAGGGAGGCCAGGTCCGGGCCGGAGACATACGGACGCAGCCTACGCACCAGATATAGCTGGCGGAAGGCAGCCTTAGCGACTGCCTCCACCTGCCGCTCCAGACGCAGGTCTGCGTCCAATACGACCCCCAGACTCCGGACCTGCTGAGCTACAGGGGGGCAAACCCCCCCAACTAGGGGGGCCACCACCCCCTTCGCCCTCCCCACCACCATCACCTCCGTCTTATCTGGGTTGAGCTTCAGTCTGCTCAGCCGCATCCAATCCGCCACGGCCTCCAAACATTGGGATAGCACCGAGATAGCAGGGTCTGGGTCAGTAGAAAAGGAGAGGTACAGCTGAGTATCATCAGCATACTGGTGACATCGCACCCCGAACCCTCTCACGACCTCCCCCAAGGGCTGCATATAGATGTTAAATAATAATGGAGACAAGATCGATCCCTGCGGAACGCCACACGGTAAGGCGCGGGGGCTCGATGTTTCCTCCCCCAACACCACCCGCTGGCTCCTCCCCGAGAGGAATGAACGGAACCATTCAAGAACAGTCCCGTCCAGACCCCCCCGGTCACGCAGTCGTCTCAACAGCAGCCCATGGTCCACGGTGTCAAAAGCGGCCGAGAGATCGAGCAGGATGAGAAATGTCGAACATCCCGCATCCATCTCCCGGCGGAGGTCGTCCACCAAGGCCACCAACGCCGTCTCGGTGCCATAGCCGGGGCGGAACCCAGATTGAAAAGGGTCAAGGAGCCCGATGTTATCTAGATGACCCTGGAGCTGGAGCGCCACTGCCCGCTCAATAACCTTCCCTAAAAAGGGAAGGTTAGAGACAGGTCGGTAACTGGCGAGCGCATCCACGTCCAAAGATGGCTTTTTCAGCAGGGGGCGCACCACAGCCTCCTTGAGGCAGGGTGACAATCTCCCCTGCTGCAAGGATGCGTTCACTACCCTCGCCAGCACCGTCCCCAGTGTCTCCCTGGAAGCTTTTATTAACCAGGACGGGCACGGATCGAGTTCGCAAAATGTGGCCCTCACAGACCCCAGGACATCGGCCGCATCAGCCGGCGGCACTTCCTGAAACTCCCCCCACAAAGCTGGACCGGACGGGGCCTCCGTCCCCTCGCGCTCTTCCCCTACTGCCCCTAATCCAGCGTTCAGGGGTCTGACAATCCTAACAGGTTTTGACAATATGGTAGCAGTGTGTTGCATAAACGGGCAAGGAGGCACCAGGCCCCACTCCCTCCTGGAGGAAACGCATCACCTATGGGAGTGGTGTCTCCTCAGAGGGCTATCTCCCCGGGCAGTCCACAGCTCAGGGCAAGAAAACAGTGAGGCAGATGGACTGATTTGTACCAATTCGATGTCTCACGAATGGATGCTGAAGACATTGGTGTTCGCTCCTTGCAGATGTGCTGGGGGACCTTTGCAGTGGACTTCTCTGTGTCTGCAGTCAACAAGAAATTCCCAAGCTTCTTGTCCAGGGCGGGAGAAGGACATTGGTGTCGGGCATACTCTCATAGCATCTTGGCTAAAGGGTGTTCTGTACACTTTTTCTGCTATAGCCATAATTCCCAGAATCCTAGATATCCTGAGGGGAAAGGGAGGAGAGATGGTTACGATAGCACCAGACTGGCCCTGTCACTATTGGTTCTTGAACCTCAAGGAAATGTCTGTAGACATCGACCTCTTCCTTGACACCCCGACATGATATCCCTCCACGAAGGGACAACATGGCACCCGACCTTACCCTCTCTGCACCTCACAGCTTGGAGGCTACTCTCTAATCAATTAGAGCGGGGGTGCTCAGATAAAGTACAGCAAATACTACTGGCTAGTTGGAAGCTATGGGGGTCGTACAAATCTAAGTGGCAGATATTTTTTGTGTGGTGCAAGGAGAACGATATATTTCATGCTTCAGCCCTTATATCAGCCATTTTAGACTTTGGTTTGTCTCTTAGAAAAAGGATCGGGAGTATCATCGGTAAATGTCCTTTAGCTGCGATAAATGCATTTTAGGCACCTGTAAATAGGGGTTTCTTGTTCATGGACTATATGGTTTTTTGTTTCTTGAAATGGGCAATAAGATCTCTTCCCCCATCTAGAGTTATATTTCTTAGCTGGAACTTGAACATTGTTTTGCAAGCTCTTATGAAAGAGCCATTTGAGCCTGTGGACACAATCCCCCTGGATTTACTTTGTTCTAAAACTGCCTTTCTGGTAGCTGTTACCTTGGCAAGAAGGGTCTGTGAGATACAGGCATTGGCACCTAGGCCACCTTATATCACTCTCCATTCTCAGTCAGTGGTACTTGGACCACACCTAACCTTAGGTAGTTTTTGATTTTCATTTGCAGCAGTATGTCTCTCTCTGCCTTTTTTCCCTCTCCGCATGCCTTGGAGGGGTAAGAAGCCTTACATAAGGGAGAAGTGCCTTACTGCGCTTGTGGCCTGGGTCGCCGATTTGCATCTGGAGATCGGTAAGGGGTAATTGCCTGCTGTCATTCTCATCGTAACCAATCCAAGTACGTGCACTTGAGACCTCGCATCTTCATGAATGTTATAGACCCCTTGTCTCTCCCTCTGTTCCCCTTCCTAAGTCTCTCCCCCAGCTCCTGTCTCTCAGATTGTAAGCCCTAAGGGCAGGGACCGTGTCTATTTTATTACTTTGTAAAGTGCCAGGTACACTGCTGGCGCTATATAAATGTTTGTTAATAATAATAATAATAATAATAATANGTGGTGTTGAGACATATGCGGGACTACGCTTGAGTGGTTCCGTTCCTGTCGGGGAGATCTCAACGGGTGGTGATGGGCGATGGATCATTGTCCCCTCCTCCCCTTTGGGGTTCTGCAGGGTTCCATCTTGTCTTCCCTCTTGTTCAATGTGTATATGAGGCCCCTGGGCAAGATTATTCGGAGGTTTGAAGTGAAGTGTCATCAATATGCTGATGACACCCAGCTCTACCTCCTGTTTTTCATCTGACCCAGGTCCTGCAGTCTAGGTGCTTACCCAATGCCTGCCTCCTGTCGGGGACTAGATGAGGATGAGCTGATTTGAGGCTGAATCCTGACACCACTGAAGTGGTTGGCCAGTCATGTGACTTAGGGGAAATTGGGACTCCTATTATTTTATTTTATTTATTTATTTATTTATTTAAATTTTTACCTCGCCCCTCCTGAACACAGCTCGGGGCGGCTTCCAACAATAAAATACCATTTAAAACAATCCAAACACTTAAAATACCATATAAACATTAAAATGACATATAAACAGGGCCTGGGATATAAATTGCTTGGGATAGGGGAATAAAACTCAACTACCCACCCCCTCCCCAAAGGCCTGGGTGAACAACCAGGTCTTGCATTTCCGCCGAAATACTAATAGGCTTGGGGCCAGGCGGGCCTCCTCCGGCAGGGAGTTCCAGAGACGTGGCCCAGCCACCGAGAATGCCCTCTCCATTGTGGCCCCCCGCTTAACGCGAGGGACCTCCCAAGAAGGCACCCCCAGCAGACCGAAGGAGCCGCTCTGGGGTGTGGAGGGCGAGGCGGTCCCTGAGGTATGATGGGGTCCAGCCCCTTTTGGTCACTCAGGTCCTCAGCCTTGGCGTGTTTCTGGACACATTGCTGTGCCTGGACCTTCAGGTTGCGGCAGTGGCCAGGAGCGCTTTTCACCAATTCCATCTTGTGAGGAGGCTGGGGCCTTTTCTTTCTGATTCAGACTTGGCTGCTGTCATCCATGCTTTCATCACCTCGAGGCTAGATTATTGCAGTGTGCCCATCGTGGAACTGCCCTTGATGTCAGTTCGGAAGCTGCAGCTGGTGCAGAATGTGGCGCCCCAGCTCTTTTCGGGGACAGGTTGCCTGGAGCACATTACACCGGTGCGCTGGAGTCTGTACTGGCTACCAGTAGCTTTCCAGGCACAACTCAAGGTGCTGGTTTTGACCTTTTAGAACCCTAAATGGCCTGGGCCCCAGTTATCCAAAAGACTGCCTGTCCTACCATGCTCCATTGCAGCTCCTGCAGTTGGCTGGGTGTGCTCTCCTGTGAGTTCCACCTGTTTCTCTTGGTAGCTGAACATTCAGAGATATAGTCAGCCACAATGTCTGGAAGAAAGAAGACCAGCACTAGGGAGGGGAGTGGTCTGATGCACCTAATAGTGCTTTAGGGTCCAGATGTACGATGGGGGCCCACAGGGGGGCATTCTCAGCTGCTGCCCCAATATTGTGGAACTCCCTCCCCCTGGAGATATGTTTGAGTCCGAGCCGTGCATTTTTTTGGAGGCATAAAACTTTTCTTTTAGTAAGGCATTTGGCGGGCGAGGATAAGGATTAGGTGGGAGGTGGTGCTTTGGGGCTGGAGTGTTTGTGTCTAATTATATTTTAGTGTGTTAATTGTATTTTTATGAGCCGCCTTCAGGGAAGGGCAGCGTAAAAATGCTAATAAATAAGCTAGACGCATGTAGGGCTCTGCTATTTTATCTTGAGTGTACCAAACAGTTCTGGGGTTCTGATGCCCTTTTTGTTCTGATGGACCAGGGATGAAGGGATGCCCAGCATAAGGCAAACTATATCCAGGTGGAATAACGAAGAAGATATTGTTTCTCTGTACCATTTCTTTTTTGAGTTGTATTCTTTGTGTAGTCCCAGATCCCTCCCCTCTTGCAGTTGCTTGATTATGACTTGATTGGGTGCCTGATGTCACGAAGGCGCAAAGCGCTTCTACTTGAAATTTGCTTGCTATGTTCTGATTTGGCTGATAGATGGCACCAATATCTATAGTGGGACTACACTAAGAGGGTATAACTTGAAGAAACGTTAGATAAGCACCTTGTATTTTTGACACTTGGCAAATGGGTTTATTTACATACTGTCATCCTGCTATATATTACTAGCTGGTCTTGTATTGCTCAGACCTCTTGGGATAGTAATAAAAACATGGTGATGAAGTAAAAAATGGATCCCACTACTGTTATAGGAATATGTTCAAAGTAAGTTATGTCTGATTGTGTTTGGGCTAATTAAATGAGAATGCTCTTATATGTGTTTTTAGAGAGCTATTCCTGAACTGGGCTAAGCTTTCAAAACTAATTCAGTGGAAGCTTGATTCCCAGAAACTGTATTCTGGGCACCAGTCTGACCTATTTTTATAATTGAGAGGCTGCGAATTCAGCATTCTGGTAGGTTTTAGCTTTGTGGTCTGAAGGGCTAAATGGTGAGATTAATTTTGTTAGTGACACTAGTATTTTAATCAGAAAAAAACAAGTATGTGTTTCTTTTAAAATTACGGATATAGAAATATTCTTGAACTTTGTTAAAGTGTATGTTTGGATTTTCCTCTTACCTTAGCAGTTCCCAAGCTTATTACCTGTTTTCTCCTATTTTGAGACTTAAATTCATTTCCAGGGCCCCAAATAGAAACCAAGACTGTCTCTCACACTGTCCTCTCTCCCTGACTCCCCCTCCTTGTCTTTTAGATTGTAAGCCACAGGCAGCACCAGGTACATGATCGGCACTATATAAATGTTTGTTATAATAATAATAATAATAATAATAATAATTAATAAAAAAAAAATTAGGATCAAGATCCCATTCACTGATTGGTCTCAAACCATGATTTGAGCATCTCTTTCCTACCCAGTCAGTGTTAACAATGCAAATGTAACAATATTGCAGTAATGCACGAGACCCTGAATGGAAAAACTGGATAAACAAAAGTAATTTTTTATTTAAAACAGGGTTTCTAAGATCACTGCTACTTTTTATCCATGCTTCAGTCTTGAAACTTGTAAGAATACTATAAAGGACACGTACTTCCCTCCATTTCCCTAACATGTCGTAGCTATTCTGTGGAATGGTCTTCCTCCCAAATACCTAGTACTGTGCTGGTCAAAATGGCCATGATGTTGCAGAACTTCCACTGACTTTTTCTAAAGTTCTTGAGAATTTTTAAAAAGAAAACCACTTTTGATCATAAAGAAAATAATCCGGATGGTGAGGTGGTTTGAAAAAATAATATTTCGGTTAAATATTCATGACAAAGTTGCATATTGGCCTTTCCTTCAAGACTTCACTTTTGAATACAGGAAAACATACAGGTAATGGATCCTTTCCCTAAGTTGCAGGCTGTAGCTAAAAGCACCCTTTCCACTGATGACTTTTGGTAAATGCTTAGTTCTGTTCCCATTTCTATCTGGGCCCTTGTGAAGCGGGCTAGCCTTTGCTAGCCATATCATAAAGTACTTTCCAAATTATGCAAAAGTAAAGATATTACTTTATCTTCCTAGCAGACACACAGGATAGCTTTTTTGGCATCCTCTACAAAGATGGGAACTGAATTCCCAATCAGTGTGTTCCCAAAACTATGCCTTGTGACCCCAAGTGGGATTGTGCTATCTGCAGATGGAGTCATTATCCCAATTGATATTTGATGCACTTTGCCGGTCTATGGGCTTATATTTAAGTCTCAAAATGGGGGGCCTCGCAGTCAAAACATTCGGGAGCCACTGACAGAGGATATTGAAGTTTTGTCTTTTTTGCTCCCAAAGTCATGATTTTGAAGCCCTCAGAGGCACACAGAATGTTTTTATTATGAACCCTGACTATTATATACTACTGGGTTTTTCTTAGACCACATCCTTCCACTTAGCGGAGCAAAAGAGACCCCCAAAAATTAATATTGAGGAGCTTACTAGCAAGAAAACCATGCTTGGGAATGAAGTGGGTCCTAAATTCTGAACACTAGATAATGCGTAACCTTATGTTTGCTGAGTTTTAAATTGTTTCAGCTGGATAAAGTACTACTCAGGATGCATAAGGCTGGCACAACTTATTAAGGTAAATTTGATGTGTAACCTGTACCAGGACAAGCCTTTGATCTTGGAGATTACTTTCAGTGAATAAAAAGCAATGGGTTTTATCGGGTGCCTTAATCTGACTCTCATACTATGTGTTTGTACCATCTTTTAGTTCAGGAGCAGGAACCTTTTCTCCCCCTGGATCACTTTGAAAATTAGTATAAGCTTTGCAGCCCACACAGGGGTCAGAAGTGTAAGTGCTTAAAAGGTTGCAGGAAGGAGCAGGGAGGGTCCAAGTCATGAAAACTATGCCATGGATCCATCCCCTGTCCTCAAGCACATGCCTTCATCTTTTTCCCCTGAGCTTATTCTTTCAGTGCTTGAGAGAAGGGAGTGGATCCATGGGCTAGATCAGTCAGCCCTGGGCCAGATTTGGCCCCCCAGACTGAAGGTGGATTCCCCACCCGTTTTAGCCAAATACAGCTAATAAGGGAGGTAGTTGTTTGGTGAGTTTCAAAATACTTCTCTCTGATTTTAACAATCTTTCGGTACCTGGTCAGAACACTTACTATGCCTTAGGGCTATTTTTTCCACATTAAAGCTTCCCTTACTTCATAACAAATTAGTCTCTTAAATATTTCATGCTTAAACATGCAACCCCCTTTTAAAGCTGAGAATCTGGGTCCTGCGTTTCTGGACACTTCAGAATTCCCTGTCTCCTCCTCCCTCCAGTCTTCCTTTAGTTGTTGAGATTGTTTTGCAAATGTTTGCTGGTGCCACAGACCTCGGGTGCACTCTGTTCTCAGGGGTGGGATTTGGTCTGGAAACTTATAAAATCCTCAGCCCTAGTTTTTGCCAGTTAACAAACAGGCAGCAGCAGAGAATTGAGGAGGGAGGGAATTAGACCAGCAAGAAATTAGAGGACCGAGGGGTAATTTTAACGCTGCTTCTTTGAAAAGTAGTGTATTGACCTAGACTAAAAATATTTTTTTTCTGTGAAGAATTTTTCTGTATTACTTTAAAAAAAAAAATTAAAAAAAAAAATTATTTAAAACTTTTTTTTACTTTGATAGAGACTCCTATGTGGCCTGCAGAGCTTATACTAATTTTCAAAGTGGCCCATGGGGAAAAAGGTGGGTTTTTTCCTGTTAAGGAAATTCCATAATTACATATTAACATAGTCAAGACTTGATAGAACTTTATGACAAGGTTCTGCAAATTGTGGAGGGGAAATGTTCTCTGAAGGCAGGTTAGCACTAGAAAGATCTAAGATGCTTGCTTTCACTGGTAGAACTGCACTGGTGGTGGGTAGTTGCATGAAAAATGCTAGTGTAAGCTGCCCTGAGCCCTCAGGGAAGGGCGAGGGAAAATGTCTAATAAATAAAATAATTAAATGCACTGTGTAAATACCACAGTTCTCGTCATTCCATGCTTCCTTCATGTAGGAAATTTACGCTCCAGCTGTGTGCAGCAGCTTATTATAAAGCCTGCTCTGTCAGTTCTTTACCATTCTGAATGCTTAATTATGGAGTTGCTACTTCCACAAGGAATGTCATTTGGAGCTAGCCAAATAAAACCATTTTTATTTGTATAGTGCCCCTCCGCTGGATGGCGCTCAAAGAGTTTTACAACATTTAAAATACAATAAAATACCATAACTTAAAATCCAATTAAAACAATTTAAAAGGAGAAGGGAAAATACATGAAGGGGAACCAGCAGTGGATCTGCTAAACCTGGAGAACAAATAAGTTTTCAGATGCTTTTTGAAGGTGAGGATGGAGGAACTAAGACAAATATCTGGAGAGCATGAATTCTGCACTGAGGGGCCTGCCACAGCAAAGACCCACACACTTTAGTGGCTGGGTGCTGGCTAGATTCTGTTGTGACACGAACCCTGTTGTTGTTTCAGCCTTCTGGAGTAGTGGTACAGTGAATTATGTTGCTACTTCAGCGTGGGGCTGCTACTTCCGAATGGGGCTGCTGATCTGACACAAGATTTTTTTTTTTAAACTTGATAAATAATTAGAAAATGTTATCTGATTTGTGCAAGGATTTTTTTAGTATATGCTGACCACTTAAACATCTAGTTGCAGTACTGCAATGTGGTATTTACCAACTAAAATACTCAGCCATTCAAAACAAAATTTTCAAAATTCAACAGCATGGCTTGGTGCTACTAAATCACAGCTGCAAGGCATCTGCTTTAAGATCTCATAAGTACAAGTTTTCCACTGGATTTTAAATCTTATACCCATATTAAAAATAATAACCCTGTATTATAAAAAATAATATACACCAGTAAGCCTGACATCAGTGCCAGGCAAAGTGATGGAGACCACTGTTTAAAAACAGAATGACTAGGCATATTGACAAGCATAATTTGATGGGTAAAAACCAGCATGGCTTTAGCAAAGAAAAGTCATATCTCACTAATCTATTAAAATCTTATGAGAATGTCAACAAACATTTGGATAGGGGTGATCCAGTTGCTATAGTATACTTGGATTTTCAAAAAGCATTTGACAATGTCTCTCACCAGTAACTCTTGAACATGCAAGTAGTCATGGGATAAGAGGAATAGTCTTGCCATGGATTGGTAGCTGGTTAAAAGATAGGAAACAAAGGGTAGGAATAAATGGGAAGAAACAATGGTGGGTATGGGGACTGGTGGGGGCTGCTGTGCTCTTGCCGCCACGTGGGAGGATTGGTGGGTGGCATGGGGGACTGGTCTGTACTACGGGTGGTGCGGGCTGCTATGCCCTTGCCAACTTCCCCCAAGCCATGTGCACAGCCGCTCTAACCTCCCGGGCTGCTCTGGCCTGGGGCAAACCTTCCCCCACCCCCAAGCCTCATGTGCAGAGCATGCAGGGGCATCCCCACCTCCTCATCCTTCCACTCCAGCCCTCCTTTCTACTTACCTGGAGAGAGTGGTGGAAGTGGAGAGTGGTGGTAGCAGTGGAAACTCCGGAGGCACGCACTTTCCGTAGAGTTTCTTTCTGACCGGCTCTCACACGCCTCCCTTCCCCAGTGCGCAGGAGCCAGTCAGAGGGGAATTCCCCATGGAATTTCCTTATGATTGGCTCCTGCACACTAGAAAGGGAGGTGTGCAAAAGCCAATTGGAGTGCTCGTGAGCACCAGGCTGGCCTCTGCCAACGAGCATGGTCTCAACCCGGGTGAGCAACCGAATACGCGGAACGAGAGAGCCTATTTTAGGGGGGCTGCTGTTGCAGTGACTCAGTGCATTATTGCGGCTGATTGCTTTAACAACGGTTGACATTGTGTGGGTGTCCCACCTTAGATCAAAGAACTTTAAAGGGGTTGTTTGATCACTTTTAAATAATAGGCTGTGGGCGGAGTTGAGGCCTAACTGCTAGTATAAATTGGGATTTCCCCTGTAAGTGCCCTTTCCGAAGCAGAGAGACCGAGTGAGCAGATAGTTTTGGTACTGAGAGAGTTTGGCTACAGGAGGAGGATGCTCAGAGAGGTAGGGCGGTGCGTGTCCAAAAGCACTCATGATGTTTTTCATTTTCAGAAAGAAATTAACAGGGTCCCTCACCGGGGACTCTTGAGTAAACTGTGGCTGCTTACCCACGTTACAACTCCCGGTGTGGAATCTCACGGCTGGGAATTTCACGCTTATCTCCGAACATGGGCACGGGGTTAAAACAACATCAGCCACGGCTTGCAGCATTTTTTCTTATGAATGACAGGGCTCAAAATCCAACTCTGTCACTTTTATCCCCGTATGTGGACAAGGGGGTAAAAGTGTAACATTATGGATTCCGTGCCGGGAGCTTCACCAGGCCAGGTAACGTGGGCAAGCAGCCTAAGTAGTCATGAGATAAGAGGAAGAGTCCTGTCATGGATTGGTATCTGGTTAACAGATATCAAACAAAAGGTAGGAATAAATGGTTATTTTTCAAGTTGGAGAGAGGCAGTTAGAGGGGTACCTCAGAGGTACTGGAGCCAGTATTGCTTAACAATGTTCATTAATCTGTAAAAAGGGGTAAAGAGAGGTGGCAAATTATTCAAGATAGTTAAGACCCAGGCAGACTGAGGAACTAAAGAGGGATCTTGCACAACTAGGTGAATGGGCATTAAAATGGCAAATGAAATTCATTGTTGAAAAGTGCAAGGTGATGCACATAGGGAAAAACAGCATCATGTATGTACAATGAGATGTTCTAATCTGGGTATAACCACTCAGGGGAAGGACCTTGGAGTTATAGTGCATAGTTCCTTGAAGATTAGTTCCTGTAACTAAGGGAAGCATGTGCACCTGCGATTTCTCAACCTCATGAATGTACTCTGGTCTCTTCCGATGTTCGCCACTCCCTTGTCTCTTAGATTGTAAGCTCCCTGGGGGTAGGGACCTGTCTAACTATTTACTGTGCCAGATGCACTGGCTGGTGCTATATAAATAATAAAAATAATAATAATTAATAATAAGACATTGGCTCAGTGTGCAGCAGCAGTCAAAAAAGTCAAACCAAACCTTAGGCATTATTGTAAAAGGAATAGAGAATAAAAGGGAAAGTATCATAATGCCGCTGTATACACCTATGGTATGACCCCACCTTGAATGTTGTGTACAGTTCTGGTCACCCCGTCTCAAGACAGATATAATAGAACTAGAGAAGGGCAACCAGGATGATAAAAAAGATGGATTGAATTCCATATGAGGAGAGGGGTTAGGTTAGGTCTGTTTAGCTTGGAGAAGCGATTAAGAGGGGATATGATAGAAGTTTATAAAATGAGTGGCATGGAGAAAGGGCAAACAACAGCTCCCTGTTTACTTTCTCACAGTAAGAGAAGAAGGGGACACTCTCTGAAGTTAAATGGCGGCAGATTTAAAAACGAATGAACAAAAGAAAATACTGTTTCACACCATGGACAAAACAGTTGTGGAACTCATTGCCAGAGGAAGCTGTGAAAGCCAGTAGCATAACTAGCTTCAAACGGAAATTGGATAAATTCTTAGAGGATAGAGCCACAATGGCCTACTAGTTGGGGCTTAAACCCCTGACCTTTGGTAGTCGGGAGCAGCCAGCAGGAGGTGGGTCACATCTCCGTGACCTGTATATGTACTTCTCTTGAGCTACCAGAGCTGGCCACTGTTGGAGACAGGATGCTGTGGTAGATGGACCACTGGTACGACCCAGTATGGCACTTCTTACGTTCTTATGAATAGGTGAATGGGCCGTAAAATGGCAAATGAAATTCAATGTTAAATGCAAGGTGATGCACATAGGGAAAAACAATCCTGATTATGCATACACAATGTTAGGTTCAAATCTGGGTATAACCACTCAGGAGAAGTATCTTGGCATTATTGTGGATAGTTCCATAAAGACATCAGCTAAGTGTGCGGCAGCAGTCAAAAAGGCAAACTGAATGCTAGGTATTATTGTGAAAGGAATAGAACATAAAAGGAAAAGTATCATAACGCCGCTGTATAAATCTTTCGTACGACGCTATTTTGAATATTGTGTGCAATATTCACAGTACATTTTTGCAATGTGTCCTATGCATTTCACACTGCTATATAAACTTTCCTTTGCACAGAATAGTGGTCTGGGTGTATCTAATGTAAATTTATGGAATGCTTATTTCATGAGACTATGGACAACCTGTAAAAGTAGCTCTGAGAAGCTTTATTCATCTTATTATATTTTAATTTGTGCACAAACTTTGCTTACTTCAGCAGTAATAACCATAGATATGTTTAATCTAAGCAGCCTAATTCCAAATTGTCCCAATCCTCTCCAGACAAGGATATGAATACTTCAAAAAAAAAAAACAAAAAACTCCACTGGTGACTCATTACTACGGTTAGTCATTTTTGTAATTAAAATCGTTAGAAACCACATTTTTAAAAGTTAAATGGAACTTCCACATGAGTACCATTGAATCCAGGAATCTATCAGCAGATTTTAAATCCTGCTTGGTATAAAGTCTGCAGGGCCTTATCTAGGGCCTTTAAAATCAATTCAGTATCAAAAACCTTCTAAAACATGCAGCATGGAGAGGCACATGATGGTTTGTTGAATCGGGATGGGAGCTGCTTTGACTGCCTTAAAGATTTCTCTCGCTGCTCACCTGTACAAGTAAGCCTAGGTATGCAATGTGTAGTTAGCCTGCGGTAGTGACATCCGACTTTTCTTTTTGACAGACCCGGTCCTGTTAAGTCCACAAACGGGCAGCTAACTAATTCCAAGACTCATGTTTTCTTCATCCCCACCTAGCTTTTGGGGGTATGGGTGGGGTGGGAGAACTAGGCAGTTGGAGGGGGGAGAACTAAAGTTAACTGAACTTTTACCCCCTTCACTGTGTACTCTACACTCCCCCTTAATTAATGTTTTTGACTGCAAAACTATTTAGAATGGTTCTTTCACAGAATGGACTTGAAAATGCTTAGGCTTTGCTTGGAAACTGATCTTGCTTTTGACTGCTTAGAGTTCCAGCAAAGTCCTATTCTCGATAGAATTACTATCACTGTCTAAACAATTTTCATATATTCGCCTTGTTATGGCTACAACCAAATTCCCAATCGGTGAAAGCAAAATTTGAATTAAATAAAATTAAGCTAAATCTTGCCTTATAGTCAGCATTGAACATTGACATGTCACCAAAATAATCGTCCTGGCATTGCTAATGAGTGAGTTCTGACATTTTTGGATGTGGAGAACTTGGATCACAGTATTACCGTGACAGTGTTTTAACTCTTTCTGCTCTAAATGTGTTGTCTGCCACATGTTTTCATATTTCTACATTTACTACTTGTTACATTTCCCCCCTATTCTTGCTGCTTGCTCTTTTTAATACTTGAACATCTGGGAGAGAGAACCCTTAATCCTACAGACGTTTGGCATGTCATCTTAGAGAGTATTTATAAGCTATAGTACTGAAAGAGTTCTCTAGTGTCACAACACAGAACATTTTCAGTACTAAGCAGACAGCAGCCTAACTTTTCATTAAGTGGCTTGTCTAAACCATAATTCAAGTCATAATAATTTTGAGAGTTTAGGTAACACCTAAATCACTGCACAAATGTAGTGTGTATCATCATTCAATAAGATGCTTTGTTAGGGGGCGCAATGCGCATGCGCGAATAGTCGGCCGCGCCGAAACCACGCTCCCCCGGCAAACCCGCTCCGGCGCTACTAACCTTAAATAAAACCCAAAATCAAACAAATTGAAAGAAAGGATCAGCTGTGGGAACGTCTGGGGCACAGAACGGACCAAAAAAAAACAGAGAAAAAAAGGTCCCTTGATCGGCTCTGGCGGCAGAAGCGCGAGGCAGAGTCAGCAGAGGGAAACGCGGTAGGAGGCAAAATGGCGGGCGCGGCCTTTTCAAATGCCCCGAGGGACCCAAAGAACTAAAAAACCCAGGCCAAAAACAAACGGTGTAGGGACTAAGGCCCAAGGGGCAGAAAGAAAGAAAAACAAAACTAAAAACCCCAAACAGAAGTAGGGGTTGTAATAGAGAGAAGAGCAGAACAAAAAGCAAGCAAAAAAAATATAAATATATAGCTTTATAAGTAAAAAATAAAAATAAAATAAAGCTGCCACTGACAAAGGCCCAGAAGACAGAAATAAAAAACCCCAAGGCAGTGGAGGGGCCTCCAGCAGTAAAAACAAAAAAACAAACAGAACAAGTAAAAAGCAAGAAAATAAATATTTAAAAACAAATCTGCCAGGGATAAAGACCTAAAGGGCAGAAATAAAAAACCCAAAAAAACCAGAAGCAGGGGCTCCTGCAGTAAAAAGAGCAGAGCAAGCAAGAAAATATACACTTCAAATAAAACCAGCATAACAAATAATAACCCTACTATTAAACAATTTAACAACAACCCCGGCTGGGGGAAGATCAGGGGCATGGGACCCCCCAAAAAAGCGGGGGAAAAGGGACCGCTCACAAGAATGTGGCAGCAAAAACAATCAGCTGAAGCTGCTCAGGAAGAGGGGGGGACTGACAAAATGACAGCCTCAATTTCCCCCAACACCCCAGAAAATTCAGAAAACGAGGAACAATCCACTATGGAAATGATTCTAGCTGAGGTAAAAGCCTCAAGATCAGAAATACAAATAGCAAGGGCTGAAGCCCAAAAAGATAAAATGGAGGTCCTCGAAAAAATCAACTCAGTCAGCAGAGCAGTGGAAAGTGGAAATAAAAAGCTAGAAACCATGTCAAAAAGACTAGATCAGGCTGAGGGAAGAATTTCCAATCTAGAAGACCAGGCATTGAGCACAGACGGAGACCTAGCAAAAATAAAAGAATCCCTCTCCCTGCTGAGGTTCAAATGCGAAGACCTGGAAAACAGATCGAGACGCAGCAACCTGCGCATAATGGGAATAAAAGAAAATAGTGAAGCTGCGGGGATGCAGGAGATGCTGATGCAGATCTTCAAGCAAAATTTTCCAGAACAGCCACAGCTCCACAACATAGAAATAGAAAGGGCGCATAGAACACTGAGGCCCAAACCAAAAGACTCTGATCCGCCCAGGGCCATTATAATTAAATTTTTAAAGTACAAGGACAAGGAAGCCATCTTAACTTCATCCAGAAAAAAAAGACAACCGATGGAATTTCAAGGCAATAAGATCAGGATTCAAGCGGACTACGCATCAGAAACCATGACAAGGCGCAGGGCGTGGGCAAGATTCTACAACGAACTAAATGAAAGGGGGCTCAAACCCCAACTGTGGCATCCAGCGAAATTAGCAATTCTCGTAAATGGCAGGAGAAGGGTTTTTGAGGACACCACGGACTTGGAAATATTTTTACATGCCCAAAAACCAGATCAGGCGAATAGAGGAGAAGAAAGATGAGTCTTGCTAGTACAGGTTGAATGGTCAAATAACAAAGATGAATGGGTAAAATAAAATAATATATATAAGATCAAATACGATTAGCGCAATAGATAAAATGTAAAACAGGTATCATTCTGCCGGGGGGAGGGGTGGGTTAGAAACAGTAACTTAATTACATAAGCAGCCCCCAGAGCACCCTCTGAAAAGAGGGAAAGAAATGGGAAATTGCATTCCCATCAACGTTATGCTGTTAAGCAATGCAAAGTATAAACAGGCAAGGTTATATTGTTGTATATGTTTGTTGTTAAAGATGTATAATATGTGTTTAGCTCCGCAAGGAATATTGTCATTATCCAGGTACATTCAACACCTCAAAGACATCTGGGACCCCAACAGAAAACAAGTCAATGAACACCAAGTGCTAATAGAATCAAAATGCAGTCAAACACAAATAGCGCAATGGCAAGGATAACAGGTAAAACCTTAGATATAAGATTCATTTCCCTAAATGTAAAAGGCTTAAACCACCCGGTAAAGAGGAAAAAAGTCTCAGAGCTAATAACAGACCAACAGGTAGAGGTTTTCTTCCTGCAGGAGACACATCTGCTGCAGAAGGATTTGAAAAGGTTCACATTTAAGGGCAAAGGGGATATATATGCTGCATGCGGGAAGAAAAAAAAGACAGGGGTGCTGATAGGTTTCTCATCAGCCACCGATTTCAAATTACTAGAACAGAAAAAGGACAAGGAAGGTAGATTTCTAATGATAAAGGGGATATTAAATTCACAGCAGGTGACATTAATCAACCTATACGCTCCAAACGAAAAGACTCATCAATTCTTTCAAAAATATATCCCACTGATCATGCAATGCACAGAAGGCTTTTTAATCCTTCAGGGGGACTTTAACTCCCCCTTGACAATTTTGGACCACTCTACAAAATCACAACTTACTCACACTCATAAACATATTGCAACAACGATAGCGCAGCATGGTCTAGTAGATGTGTGGAGATGTCTAAACCCCTCCACAAGAAGCTATACCTTTCATTCAAGCAGGCACAACACATACACAAAAATAGACCACCTGCTAACAGAAAAAGACACACTACACTACTGCAGTAAATGTGAAATAATCCCTATCACATTTTCAGATCACAATGCGTTGGTTTCTACCTTCCATTGGAACAGAAATACAAACCAAAAATCTCGCAGCTGGCAATTGGATAGAGGAATACTAAAAAATGATTGGATAAAACAACAGCTAGAAGAAGATCTCAAGGAATATTTTGATATAAATGTAGGGACAGTACAGTCACCCCATATAGTATGGGAGGCAATGAAAGCAGTAATAAGGGGTAAAATCATTGCAATAAAAGCAAAAATGAACAAAACAAGGAGAGAAAGGAATGATGATCTTCTCAAGCAATTAACAAACCTAGAAAAAGAAAATAGCAGATTCCCCACCAAAAGCAACCAAATTGAAATTGAAAAGATACGTAGTGAAATAGACACTTTAGAAACACAAAAAATCACGCAACAATTGAGAAAAATTAAAAGCTTTTATTTTCAAAATTGCAACAAACCGGGCAAGGTATTAGCACAATTAACAAAAACAAAGCGAATAAAAGCTGCCATTCCAATAATAAGAAAGAAAGATGGAAGCAAAACATCAAAACAGCAGGAAATTCAAGGAGCATTTGTGGAGTTCTATCAAGAGCTGTACACATCCTCAAATCCAGATCCTGAAAAAATAACAGAATTTGTTAATAAATACAACATGCCTAAATTTAACAAAGATCAATTAAACTATCTGAACTCTCCTATAACAGAAAAAGAGACAAAGAGCACAATTAAAGATTTAAAAAACAATAAGGCAAGTGGACCTGATGGCCTACCTGCAGAATTTTATAAAACATTCAGTAAAACAATTATACCACACATAACCAACACATTCAACAACATTATGAATACCCAAGAAATGCCAACAACATTTTATGAAGCAGTCATCACCATAATTCCCAAGCCAGGCAGAAATACAGAGGAATGTGGCAGCTACAGGCCAATCTCCCTGCTCAACACAGACTATAAAATATTCACAAAAATACTAGCAAATAGGCTAGCAGCAATAATTGGAGAAGTAATTCACACCGATCAAACGGGCTTTATTCCAAATAGACTAGGAATTGACAATATTAGAAGAACAGTTAATTTAATTCATGCAGCCCGAAAAATAGATCAACCGGTAATAATACTATCCGCTGACGCGGAGAAGGCCTTTGACAGGGCGGAACCGTTATGCCTATACAAAATACTAGAACATATGGGAATCACAGGCAATTTCTCAAGGGCAATTAAAGCCATCAACTTAAAACCCAGATCGCGAATTTTAATCAATGGAGAACTATCGGACCCATTCCCCCTGACAAGAGGAACTAGACAGGGATGCCCGCTCTCCCCCCTGTTATTCAACATCACATTAGAACTGCTGGCCTGCGCCATCAGACAAGAACCAGACATTAAGGGCATACAGATAGATAAGACTCACCACAAATTATCTCTATTCGCGGATGACATGCTGTTATATATCACCAACCCACATGCAACGATACCAAAAATCCTCACTCTAATAAATCAGTTTAGTAAAATTTCAGGCTATAAAATCAACCCACAAAAATCACAGGCCCTTATAATTACCAAAAACAATCAGGATACCCAAGCCATCTCGGAGCGATTGCCGTTTGCAATAGCTGAATCTCAATTTAAGTACCTAGGGGTAAATATCACCAAAGATCACACAAAATTATACAAAGCAAACTTCCCCCCCATCTTAAACCAAATACGTAATGAAATCTCAACCTGGCAAAGATTCAAAACTTCCTGGTTAGGAAATATCAATCTATTCAAAATGATAGCACTGCCTAAAATCCTGTACAAGGCAATGGCCCTCCCCATACAAATTCCAACCAAATTTATAAAACAATGTGAGCAAGCTATGCTTGATGCTGTATGGAGAGGAAAAAAACATAGAATAAATAAGCAAACACTAATCAGGAAGAAAGAAAAGGGAGGTGTTAATATGCCAGACATAAAAACTTACTTTAGAGCAGTTGCACTGAGAACACTTAGGTACTGGTATCACCCTACGAAGAACACCACATGGGTGGAAATAGAAAAACATCTATTAGGTAGTCCAAACCTTCAAGAGATGTTAACTACACGTGATAAAAGAAATTTAAGGAAAATAGCGGAACACCCATTTGCAAACGCCATCATGCAACAGTGGCACTTAACACAAAAAAAACTAACAATCTCCCCAGAAGCTTCACCATACACACCTATAAACGCCCAGGCATTATGGAAAGATAACATAGCAAAGAATCTAAGGAAAACATTAAACAAATGCAACATCCATAGAGCTGAACAATTATTTAAGGACAACCAGTTCATAACAAAACAAGATCTGCAAGACACAACCAAAACAAAGATAGACACATTACAATACCTCCAATTGAAAAATAGATTTACAGATAAAAATAAAAGACAACATTTCACTAGAAAACCGACGACTCTTGAAAAAATTGTATTCAGTCATACGGCCAACAAGGGATTGATCTCTAGAATTTATGGGGCTCTAATCGAGGCCGACGCAAATAAACCGACTAAATACATAGGAAAATGGGAACGAGAATTGGGAATAAAACTAGAAAAGCAACAAGTTGAACAAATTGGACATTATATGCACAATTGTGCGAGCTCATTAGAAATTAAAGAAACCCAAATTAAGGTGATTCTAAGATATTATTTAACGCCAATTCATTTTAAAAAAATAGAGGGCGATGGCCTCGATCGGTGCTGGCGGGGATGTGGAGAGAAGGGTACCTACCTTCATTCTTGGTGGTCCTGCCCCAGGGTACAACAGCTATGGGGTATAATATGGACGTATATGAAAAAGGCCACAGGTTTGATCGTTCCTTTCAGGCCAGAAACTGCTTTGTTGGGATTGTATCCAGATGTACCGCTGATGAAACAGCATCAAGAAACATGTACACTTATGACCATGGCGGGTTTAAACATAATTGCCCGCAATTGGAAAACGGCGAAAAATCTAACAGAGACAGAATGGATAAAAAGACTCTGGTACATGTACTCCATGGAGAAGATTGCAGCAACACAAGAGAATAAAGCAAAGAAATTTACAACAAGATGGTTCTCTTGTATAGAACACATACAAGGACATACAGTCGTAGAGAAAAATCGATCATACTTGGTGGACTACAAGATATAAACGTAAAAACAATAATACATCAACGGAGCAAGTTACAAAGTTACAATGTTAATTTAATTAGTTATATAAGTTAGTGTTGTTGAGTGTGTGTAATGTTGTTGGAAGAAAAATAAAATCGTGTATAAATAAAAAAAAATAAAAAAAATAAATACGATGCTTTGTTAAAGGAAGTGCCACAACCTTAAAATGCAAATTGTCAGAAATCTGAATCATTGACATAAGACATGGATAATTCCCTACCACAGGGTTGGGGGCAAGGAGGCAGTTGAGGAAAAGTTAACGTTTACTCCATACACAAAAGTACATAGGCCCTTTCAAGCATCAATTAATTAGGGTGGCAAGTGGCTTAAGCCCACATTCTGGGTGTTGTGTGAAGTATTTACCACTTTCTGTGCTCCCTGATGATCTATGTTCTCTACTAACTGATGCAAGTCATGGGTGATTGAAATGCAGGCAAATCAGTTTATGAAGGATAAGGGTGTTCTGTAAATGAAGTCAGACCCCCGACCCCTCCCCCCAAGCCTGCTATGTGCAAATCCATCGCATGTTGAAATAATGTCCTGCTCACATAGCTGCATCAGCAGACATTTATGCCACTGCATGCTTGCGATTACACAGTCGTCTCCTCAGTTCTAGGAAAGAAGCCGGCTTCAGGATGGCAAACACAGAAACTACTGGAACTGGGGACAGAGGAAATTCATCTGTGAAAGCACCTTCCTTCCCCTCACTCCCTATGAAAGCCCTCGCCAGGGCCTTCCCTTGCTGGTTTGTATGTTCTTTCACTCCACCATCTTCTCATCAGAAACACTATGAAAATGTGCAGGAACTAGTCTGACCCTTCACAAAAGTGGGTGTCTGTTCCATGGATGATCAAAAACCAATAGCAGATTATCTGTAGATGCAACAGCTGCTATTTGCTAGTGACACTTACTTGTCGCCTGCCCCCATGATTTTTTTAGATCCCAAACCATGTTAAGTGGTTGGATGTGTGCTTGTACAAATGATGTAATGACTGTGCAAACAAACAAGTAACTATGTGGTTTTTTGCTCCATCATCTCTTCTGATTCTCCTGAACTCACATGTTATGATTTCAGTAGAGGGCAGTAGTGCGAGTACGTTGTGGAAGAGTCAGGCACTTGCATGCAAACAAAGCAGGGACCATGACTCAGTAACATTAAATCATTAGCACTGGTGCTGTAAGCCAATAGAAGGCATTAGAGTTCTAAGAACTGTTGAAAAGATTTCAGTTGATCCTTGACTTTTTTTTTTTTTTTTTTTAAATCCTATTTACCCAGGGAGAATTGGACAATGAGAGTCCCAAAGCAATTTTTGGCAGTTATAAAACAGGAATCTCACTGGCTGTCCCCCTCTCCCACCCCACCCCCAAGTAAATGATTAGTTATTTTTTGTTTGAAAGGTAAATTGCTTTGTAAACTGTATAAAGACAATAGCGCGTTTGGACACGCACAGTAGCTACAATCCACAAACTACTTATTCCGGAGTAGTCCTATTGAAGCCACTGGGGCTTCAGTGTGACTTATCTGGAGTAAGTGGTTTGTGAATTCCAGCCAATTTATGTCAATAAAAGTTAAACAGATTTTCAATTCAGAAGCACATTTAGAGGAAAATAGCAACAACAAAAAAAGCACCGTTGTTGAAGGACCTGGTTTCCTAAGAGAAACTTAGCTTAGAAAATTATCTCCAGGATTTGTAACAGACCACGCTTTCCTAGTCATCGGCTATTACGGTTTGTCTTATAAATACTGTAATTTGTAAACCACTTTAATGATCAAAATAGGGACATTTCATAGATCTGAGGGGAAAAAAAATCTTGGCTTAGTTAATTTCAGAGTACTCCTTAAAAGTGCTGCAGATTTCTACGATATTGAGTTAGAGAAAAGGTTATCAAAATAAATTTTTGCTGAGTGGCAATGAGGATAGGCACAACTTGAGCACATAGAAAACTAGTTCTTTGACCTTTAGTTGTATCCTGGTTCACTAAACAGAAGCATTGGATTACAAAATGCACTATGGAAATTATTTACAGAAGGCACAGGGACCTACGTTGGCAGCTTTTCCCTGGGTCTCGTGTGCAAATGTTTGGGTTATGATGACACTGGAGGGTGTGCTTCCCAGCACAGCATCTGATTAGTCACTAACTTTCAAAGAATGTCCTGGCACATGGTTTAGCTAAGCATGTGACCACATCAGCAGAATAACATGTTTATTTTCTTTTAAGCATTTCGACACACAGTGTAATGAAACAGTTTGGCATTTTACACAGCTGTGTTCAGAAACACAGTGTTACGGCTTTCTTTGAATTGGTCTTTCCTAATAGCAGAAGAGATTTAATGTGTTTAAATAGAGAAGAATACTTGACTCTTTGAACTGTTTCTCTAGTCGTTTCAGAGATGCAGGATGCATCACCAGGACTGTGTTGGGATGCTTGAGTCACCAAGTCTGCTGAGAATCTTCCCCATCATAAGTTTTAAAATAAATTTCTGGAGATAAGACTGACACTTTGCAAATGTTGTTTACATATTTTTTCTTTCATCGTTTTAATGCATGTTAAGAAAAATTTCTTGTAGTTTTTGGGGACCCTTCTGAGCTTGGTACAGCTATAAACGGGATTGGTACAATTGTACCCCCCCATTCCTTCCCTCTTGTTAGGCTTGTGTCGCATTCCATAAACTAATTCTCACTGGCACACTTGAACCATTAGCTTCTGTTCTTGCTGCTGATCCTCTTTCACACACAAGCTGTTTTTTTCTTTCTTTTTTAATTAAGCCAGGCAGTCAAAAATATTTTCTCTTTTACTAAGGAAAGGAAAGGAAAGAAGTTTGCTTCAGTTGCTTCATTGAGTGTTTTGCTGGCAGTACATATACTATGCTAAATTCTGCTTTCAAGACCCTAGTCCAGTATTTCCCAAGCTTTTCTGCTGCACAGCAATGCTTTGAGTTATATAGCACATATAACCTGTCCTATAACATAAATTTCTATTCAAAGCTCTGCTTTTGCACAGTGCTCCCATAGCTGCATGACTGTACCCTGCTGCCAGAACTGGTAGCTTGCAGTTGGGAGACCATGTGCCACTTCCAGAACTGGGAGCATTCAGCTGGCTGCTGCTTGCCTGGTAAGGAGGGGAAACCTGGTGCTAGACAGGAGCAAAGGGCCAGTGTCAGCTGCCACCCCATGAGAGCATCCACCACAGTGTCTTTTTTCTTTTTGACTGCTGAAAACATTGGAAGATTAGCTAGCAGGGCTCTGCTGTGGGTCCTGATTTGCATGCAAACACGAATCTGCCCCGTGCATGCAACTCATTGGTTCAGATGCATGCTAGGGGGTAACTGGACAAGAAAAGGGGTAATTTTCAGCCCCCATGGACAAGAGAGAATTTGTTCTCCTGGAGCAACAAGGGTCCCTGACAACAACAAAGCTCGGGGGCTGGGTTATTGAAATTTGGGTCACTCACCATGACTTGAAAAGATGTTGGGCATGGTGACCTCCAGCCTACTAAGATTTATTACAAACTCATCCTTTTGAACGCTCCTCTTTAGAGAAAGGAAAACTTAGTCATTGCACTCTGGTTGGGTTGCCCATTGCAGTCTGTAAATGTGAGGTTAATTTCTCAAAGCTTCTCTGTTTTTCCAGGTTTTAGATGCTTTATGGGTAGTTTTACACAGGACAAGAACCTTGGGACGCTCACCTCCCTGTGATGGGGAGTGAAGGAACCCCAGAAGCTTTTGCCTATTAGCTGTGGGCTGGGGAAGAACAAACAAGAAACAGAACACCTCATATAAAATATATCCTGTCCAATTTATTACATCTATAGAAAAAGCAGCACTTGGTAAAAATAAGAGGAGCAGCACTCAATGAAAGGCATAGCTTTAAATAATAAAATGTCTGATTATCTATTTGTATCCTTGAAATAGAGACCAAAGAGTTAGCCAAACACAGATGGTGCTGTGATTTGAAGGAATTATTTTCTAAGTAAGCTTTAGTCAAAATGGAACAGCTGATGGAATAGTCCAGGTCTTGAATATTTCCGTTTATATTATCTTCTGTTAGCCTCTATTTTCAATAGTATAATCCTCAGTTTATCCTCTACGTCACTGTTTCACTGTGAACACAGCTTCTTCAGGCGAAAATCATACATGGAACCGGGGCAACTTTCCAAGTTACGTTCTGTTAAGGGTGACGCTATTTTATAAAGACGAAAAAATAGAGGTTACGTACCAGTAACTCTGTTCTTCGAGAGAGCTCCACGTATTCTCACTATTGGGATTCACTTCCTGCTCCGCAGGTACCGGAAAACCTCTTGTCAGCAGTTTCCAGGCAGAAGATAGCCTGGAAAGATGTAGAATAAGGTGAGGGCTCCGTCCCTCCCTCCCTGTGAAAAGCGCAGGTTGGAGATCGCGCGTGAGGAGTCTATAAAAGGGGGCGGAGCCCTCGCTGCCTCAGTTCCTTCCAACCCCGTCCCTGGAAGACCCAGCAGGGTACCTCCGAGAGAGGGGGGAAGGTGGGCGGGTCGTGAGAATACACAGAACTCTCTCGAAGAACAGAGTTACTAGTAAGTAACCTCTTTTTCTTCAAGGATCTCTGCGATTCTCACTATTGGGAGAGTGAGTAGCAGTAAAAAGACATACCTCAGGTGGAGGGAGTCAAGGAGGTTATTCAAATATGGAGTGTAAAACTGCTCTGCCCGCTCCCGAGTCTATCCTGGCCGCCAGGTCTAGTGAATAGTGCTTGGTGAAAGTATGCACAGACGACCACATGGCAGCCTTGCAAATGTCATGGATGGGGACTCCACAGAAGTTGGCAATCGAAGAGGCAACTGCCCTGGTGGAATGAGCACAAAGGTGAGGGGTGTGTGTGTCTTGCCCACTCATTCATAACATCTCCGTATGCAGAGAAGAATCCATTTGGAGAGTCTCTGGGACGTAATTTTAACTCCGACTCGTTGGCCACCATAGGAGATGAATAAGGCATCAGATGCTCTGAAGGAACGAGTGCGAGAGATGTAGAAGGATAGCACTCGTTTGACACCCAGAGTATGGAGAGTCCGGTCTGCTGGGGAGGAATGCAGCTTCGGGAAAAAAACAGGTAAGGAGATGGCTTGATTTAAATGAAAGGGGGAAACCACCTTGGGGATGAAAGAAGGATCCGTTCTGAGGTCCACCTTGTCACGGTGGAAAATAGTATAAGGGGGAGATGCTCGTAGGGCGGAGAGCTCCGAAACTCACCTTGCAGAAATGATAGCGAGCAGAAAAACTGTTTTAATAGAGAGGTTCTCTAGGGAAGAAGATGCCATGGGTTCAAAGGGGGGTCCCATCAATTTGGCCAGGACAAAATTAAGGTTCCGTGGCGGGGTAGGGCAAGAGGAGGGCGGGAAGGAGTTGACCAGTCCTCTCCAGAAGGTCCTCATAAGGGGGTGAGAGAAGAGGGTATCCGTTCCAGGCGGGTGGAGTCGAGAGGAAAGGGCAGCGAGGTGTACCTTCAGGGATGAGATGAAGAGTCCAGACTCGTGGAGATGTATCAGGTAACTAAAGACATGGTTCATGGATGGATTGCCTAAATCACAGGGTAGCAAGGTGCACCACGCCGAGAAACGGGTCCACTTAGCTGCATAGCAAAATCGGATAGAAGGGCGATGAGAATTGAGCAGAATCCGAGCAACCTCAGGAGAGCCGCCAGGCATCAAAGCCTGATTAACCAGGTGGAGAGATGGAGCGATCGTAGGTCGTGGTGGAGGACAGTCCCTCGTTCCCGAGAGAGAAGGTTGGGTAGCAGAGGGAGAGTGACAACGTCGACTGAGATGGCCCGGAGTGTCTGGTACCAGGGTTGGTGAGACCAAGCGGGAGCTATCAGAATGATAGGAGCATAGTCTATTTGAATTTTGTGAAGAACCCTGTACATCAAGGGAATTGGCGGGAACGCATAGAGCAAGGGCCCCTTCCAGGAGATGGTGAAGGCGTCGAAGATCGATCCCTGTACTTGACCCGCCCTGCTGCAAAAATTGTGGAGTTTTGCGTTCTTTTGAGAGGCGAAGAGATCTATAGAGGGGGGTGCCCCATAACTGGAAGAGATCTGCCAAGACAGAGTCGTTGAGGGCCCACTCGTGTTGGTCGGTGGATCTCCGACTGAGCTGGTCGGCCAGGGAGTTGTTTTCTCCCGCTAGGTGAACAGCGTGTAGGTGTATTTTGTTTCGGATGTACCATTCCCAGATAGTCTGGGCCTCCAGGGAGAGAAACGTGGATCTCGTTCCGCTTGGTTTGTTGATATACCACATCGCTGTGGTGTTGTCCGTCAGTATTCGGACGTTCAGACCTGCAATGTGGTTGAGAAGGCCTGTAAGGGACCACCGAATGGCCCGGAGTGCGAGAAAGTTTATATGCATGAGTCTGTCCTTTTGAGACCATAGGCCGTGTACTGTGACGTGATTCATGTACACACCCCATCCTGTGAGCGAGGCATCGGTGGTGAGGGAGACTTGCACTTGAGGGGGATCGAATGGCATGCCAGTAAGTCGTCGCAGATCTCTGGGGGGATAGTTATGTGCATAGAGAGTGGATGAAGGGTGGGGTTGTAGGTACGTGCAAGCCATTGCTGGAGCGTTCGGAAGTGCAGACGAGCATAAGGGGTCACTGCTGTGGTTGCCGCCATCAGTCTCTGAAGGCAAAGAAAGAATTGTACGGGTTTTCTGGGTTTCATTTGTAGAGATAATATGGTTGATACAATGTTGTGGAATCTGTCGATTGGCAGAAAAGCTTTTATCTGTAGGGTGTCGAACTGCCCTTATAAACTGAAGTCATTAAGAAGGTAGTATGTAAGACTTCTTGAAATTGATGACAAACCCTAGGTTCTGCAAAATTTCCAGAGTAAGGTTGAGGTGGTTTGTTAGAGTGTGGGCGGACGGTGCTGCGAGTAGCCAGTCGTCCAGGTGCAGAAACACTTTCATGTCCAGTGTCCTTAAGTGGGCTGCGACTACTGCCACACATTTCGTGAGAACCCTGGGTGCTGTAGACAGGCTGAAGGGAAGAACAGAATACTGGAAGTGTCGATTCCCTACAACAAAACGTAAGTATCGTCTGTGAGCAACATTAATGGAAATATGAAAATAAGCGTCCTTTAGGTCAAGGGAAGCCAATCAGTCTCCTTGTTGAAGGCCAAGGAAAATAATGGGAAGGGAGGTCATGCGAAACTTGAATTTTTGAATATACTTGTTTAATCGGTGAAGGTCTAGGATAGGCCTGAAGCCTTCATCCTTTTTAGGAACCAGGAAATAGCTGGAATAGAAGCCAGTATTTCGCTGAGACAGGGGGACCGCCTCAATAGCGCCCTTGGCAAGGAGCTCCTGAACCTCAAGTAGTATTTGAGGTTTTGGGGGGGAGGGGGCGAAGGAGTGGGGGAGGGGAGTCGGGTGGGATTGAGTGGAATTGAATAGAATATCCACAAGCAATTATTTCCCATACCCAACGGTCTGAGGTAAGAGAGGCCCATTGATTGTAAAAGGGCCGGAGACGGTTGTGAAAGAGGAGGGGACGTTGAGAAACTCCCTTGACCTCGCTCTCTTCAAAAACATTGCTTGGGTGGGAGTCCAGTAGAGGAGGTGGAGGAAGATCTACACTTGCCTCTCTGTTTCGAGAATCTCCTACGAGATTGAGTAGAGGAGGGTTGCGGTTGTTGGTACTGGGGTGAGTACCTCCCTGTTGTTGTTGTTGTTGTTGTTATTATTATTAACAAACATTTATATAGCACCAGCAGTGTACCTGGCACTTTACAAAGTAATAAAATAGACACGGTCCCTGCCCCTAGGACTTACAATCTGAGAAACAGGAGCTGGGGGAGAGACATAGGAAGGGAAACAGAGGGAGAGACAAGGGGTCTAACATCCATGAAGATGCGATTTCTCAGGTGCACGTACTTGGCTTGGTTACGATGAGAATGACAGCAGGCAGGTCCATGTGGCAAGGATAAGGGTAAACAGACCGTAGGTATAGGAAATAGTGGCTCAGCAGGATAAAGAGTCAGACAGAGCAGAGCGAAAGAGGTGAGTTTTAAGGAGAGATTTGAAGGTATGAAGGGAGGGGGCAAGGCGGATGTGGACAGGGAGGGAGTTCCAGGCATGGGGGGCAGCAAGTGAGAAGGGACGAAGGCGCTTAGGGGAGCAGGGAAGGCGTGGAAGGGTGAGAGAAGGGACAGAGGAGGAGCGAAGTGCACGGGCTGGAGTATGGAGGGCGATAAGTGCAGAGAGGTAGGGGGGAGCAAGGTTGTGAAGAGCTTTATAGGTGAAGACTAGGAGCTTGTGCAGGATTCGTTCAGGAAGGGGAAGCCAGTGAAGCGAAGAGAGGAGGGGCTGCACATGGTCGAAGCGACTGGCGAGGTAGATGACCCTGGCAGCAGAGTTTTGGACAGAGATGAGGGGAGAAAGGTGAGACCGGGGAAGGCCAGTGAGAAGGAGGTTACAGTAATCGAGGCGAGAGATGACCAGAGCATGAACAAGAGTTTTGGCAGACGAGACAGAGAGAAAAGGGCGAATCTTAGCAATGTTATGGAGGGAGAAGCGACAGGATTTAGCAACAGAGTCAATGTAGGGTTTAAAAGAAAGGGCTGAGTCAAAGATGAAGCCTAGGCTACGGGCTTGGGGGACAGGCAGGATGGTGACTCCATCAATAGTTATTGACAGTGAGGAAGGAGAGGAAGGATGAGGGGGGAAGATAAGGAGTTCAGTTTTAGCCATGTTGAGTTTGAGTTGACGTTGAGACATCCAGGTAGAGATGTCAGAGAGACAGTTGATGAGACGAGCTTGAACAGAGGGAGAGAGAGAGGGAGTAGAGAGATAGAGTTGAGTGTCATCAGCATAGAGGTGGTATTGGAAGCCATGGGAGGCAATGAGTTTGCCTAAGGATGAGGTATAGATCGAGAAGAGGAGAGGGCCAAGAACAGAGCCTTGAGGAACACCAACTGAGAGGGGGAAGGAGGAGGAGGCGGAGTTGGAGAGAGACACATTAAAGGAGCGGTCAGAGAGGTAGGAGGAGAACCAGTTATGGACAGAGCCACAAAAGCCAAGGGAGTGAAGGGAATCCAGCAAGAGTGAGTGGTCAACAGTATCGAAGGCAGCAGAGAGATCAAGGAGGACAAGAATGGAATAGAGACGTTTAGATTTAGCCACCAGAAGATCATTGGTGATCTTAGCGAGAGCAGTTTCAGTAGAATGAAGGGGGCGGAAGCCACATTGGAGGGGGTTGAGGGAGGAGTTGGAGGGTAGGTTGTAAGAGGGCTAGGAGCGGTGTCTAGCTTGGTAAGAATGGTATGGGTACGATGTCGAAGGAGGGTAATAAGACCTCTTCCTATTAGTACGAATCACCCCAGTTGACCTGGCAGTCTGATACATCTCCTTAACTTCCTTTAAGGTGTCATCAGTGGATGCTGCAAAGAGTCCGTCCCCATCGAAGGGGAGGTCCTCTATGTGTGTCGTCTTCTCAGAAGCTAAGGCAGATCGTAGCCAAGCGTGACATCTGAGGGTGATAGCAGAGACCATGCCTCTGATATTGAAATCAGCAATATGCATGTTAGCAGTAAGTTGAAACCTAGCTATCTGCATTCCCTCCTGTTGGAGGGCCAAGATCTGGGCAGGGTCGGAGGGTCTACTCAACTGGGCCCAAAGCCAGTACTGGTATCTGCATAGGGCGGAAGCGTAGTTAGCAGCTCGAAGAGAAAAGGTTTCTGATAAAAAGATCTTTCTGCCCAGCACATCCAGGCGTGTACCCTCTTTATCTGCAGGGGGGGTTTGAATACCTCCTGCTCGTGACTTTAAGGAAGCTGCAGCTATGACTAAGGAGTTAGGAGCTGGGTGCTTATAAAACATCTCTGCTCCCTCCCTTGGAATCGCATAGAGCGAATCTGCCAGTTTATTGGTAGGTAAAACAGAGGATGGTTTTGCCCACACCGTCTTGGAAGGCTCCAAGAGTTGGTCTAGGATGGGGAGCATGATTTGCCCTGACTCTCCTGATCCCAGGATCGCAAAAACTGGGCCAGACTGCAACTTTTTAACCACCTTAGTGGGTAAATTAGGGAGGGCAGAAGTTAGCCTTTTCAGCATTGTCTGGAATGCCTTGCTGTCCTCAGTAGAGAGAGAGGACATGGGATCAGAAATAGCATTGGGAGGAGGTGGGGAGATAGTCGCATCCTCGTCCTGCAGGGAAGAAGAGGAAGATACCGAGGCGGAGCACTCGGAGAAAGTCTCCCGCCCAGGAGGAGGAGCAGTTGGAGCTGTAGCGGAGGCAGGTGCATCCCTAGATGGAGGTGGGGGAGCTAGCAGAGAGTCAATAAGAGAAAGTCCCCTTGGTGGGTCTAACCTTGATTCTCGTTGGTAGGTGGAAGAAGTGTGCACCAACGGTGCTGTCTGTACCACTGGGAGAGTAGTTGGTACCACTGGTATCACCGGCACCGCGGCTTGTTGGGGACCCCAATGGCACGGCTGCTTTGGTGGAGCAGGGATTGATGGTCACGGGGGAGAGTCTGGTGGAGTCCTGGAGATCGTAGCTGTAGGAGGCGCTCGAGGTGGCGCAGGAGGTAAGTACTGATGGGCAGACTGGTAATGGGCCTCTTGTTCAAAAAGTGAGAAGTCCCTATCAGGAGGGTAGGGTGACAGAGATCGTTGCTGGTATCGGCTGTAGTAATCCACGCGTCCGTAGTCGTGGAACCAGGTGAACTCATTGTGGCGGTACCGTGCCTCGCTGTGGGGGGAATAGCAGGAGCGGGAGCGCTGGTCCCTTAAGGAACGAAGCAGTCCCCCATGGTGTAGATCGCGGAGGTGAGGTTCAGTTAGAAGTTCCGGCTCCGAGACTTCCTCCCTGTGTACTGACCCGGAACGGGACCGATAGTGCCCATGGTACCGGGTCTGGGAGGCTGGAAGGGAGTGCCTGTGGCGTTCAGTCTCTGGCATCGTTTGTTGTGTGGGCGGTACCGGAGTGGGTGCAGCAGGCGGTACCAGAGTGGGTGCAGCAGGCGGAATCTGTGGTACTGGGTGTTAAAGAAGCGTCTGGGACTCTGGAACTGACTGTGAAAAAACAGTCTCGACTTGGAGCGGGCGGGTTAGGACCGTTGCGTCCGCGCTCAGGGATCTCTTCTTCTTTCTCCTGTGTTCTCCTTGGCGTTGGGAGTGATGCTCCTTGGTTGGAGCGGGACCGGTAGCGGCCAACAGCGAGTGCGAGGGGGAGCTTGTCCTCGCACCGGGCGCTTCAGGTACCGTCGGTGAAGGCAGCGGTACCGGAGCTCCGTCCACTGATTCCAGGGCATGGGATTGCGCGGTAGAGGCCGCAGGCAAATCCATGGGGGCTAAATCAGAAGAGAGCGACAGAGGCCCATCTTCACCGCCCTGAAGAGATTTCCTCATGAGGATTTCCTGCAATCGCAGGGTCCTTGCTCTTTTAGTTCGGGAGGAGAGCTTAGTGCAGTGGGGGCAGGTTCTGGTGTTATGCCCCTCTCCCAAGCAGGTCAGACAAAACTCGTGAGAGTCACTCACAGAAAGCGTGACTGGGCAGGAAGCGCACCACTTGAAGCCCGGCTGCTTGGGCATGCTTTGCCAGCCTGAGAAGGTGGTAAACCCTGGGCGAGGCCCCATGGGGCGGGACAGAGCCCAACCACACTAGATGTAGGTAGATTTTCTTTTTTAGAAATAACTACTGACGGTGCTGAAAAGCACAGAGGTCTTACAACGTGGCGCAGTTGGAAGGAACTGCGGGTGCGAGGGCTCCACCCCTTTTTATAGACTCCCACTCTTGTGCGATCTGGAGTCCGCACTTTTCACTGAGTGGGAGGGGGGAGGGAGGGACGGAGCCTTCACCTTATTCTAGATCTTTCCAGGCTATCTTCTCCCTGGAAACTGCTGACAAGAGGTTTTCCGGTACCTGCAGAGCAGGAAGTGAATCCCAATAGTGAGAATTGCGGAGATCCTCGAAGAAGAACATTATTTATGACATGCACCTTGAAGCTAAAATAATTAGATATATCTGCACCACCTTCTAAAGACAGTTCTAAAATATTTCCTTTTATAGAGGTAACGCATCTCAAGATTCAAATGGATTTGAAATAGAAGCATCATGTTTAACAAAAAAACCCACATATATTATGTACTGCATTACAAATAATAGCTTAAGCATATAATTTTACCATATACGTTGATCTAGGATATTACTTGAGAACTTTTGACTTTAAGAACAGTAGTTAATCTTTAAGACAAGGACTTCAGAATGAAAAGAACAGTACATTCTGGGCCCTGTATATGACTAAACATACTGAATCTCTAAAAACTATTATCCAAAAGCCTCTTGAGAGATGCTAACATTGTTAGCATCTCTTATGTTAACAAATAGCCAAATCTAAAAGGGCAGGGCATTCTCATATATTTACAAAATAATGCACTAGTACTATACTAGAGACCTTTAAACTTTTAGAACTCAGGGAAGTAGTAATCTTTAAAAATATAACTAGATACTATATGTAAGCTGAGCAGATGAAACCAAATCTCTAAAGCGGAGAGAATATATAACCCAAGTCTCTAGTTGCAACTCATTTTCCATATTAGCAGATAACTCGAATCAGTGTTGCATGTTTACTTACAAACTAAGAAAATAAATCAAGATCTCTAGAACTGAATAATATATCCTATAGCAACACAATAATTCTCCAAAGCCCTACCCAGGGGCAGATTGGCCACTGAACCCACCAGGAGGATTCCCGGTGGGCCGGGCTGGGCTGGAGGTCCGGTTCTGCTGTCTTCTTTTTTTAAATTGATTAAAAAAAATAAATAATTGTTGGTCCCGACCCCTGTTGGGCCGGGTGGGGGGAGGCCTCACCTGCCTCTCCCTCCTAGGAGCACAGCAGCAGTTGCAGCAGCAGCAGGGACACTCGATCGGGCTGGGAGATAAGGCTGTTTGTTTGCAAACGCAGCTCCTCCTCCCCACGTGCTGATCAGAAGGTTGCTACCTTGTAAAGAAGGTTTTTCGAGATGGCTCCTGCGCTCTGCACCGGCAGCCGCAGGAGCAGAGCACTTGTGGAGTCAAGGCAGGGGAGGACGGAGCCTCAGCTGTGGGGCAGCAGGTAGGGTCTGCTTGGGGGGGCCGTGGACCTGCTTG
>QEPC01010227.1:2383894-2439927 GCA_003113815.1 Sphenodon punctatus
TTCAAACCCTTTCTAGGAATATAAGAAAATTCTATGCAGGGATGGAAGGATGGGTGTTGTGAGAATGTTAGGAGCCATCTTGAAGAACCGTGTTTACAAGGCAGCAACCTTCTGTTCTTCTTCAAGTGGCTCCTCACAGGCCATTTTTACATGACTCCGCCAGGTGGGGGGTGGGGTCTGTGGGCATGCCAGTGCGTGGGCGGGACACGCACATGGCCACACATGCATCCCCACTCACCCCCCACTCATCCACACCCACGGAGTAACCACCATTTTCCCTGGTTGCTCTGTACATGGGGACAAGTGGGGGTGAGTGGGGATGCGTGTTAAGTGCATGCAGGCACACACACACCTCACTCACCATGGGCATGTGCTGTGCATTGTTTACACGGGGCTCCCCCACCCATGAACACACAGAAATCTGTGTGTTCATGGGTGATAGAGAGGCCTGTGTAAAAAGGGCCACATTGTCATAACTGTCTTACTTATACTATCTTAGGTAGGAATTTAGGATGTAAAGCAATGTCTATTCTACCTTGGAAAATCTGCAAATATGGTTCTGAGATTATTATGGCTGCTATTTCACTCACTATTCTTAATGAAGTTATTGCAAACAGGAATACTGTCTTTAAACCCACCTCCCATAACCAGTTCATTTGTGCCCCCCATATAATCAATTTACGCTGCCCGGCGCAGATTAAATTGTTATGGGTGGGGGGCAGCGTGAATTGATTATCGAGGCACAACGGAACTGGTGGTTATATAGGGTCTCTTTTCGTGGCATAATGCACTTAGTAGGCTGGCTGCGTTTTGGGTGTCTTGTGTGTGTGATAGCAGCACCTCTGGACTGGTCGCACCCCATACGTGCACAAGGCACAGGTGGCACCGGCAGCAAGAAGCAACAGGCCCTGGAGGCCAAATTGGCTAAGCTCCCCCCCTCCCCCAGTAAGGCAGTGGATGCAGACAGTCTCTCTGTGCCTGCCTCACTGCCCGCCCAGCTGCCCCTGCAGTGGAACCACTCCTGGTTGGGGAGGGGGGGGAGGGGAGGGAAGATGGGGGGAATCATTGGGAGGCCATGCTTGTCGATGGCCGCTCAGCTGAGCACCAGGTAAGGCAGCCAACGGGTGGCAAGCCGGGGGGCAGGGAGCGGCATGGCTGCTCGGAGGAGTGGAGAATGAGAATCCTTCCTGTCCAGAGGGAGTAAATTTTATGTAAATGTACACATTTGCATAATTAGCTGGGGCCTAATTATGCAAATTAGGCCCTGCACCAAGACTTCGCACATGACCTCAGAAACCCTGGGACCGGCCCTGGGTAGGGCTTCCCCAAAGGTGGGAGGTGTCAGGAGGAAAATGGCAGGCATGGGCTCAATAGGGAAGGCTCATGTGGGGTATTCCTTTGTTCTTGATGTTAAAGAACGGAGGTATACATGTAGACTTAAAATTTAAGTAGTGCACATGACATACATAATTTGTACGTACTCTTTGGGTACGTTTTTCCAAAAGTCAATACAAGGGGGTATGGTATTGTGTACTTACGTTGGTGTATGTACGTTTCCAGAGTGGCAGGAGAAAAATTGTATATGCAAAAGATTTACATGAAATAAAGGGTGTAGCCTAGCAAATATGTTGCTGTATGCAGCAAATACTTGTCCTAGTATATCATGCATTGGAGTACTATACTGTATTGGAAAGGAATATTTGCTTGCCTTTAATCACCTGCATAGTAAGCAGATATACTTGAGCTGCTGCCTGAGAGGAAAGCTATAAATGAAAGAGAAATTGCGGCTACAGTGGAGAAAGGAATCAAGTCCATAATATTGGAGTGAAGAGGAGCTTGCTGTCCCCAGCTTCAGTGTTGCCACCAGCCTATATAGGAAGAGGATTGGGACTGAAAGACCAAGCCAAAATGTGGGTGCGTGGAGCTTAAGTTGTGAGCACAATATGTGAGACTGTACAACGTCTTTAATGTTTACGTGGTATGCATGCGAAAGAAGGATCCTTAACTTACAATCTCCATGCTTTTTGGAACACAGATATATTTGTAAACTTTAACTCCTCTCTTAAACCAAAGGTTGTTTGATCCTAGAATTGTTTTTGTGCATGTGTATTTGTATGTATGCCCTGCCCCCATCCCTGTGATGCTCAGGATGTCTTACAGAAGAAAAATGTATGTTTGTTCAAATGTATACCCTGCTCGTCCCCCTAAGGCTCAGGGTGGCTCTGGTGTTGGAGCACAGAGAGCTGTGCTAGGGGATGGCAGGAGTTGGGATCATGGACCAAATTTTGACTGCAGGCTGCCTATTGAGGAATGTAGATCTCGTGTCAGAGTACTTTCTTCCTTGTACATCAGGCATATTATGCCTATGTTAATGTCAACATCAATACTAATAACTACATATATTTAGTTATGTATAACTACTACTAACTACATACATATATTTGTACATATATACAAATATATATGTACTCCTGCTGTGTTCTTTATAATAGTGCTTTTACAGGTCCCTACACCTAAGGGGCTTACAATCTGAGACACAAGGGAGGGGATACAAGGGAAAGGTAACCATCAGGAAAGACAAGAGTACATTCATGAGGTTGAGAAAAGTTGCGGACTCATGTGCTTTGCTTAGTTACAGGGAATTAGGTTCTGAGTGAGGGGGAAAGGAAGCCTGATTGGAGTGGGGCACAGGGAGGAATTTGAAGAGAGGAAGCCCAGACACCGCTTGTACACAGCTCACTCCAGGAGCTTGGAAGCGAAGGGTGGGAGTGAGATGGGGCGATAGCTGGAAGGGTCAGAAGGATCAAGAGTAGCCACCTTAAGGATAGGAGAGATGGTAGCATGTTTGAAGGTCAGTGGAAATGACCCAGTAGAGAGGGAGAGATTGATGGTGTGCAGCAGAGAAGGTGCAGCAGTGGGAGCAATCAATGTTAGGAGGCGAGAGGGGATGAGTTCAAGGGGGCAAGTAGAAAGGTTGGATGAAGAAAGGAGGGAGGTGACCTTATCAAGAGAAGCTGGGGAAAAGGAGAAGAGAAGAGATGCAGGATTGGGAACATCCAGGAACGAGGTGGAGGAGGGAGAGGGTTGAGAAGTGATTGCAAGGCGGAGTTTATCAGTCTTGTTGTTGAAGGAAGTGGAGAAGATCCTGTTTGGGGAGTGAGGAAGAAGGAGAGGACAGGGAGGTTTCAGGAGGAAAGCAAATGTGGAGAAGAGACGGCGTGGGTTGCAGGAGTGGGATTCAATTAATGTGGCATAACAGTGGCCTTTGGCAAGGGAAAGGGCATTGCTAAAAGCAGAGCGTAAACTTGAAGTGAAGTTAAAGTTTTTCAAAAGGTTTTTTCTAGTTCTCTCTGTGTAAACGAGAAGGGAGGAAAGAGAATGGAAGGAGGGGGGAAAGCAAGGATAGGGTTTAGGGCTGAGTTGCAGCCAGATGAAATCAAGTTAGGTTAGGTTGTTTTTTTGAGTACAAGCTTTTCACCATGACTGCAGCAAACAGTACATAAATATTAAACATAAAACATTATCAAAGCAAGAACAGTATAACAAAGGATGAGCAATTACACCCTATAAATCCTCAAGCATATTAATATAACCAAAATAAAATAGAAGCCCAGTGAAGGGAGAGTAACCAAAACCTCAAACAAAATAAAACCTAAGAGTTAAATCCCCTTCTTATAACTTCTGCTTTCAGGGCAAAAAGAGCAAGGTTTTTAAGAATAACCTCATCCTTCTGGAGGAACAGCCAAATAAGTTTCTCTCGGTTAGAGAGATGAAATATTTAAAATATATATACAAATAATTCATCTCTCTAACCAAGAGAAACTTATTTGGCTGTTCCTCCAGAAGGATGAGGTTATTCTTAAAAACCTTGCTCCCTTATATAAATCATATATATGGTGCTCCAAGGCCACCAATGCAGCCGTGCAGCATGCATGATGGGTGGGTAATGGGTGTGGAGGTGCTCGACTAAAAACACCCTTTGTTCTTTATTGTCTCTATAGCCCATTCAGTGTTCAAGGTGCTTTACAAGCTTTATCTAGTTCCCCCTCACAACAACCCTGTGAGCTAGGTTAGGTCATTATTATTCCCATTTTACAGATGGGAAACGGAAGTTTATATTTTATTTATTTATTATATTTATTAGCCGCCCCCTCATGCCTATGGCATCCCAGGGCGGCTTACAACACTAAAAACAACAGCAATAATAAATTACTAAGTCTAAACAATTTTTAAAAAACATCTCCCTCCCACCCTCCCCTCCGAAGGCCTGGGCGAACAGCCAGGTCTTGCAGGCTCGGCAGAACGCCAGCAAACCCGGGGCCAGATGAGCTTCCTCTGGGAGGGAATTCCAGAGTCGTGACCCAGCCACTGAGAACGCCCGTTCCATTGTGACCCCCCGCCTAACATGGGGGACCTCCAGGAAGGTGCCCCCGGTAGACCGCAGGGATCGCTCTGAGACACAGAAGACGAGGTGATCCCCGAGGTATGAGGGGCCAAGACCGTGTAGGCCTTCTATAGATCAAAACTAACACCTTGAATCTGGCCCGGTACGCTATAGGCAACCAGTGCAAAGTGCGGAGCACAGGTGTTATGTGCTCCCGCCGTCCCGTCCCTGTAAGGAGACAGGCTGCCGCATTCTGCACTAGCTACAGCCTCCGGACCAGAAACAGGGGAAGCCCCACGTAGAGCACGTTGCAGTAGTCCAGCCTCGAGGTGATGAAGGCATGGATGAGAGTGGCCAGGTCGGGCCTGGAGATGTATGGACAAGTTGAGAGATAGTGGCTTGTCTAAGGCCACTCAGTGACTTTATGGCTAAGATGGGATTTGAACTCTGGCCTTCCAGGTCTGTCCAACACTAGGCTATAGTGGCTTAGAAGTGAAGTTATTGGAAATGAGATCCATAGCCTGTTAACATGCGCATCTCCCCAATCTATTGGGTGGCCATTTCTAATCTTTCAACTGACATTTGCGCATAGTTAATGCTGCTTAGTCTTTAGATTACTCTGCATAGATTCAGCATCTTATTTTACTGTGATTTTTATAACCCAAGTTTCAAATGTGCTTCTGCATACTTCGGTATTGAAGTAGGTTGTAATGCCACAGGCCTCTTAAGGACATTGAAATGAAGTCTCATTTGTGATCTTCTAATGAGGGAGTGTTTCACAAACCATAAACATATATACTAGAAATGTAGCCGTGTTAGTCTATAGTTATAACAAGAACAGAGAGTCCAGTGGCACTTTAACGACTAACAAATATTTATTAGTGCGTGAACTTTCGACTGCACAAGCTGACTTCCTCAGATGCATAAATGTATGCATAAATGTATAGACGCCCTTTTAAAAACTACCCCGGCCGAAAGCACAATATGCCGATAATGTAAAGATAATCTCCATAAAAAACTACCAGAGCACTTAATGGTGGGGAAATACTACTTTCATTTTATCATGAAGTAAGCTGATGCCTAGAAATTGACTGTTTTAACAAATGGGTGGTTATTGTAACGTGTAATCATTGACACTAAATTCTAGCTGTGAGTGGCCACGTTGCTGCTCTTATTCCTGCATGAGAGTTACTGGCCCATCACGGCCCCACTCTGTGAGCAAAGTTGTTTTAATGTAGGTGTTGTGAAGACTAAACAGGAGCTAAGAGGTACGTGCAACTCTCTGGCAGCAGGAGTGGTGGCAGCAAGGCAAGTGACTGGGGAAATGGCACTGCTCCTGCCACTCATATTTTCTGTTAGGGGACCCTGGGCATTGGAGGTAAGGAGAAGTGGTAGACTACCCAGTGCTGCTGCTACTGGCTGCTCCATGGGGCTAGAGGGCAGAAGGGAGGCAAAGTTTTATGTGTAAACATTAGCACACAACCCACTACATGTTGAGAATTGCCTGTGTTGGCAACCCTGAACACATAGGTAGCATGGAGTATAAAATCACCCATTGTGACTCTTCAGTGTCGCATGGCAATCTGGGGGACCGTCATGGCTAGTAGAGCTTGTCCTTCATGCTTGCTCCCATTCTTCTAAACATTAAATTGAGACCCCTTCTTTAAGAGCAGTTGTGGAACAAAAGCATATGCTTCTGTTCAGGCTACAGTATTATAAATCAAACCAGCTCTCCCTAGTAATGAGAGAAATCTCTGGACAGCATACATGTTAATTTATTAAACAACGTTTTTGTTTTGGGAGCTCACAGTTGGGATATTTGAACAGTGCTGATATCAAATGTAAGGGAGATTGAGTAAAAAAAATCTACAATTCGCTGTGGGATGTCTCCATCATATTGCATGTCAAACAGTTGTTCTATTAATATTTGACATATTTGAAGTACTTCTTCCTGAGTTAGTTCTTAATTTTGTTCCACTTATGGAATGTTATTGCATAAAATATTTTTATTAGGAAGAATTTTCCATGATTGCACCTAAAATACATTAGTTATCCATGTGAAAAGCTGTCCACTCTTTTACTCAATTAGCCCACAGGAAGTATTGAGCCATGTTGGTTTTTTTCAAATTGGCATGTTAAAAATGTTAAACACACATAGATTAGCACTGTAAAGCTGTATATTCCTTACCTTTTAGAAGTTCTGTATGATTCGTTGACCTCTTCCCTTCCTGGATTGCGTTGTTTTGTTATCCTTTGTTCCTTATGCTCTCCTTCTCATTAGCCTCCTTGTTGGGTGAATTGCTACTT
Source organism: Sphenodon punctatus (assembly GCA_003113815.1). NCBI lineage: Eukaryota > Metazoa > Chordata > Lepidosauria > Sphenodontia > Sphenodontidae > Sphenodon > Sphenodon punctatus. The sequence goes on from QEPC01010227.1 coordinate 2,390,586, forward strand.
GCATTTCTCCTGTAGGTAGGTCTCATTTTTATATCTGACTATTCCACATCCCAAAAGTAGTTCAGCCACTTTTTCAGGTTTATATAACAGCCTGGCACGTGATCCAGTTGGACATTTAAAATATATTATTCCAGATAGTTGTGTCCAAAGCAGATTGTAGAGTTTCAGAAGAATCCCCCAAAGCTGGTTAACTGGGTAATAAAAAGACTGATTGAACTTAAGTGTTCATAAGTGCAAAGTAATACACAATTGAAAAATTAATTCTAACTATATATACATAATATTGGGTTCTAACTTCATTGTTGCTTCTCAAGAATCATTCCCTGAAAATATGAGCTTTTAGATAATTCCCTGAAAATATGAGCTTCATGTAGAATAGCTGTCAAAAAGGCAAACAGAGTTAGGATCAGTAGGAAATTGAAATGGAAAATGTCATACTGCTGTGATACATATCTGTGTGCATCCCTAGCATGAATACTGTGTCTTTTGGTTAACTCATCTCAGAAAGGGCATAGGTCTGGAAAGGATGCTAAGAAAGCAACAAAGTTGATCAAGGGTATGGAACGATTTCTGTGTTAGAAGAGGTTAAAAAGATTAGGACTCTTCAGCTTTGTGAGAGGTTTATAAAATCCCGAGTGGTGTGGAGAAAGTGAATACAGAATTACATTTTATCATTTCGTACAATACAAGAACCATGTGGACACTCAATGAAATGAACAGCAGGCTTGTCAGACAATTATCTAGCTCCTGCTAGGGGCCAGATAGTTGAAGGCAGGACCACTTCCCATTCTAAACACCAAAATTTAAGCCCTTTTTAAAATAAATTGCTTGAGCCTTTTTTTGGAAAATTTGTGTGTTGGCATTTTTTGTAATGGTTATATATTGAAACTCTGAAGTAGATCCATCACGGCGATGTAAAGTTATAACGATTTAAAAGTTAACTCATAGTGGTCAATTTCAAAATGTCATGACCTTTTGTTGCATTTTATATCTTTCTCACCTTTGTGAGTTGAGCCCCCAAACTTCACAGGCATATAGCCTGAGATGTCAATGAAGTGCTGTTGTGGGCTGGTGGTGTTTAATGAAGGCAATGAAGAGTTGTTAAACATTAAAAATTTAGTTCTAGCGCATGTGCGGTTGAGCAAACACCGACTGACTTGGCACAAGGCAGTGTAAATAAAGTTACCTGACACAGTGATTCAGTTGAACTGCCCAGCCCCCACATCAACACGCCCCCACCACATGATGTGAAAATGGGGTGGTTTGCAGGTAAGTGAAGCTGCTTCGCTGCTTCCACCTGCCCTCAGCAGGAATCTGAGGGCGGGAGAGGAGGGACAGGGGATGGCAGAGCCAGACCATCTGCTGCGGTGCACAGGGCTGGCTGCCAGATAAGGGTACTGGGTGACAACACAAAAAACTCTGTGGCATGTCACACAACCTACGGATAGCTCAGGAACATACAGGGGCGTTTAATTCAGCAGGGGGACCAATGGGACAACAGCCGAGAAAGCCCAGCACCAAACCACGCACTATAGCAATAGAATCTATTTTTTATTAATATATGTTGTCCTGCCATGAAAAAAGGAAGATAGAAGGAAGCTAGGCCCAAAGACTGAAAGGAGCAGACTTGGTGACTCTGTATTGAGAGCTGCTCTGGGAACAGCAGCATGGAGGAGTGGAAGAGGGAGAAAAGAGGCCAGGGATTGTCCTGTTTCAGTAGTGTCCGAGATTGTGAGTAGACAAAAAGATGGTCCTAACTCAGGTATTTCCCAACTCAACAGTTAACATCCTGTTATCCGTGGACGATTGAGTACTCGAGACCCAGTAAAGACAGAAGCCATTAGCAAGACTGTTGTGGCACAACTCCTCCACCCAGGATATGCCCAGAGCCATTCGTTCCTGATGAGGTCCATCTCAGAGTCAGGAGAGAACAATGTGCCAGGAAGATGCTAATGTGTTCAGAGGACTGAGAGCTGGGAGGCTCACCCTTTTCTCTAGAAAATTGGGCACCAAAAGAACTGTTAAGCCTCAGTGATCCATAAACAATGGAAAAGGACTCTGTGCGAAAAAAGAGTGACATCACCTCTCTCCCACAGACCCTCCTGCCTCACTATAGACCTTTTTGTGATGCAAGCGCCTCAGCCCATTCACCTACACATTTTGAACAGCAGCCCCTAAAAAGTATATAAGGACTGGTTTGAACAGATGGAACTTTGAATGACGGCTTGCGGTCACTAGCATCAGCAGTGAACCTTGTGGTGTCATTCCCTTCCTCACATGGCACACCTGAATCACACTCGCATCGTACCCCAGCAGCCCATCTCTCCAGCTTCACCTGGGCCCCCCTTCTAGCCTTCCTGAATCAACGCCTGCACGGACTCCAGCTTGTGGCACTGGACATGTAAGAAATATTATTGTGTAGGGCTACTTCTGCGTAGGTGTGGGTAGCGTTGTTACCTGCCAAGACCAGGAAACCAGGACTTGTGCTTTTCTTTTCGTCTAATAAAAATATACTTGAAATTAAAGTGGGTTGAACTTAAAGGCGATCTTCGATCCTGCTCAGCTGATGGGCATATGCCATCACTGCTCATCGTGCTCATTATTGTGGTTGGACCTCCCCAGTCCATTGTTAACAATAATTGAGTGAAGCTACAATACCCCCACTCCCTGCTAGGCTGACATTCCCTCTGTCCCAAACACAAGTCCCACACAGCACAGAATCCAGGGAAAACATCGGAAGTTCATGGAGCCCTCCCTTATCAGAGACAGTAACCTTGGCCCCTCATTGCGATGGGAACACCCTGCCGAGTAAGGGGAGGGGAGCATGCATGTATACTCCTTCCCCAGGTGAAGAGAGAACATGCATGAAGGAGTCTTGCATCTTAAGTTGCGAGAGGAGAGTGATCTAACGTTCCGAGGCCCCTTCATTCAACAATGGAGAGCTGGAGGGGGTGGGGAGGAGTTAACTTGCGAGGGGACTGGGCACTTGTTGGGGAGGAAGCTCAGCGCTGCTGGTGGATGCAGCTTCATACAGGGCGGTTCCAGCAGTGACCCAAAGAGGTCCAGGGAGGCTTTTCCCTGGAGCGCCGCCTCAGCCCGATCCAACAAGTTCCTGGCCAGCAGCAGCAGCTGCCTATCCTTGGATAGTGAGCTGCAGGTGGCTGAAACAGCTGGGACAGTACTCTATGCTCAGCCTCAACCTGCCAGTCCCACCTTGTGGGGAAAGGGGGAGAGGGGCATAATGGCTTCCAGTTCTCCTTGCTGGAGACAGACACCTACCTGAACAGTAGCACAATAACGGCAAACAGCCAAACACTGGGAAACAAAGGTTCATCGATTCTTCCTTTTACAGCAGAAATGTCACCAGCTCTTTTTTTTGCTTTTTTTTTCCTCCCAGAATAAAAAAAGAAGTGCTTTATATCCACTTTTTCTGAACTCCCTCCCTGCCCTCGTCTGCCTTGCCCCCACCCTCCACGACTCAAAACCCACCTCTTCTGCTCCGCACTTCCAAACTCGTGCTAAGCATCCCCACCCAGGATTATCCCCCACCTGTTGTCTGCAAACTCCCAATTTACTGTAACCAAGTCAAGAACGTGTACCTGAGCTCTCGCTTCCTCATGAATGTTGCATCCCTTGTCTCTCCCTCTGCTTTCCCCTTCCCTGTCTTTGGATTGTAAGCTCTCGCGCAGGAACCATGTCTATCTTATTCTTTGTAAGCTCCAGGTACATCACTTGTGCTATATAAATGCTTATAATAATAATAATAATATCGCAAAAAAGCTTGGAAATTTCCTAAAACCAAAAAAACTGTACGGTTTTTAAAAAAGTTAAATGTAAGACCAATTCTAAACAAAACTTACATTTACTTTTTTTTAACAAAATAAAGTTTAACAAAACTTTAAACACCAAAAACCACAGAAATGATTTACACTTATCTACATTGGGTAACATAACATCAACATTAATACACCATAGGTAGGGCTACGATTTCATCACTGGGGGTCACGTTTTTCGTGAATCTTAGCTCCCGCCGTGACTTTTAGAAAGTACCCATGACTCCCGTGACTTTCTGAATTCAGAGCTGCAGAGCTGGTGAGAAGTGCGCCCTCAGCACCGCCTGGGAACACCACGGCGTCTGCCTGCTGCTCCTAATCCCTCCCCTTCTCAGAGCAGCTGAGGGCAGAGCTTTCCACCTGTTCAGAAGCGGAGCACGGAGACACGGCGTGGCTGAAGGTGGAGGCGCAGGTGGGGCGCGGGGACAGAGCTTCAAAAGGCTTCCTGGAGGAGACGGCAGCACTGCCTCTACCTCTTATCGCGCCTTTCCTACTTGTGCCTGTATTCTGCCATGGGGCTTTCAGATCTTGAAGGAGGGGTGGTCATGGGGGGAGGGGGAGTTGCTCTAACCAAAGCATTTCTTGATGCTCTCCTGCCAGTTTATCCCTCCACGATGCTTTACGTTCACATTAGAATTTAGGCAGGAAGTTCCTTTCATTCCCTACTCGGGCTTACAATCTAATTTCTTTTATCCATGATTTTTCCTTGACTTTTTATCATTTCTGCCAAGTCATGACTTTTAAAAAAAAAAAATTAAAATACCATGACAAAATCTTAGTCCTAACCATAGTTCATTACTGTACCATATTTACCATACATGCTTGTTTAGTGAATCATTTGCCGCTAATTATAGTATGACATTATTTCTTTAGAGGTCATTTATTTATTATTATAAGTCACCTATAAAAATTATTACAACACCTTAACTCTGTCCTTTACATTTATAAACCTTGTCAAATTTTAAATTTATAGAAATGGTAAAGTAATAAAACTGTATTGCTGCATGAAAGGACAGAGTGAAATACCTGTGACATATGGGGCCACAGACAGACACAACCGCCCCATAAGACATTCCCTTTACCTATAGGTAAAGAGTGCCTAAAAAGGAGTATAGTGCTCAGTTCTCTTGAGAAATGCTTCAAAACACCAATTATAGCAGTACTGTGTGACACATTGGTCCCGGTCCCCCCCATTTATTTATCCTGTAGTTGTTCAAAAAGGATCCCATGGCCCCAAAGTAGTTGTGATTTTCACCTTTAGTGGTAAGGAATTTGTGTATTATTACTGTCTAGCTTTTCTTCTCTCTCAGCTTGTAACACAACTCAGCATGGTCTATGTTTATCAGTTTTGTACCTGAGTGAGACTTGTTCTCTTACATGTCCAGAAATGTGGTTCTTTGCTTTTCAGGCTGTGATTTACTAGAGATGCCTTTTTGTCTCTTAATGTTTTTCTGCTCCTTATCAGCAAATAAAGAGGAATAATGCTCTTATGTTCCTCATTCAGGAAAATCAGACTAACTTGGTGGTTTTGTAGTAAAACACTAACTGTATAAAAAGCAAACCTCTTTGCTTGCGCTTAACAAATCCAGTGGTTTTTTTCCTATAGAAAGTCCATGTTTTGTCCATTTTCTCTTTTTTTGCTTCCTCAGAAATAACTATATAATTTGTGTGTTTTGAAGGTTTGTTGCATGTTTCCACTCTGAGTTGTGTGGCTGTTAAATCTCATATGTTTGAATTCTGCTTTTTGCCATCTAAATAATAAATTCATTTATTAAATAAGAAATGGATTTTCTTAATAATTAGCTCTTAAAGTTTTTAAATCTTATTTTGCTTTGTGGTACTGTTTCAGGCCCCAGGGCAAAGCCCTCCTGGTTACTAAATGCATATGTCCCCCCGCCATCTTTGCCATATTACGAGGAGGAAATATGGCAGATAATGGGGGTCTTGATTACTGAGGCCAGGAATATGCTACCCGAGGTCCCATTAGTGTTTGGTGGGGACTTTAACACCCGGATTGGACAACACCGGGGGGGGCTCCTCCTTGCTGAATGATAGTGTGGGGTGCCCTTGGCTGTCTGCCCGTGTCTCGAGGGATGTGGTGTGCAGCCGTAAGGGCCTACGGTTCTTAAGATTAGCCGAGGAGATGGACCTGGTCATTCTTAATGGCAGATCGAGTGGCGATCCAAGGGGGGATTTCACCTATCTTTCTGTGAATGGCGCTAGCACCATAGATTATGTGTTAGTCTCCTCTGAATTGTTGTTCCAGGTAGTAGACTTTACAGTCTGTTTGAATTCTTTGTCTGACCACCATCCTCTATTATTGGAGATGCTTTTGCCCCAGGGGTGGCTTGCCGGGCTAACCTCGGCAGATCCCGGGGGTCCCAGCTCCAGGATACTAGGGTTACAGAGGACTTCTGTCCTGAAGGAAATTTTCCCCCAAGCTATACAGCAAGAGCACATTTTGGCATTGTCAAACGGAATTTGCATCGCGGGGCTTGACCCTTTGATGGCTTATGGCGCTTTGGTAATTTCCCTGCGTAAGGCTCTAGGCGGTCTTAAAATCCAACCTCCTAGACGCCAGGGTTCTCCCTGGGTTGACCTCCACTATCGTAGATTGCGGAGGGAATTGCGCAGGCTGACCAGACGAGCTAGGAGTCATCCGTCGGCCCAGAATTGTGCTTCCCTTATCTCACTACGTAGGGTCTACAGAGGCGCTTTGATAAAGAAGAAAGGCGAATACCAACATGCAAGCTGGAGGAAACTTCTCTTGGCTGCACGCAGCAGGAATCCAAGCGCTTTCTGGAACCAGGTCAGGCGCCTTCTCCCCAAAGCTACTGCTGCAGGCAACGCCCGTCCTGCTTCAGATGCTTGGATTAACTACTTTAAAAACCTGTATGCGTCCCCAGGGAATGTTCCGGTGGGTGCTGCTGCGCTTGCCCAAAATATATACTTACTGGAGGCATGGCCTCCAGTACAGCCAGATGAGATCAGAGAGTATATATTAAAGTTAAAGCCTGGGAAAGCCCCAGGCTGCGTTCAGCTTACATCTGATCTAATTAAATTGAACCCTGACTGGTGGGCAGGCCTGCTGGCCCCTGTATTCACTAGAATTAATGAAACTGGGACTATACCTGAGGATTGGTTGTCCAGTCTGGTTGTCCCTATTTTTAAGAAGGGGGATTCCACTCTGCCAGAAAATTATAGGCCCATCAGTCTGCTTAGTGCGGTAGGGAAACTTTATTCGAGATATCTGTTAGGGAAGTTTCTGCACTGGTTAGAGTCTAAGGACCTACTCATTAAGGAACAGATAGGGTTCCGCGCTGGCCAGTCTACAGGTGATCATATTTTCACTCTAAACTATCTTATGGACAAATATGTGAGGCAGTGTAAAAACGGCAGACTATACCTTTGCTTTGTTGACGTACATGCTGCATTTGACTCTGTAGATAGACATCGGCTCTGGCTCAAACGTAGCTGTTCCTCAATAGAGAGGCGATTGTTATACCTCTTAGTACAGTTTCACAGTAACAGTTCCCTTCAGGTGCGTATTCCTTCTGAGACTGCACAATCTGCTAAAATACACATCCAGCACAGAGTGAGGCAGGGGTGTGTTTTAGCACCTCTTTTATTCAATTTCTACGTTAACGATGTTAAGAGGTTTATTCTGGATGAGGACACCCATGCCCCAAAAGTGGGGAATACACGCTTGCCTTTGCTGTTGTATGCAGATGATGCAGTCTTACTCTCTCAATCTCAGGTAGGGCTGCACAGGGCGATGACCAAATTTGCAGAATATTGCGAAATTGAGAACCTAGGCATAAACTACCAAAAGACAAAGTTTATGGTGGTAGGGGCCGGGAAAGTGAACCACCGTTGGTTTATGCACGGCAGCCTGATCGAGCAGGTTTCCTCCTATAGGTACCTCAGGGTGTTGCTTTCGGCAACATGTTCTTGGAGACGCCACCTCGATGGTTCGTTATTTTTGGCTAGGAAGGCATCTAATACCTTATTGGGTTTTTTCATACCCATGGGGGAAGGTTGGTGGGCCCAGCTAGGAGGCTTTTTCAAGCCAAGGTAATCTCCCAGCTGTTTTATGCTGCGCCCATCTGGGCCCCATGGTATTTGGACTCCTTGGAACATGTCCAAAACAGCTTTCTCCAAGGAATTTTGGGGGCCCCTAGGTCCACCCCGCAAGTGGTACTCCGTTTGGAGTCTGCTTCTTGACCCCTCAGAACCCAGACTCTCTTTGTGGTACTCAAGTTTTGGCTCAAGCTGCTTTACAACTTATCCCCGCCAGGGAGCTTGTTTCACAGCATGGTGCCTGATTTCAGGAATGGACAGTGGTTTTTTACGGTTATGGGGCTGATCCACAGTTTAGGCTTCTCATTAGAGTTTTTTGCTGATCGATCATATCCTGAGGCGCTAGGTTTTATTGCCCTCCAAATTAGGGATCAAGAACGCCAAGCAGAGATTGCTCTGCTTGGTGCCCAGAAGGCTTGTCCCATGTATGCAGCCGTTAAACTACCATTTGGCAGCTTGGGTTACCTTGATGCCTGGGTAAACTGGTACGAGCGGAAAGCTTATACTCTTTTCCGTCTCCAGCTATTTCCATCAGCTTGGATTTTAGGGTGCTTTCAGGGTACCCCTCGGCACTTGAGATTCTGCGCTTGTAATACCAGACAAGTTGAAACATTGCTGCACGTTGTGTTTGAGTGTTCAAAATTATCCTTACCTCATTCCCGTTTTTTAATGCCTTACATAGCAGATTGTCCACCTGGGGGGAGAGAGACGGTAACTACTAGATTACTTTCTGGTCTTGACACCGAAATGACTAGGAGCATGGCAAAATTTTGTCGTTGGGCCCTGTTTATAAAGCAGTCCACTTTGTCCCTTGACTAATGCATTTGCTCTGTTCTCTAAGGATTTTCAACTATGCCTATAACAAAGCTGCTGTGGCTATGGCTCACAACGAATCTCTTGCAGGGGTCCAGTGTTGCCAATAGAAGTCTCGAGAAGGGCAAGGCAACCTTTACTTATCACTTATAGTCTCGCTGGGTAGGTGCTGCTGAGGCAAGCCCTGGGGGAGAGAAGGTTATTTGTATTCTCCGGTTGGCTGATTGTGGGATGGAATACTCTAGCGTAGGTATTAAGATGATCTGGGGCTATAAGAATACCCCTGGTAAAGATGGCTGTCTGGGCTTGCTTAGTTGGGCCCATTTTAGAGGATTCGCTGGTTAGGTGTTGTACGCTGCTTTTATTAGTTAATATTGTAACCAATTATATTTATAATATTTTATTTATTGTATGGAAGTTTGTTTATTTGGTTCACTATATAATAGAGATTTTTTATTAGCGACGTTTTTTCATTATGATATTCTATTTTGATATGTTGTAACCTTGTACTTGTATTTGTGTTTGTTTAATTTGTTTATCAATTTGTTACGGCCAAGGGCCAAACAATAAATACTACCATACCCATAATAATTAGCTCCAGGCTTTTAAAGTTACGGTGAACCGGGATTACCTCTTGTAGTGTTGGATAGGGACTCAATTATATTTAGTTTTTTGTTGGCATTAGAGAGTCCTGTGAATGCTTTCAAACTTTTACACATAGTTTTTAAAACAATAATATACAAAATCAGTACTTCTGGTTTGAGTAGAACTAGGTATCTAGCAGATGTGTCCCTTCTCATGCTCTCCTTCTTGTAAGTGAGCATGATATGCAAGACTGTACAGTGTCTTTACTGCTTTCACGGCATGAAAATTAAGGAAGGAGCCTTAACTTACAATTTCTATGCTTTTTGGAGCATGAATACTTTAAGAGCCTTAACTCCTTTCTTAAACGGAAGGATTTTTGATCCTAGAATTGTTGTGTATTCTCTATTTATGCCCTGCCCAAGGCTCAGGGTGTCTTTCAGAAGAACAAGAATACTTTGGTTTGTTTGTTCAGACTTACACCCTGCCCTTCCCCTAAGGCTCATAGTGACTCAAATTGATTTTAAAATACATCTGAAACCTCCAGAGCAGAGGTGCTGCCCGCATTGTAAGTTGGCATAGCGTCATCCGTGTTTACCACCAGATGTCCCCTAGAACTGATACCACACACACATTGTTGGTCATCCGGTTGCAATTAGCACAAGGGCAGTGTAGGGAACTGAGTCATGCAAAGCTCCGGTGAGCCACCCCTACATCCTGTCACATTCACCTTCTGGAAGGACAACCCGTATGTGGCTCATTGTATGTGTGAGAAGGAAACAAAATCATTTTGTCTACTGTACATTCCCACTTGCATCAGTTGAGCTCCTGTTATACACACACTTTTGGGGGGTAGGCAGAAGGCAGTTATTCAGTAGCTACCTGATATTTGCATTGTCCAGTGTCTGCTGCAGTTTTACTTTGTAAAACTACAAAAACATTTCTAACCTGTGAATTTTTATTCTTCATGATCCGCCAATCTGTCAGTGGTTGATCGTTATCCAAGCGCCATCCCCCTGGGTCTAATGTGCCAAGTCAGACCATGGTTGCTTTGTCCTTTCACTTTTCACAAATGACTTTTTTAAGAGTAAAGCTACTTCTTCACTCATAACATTGGGAGAGTTCCCTCCTCTGTGCAGGGAGAGTGAGCTTGGTTTCCCTTTACCCCCATTGGCATACAGCACTGCAGCGCCCTTGTTGGCATTTATTAGTACATGTTGGCCATCCATTCATTATGCAGTCAAAGTAAAGAAGGTCTAGCTTGATGGCCCATAGCTCAAGACAATTTCTAATACTCCTTCCCTTGAAAGATCAGACCCTTTGGACCATACTGGCATGGCAGTTCCCACTCCATCTTTACCAACTCATGCCTGTAGTAATCTCTCTTTTCACCTGGACTGAAAGTGGGATCCTAAACAGATGGATTCACCACTTGAATGAGAAAGTGGCTGCGTGTGGGATGGTTGATCTATAAGTCCCAACTGTTTAAAACTTAGTTTCTCCTGGTAGAGAAGCGGGAATATTTACGGCATCTGTATATGGAATTGAGCCTGTTAGTCTGTCAGCACAGGACACTGGCATTCCCAGTCAATCTTTTGTGCTGTCTCAGGATTTGCTGATATCCCAGGGCCAGGATTATCCTCTGCTTGTCCTCTGACATGAAGACCGTATCAATCTTGCTGTAAGCACAGATGAATCAGATACTGGAAAGGCTGAGCATCCCTCTTCTCCATGTTCCCTAGAAACCCCATATACATAATGGCTTGTCTCTTATTAGTCCTATAGGCTGATTTCCAAAGGAGGAGAGCATGATGAGATCCTCTGGAGAGGGATGGGCATGGATTCTCTTCCCTGATAAGTGGCATCAGAGCCTTTGCTAATATATTTTGAATGAGGACACCAGGCCAGATGATTGAGGCTGGCATTGCTCATAGTAGAATGGAGGTGTCCAACTCCTATCTGGCTTGGGAAGCTTGTACTAACTTTCAAAGTGTGCAGCAGGAGGGGAAAGGTTCTATGCTGCCCATGCATTTCCTAGGACCTCAGTGCAGTCTCCCAAACAGATATTTATTCAGGCTGACCTTAGTTTGTATGATCTAAGGAGGTCACCCTCTGGTGGTGTGGCTGGGAGCAATTTAGCAATTTGTGAAATTGGTCTCCTATGGATACAGATCAGCCCCTGCTGTTCGTTGTATATTTAAAATCCCATTATTAAGAATGAGAACATTTCCTTTTCCCTTCATTTTTACGTTAACGCTAGATTCAGAATGCAGGCACCGTGTAAACCCAAGAAGCTTTTAATAGAGTGGAACCCAGTTTCTGCCTTACCGATTATTACTGCTATGAAGAGAGACTTAGAGCCATTATTTATCAAATTCTTAGAATTGTGAGGGAAAATACAATTGCCTGAAACCATTCTCAAATGGCAAAGGTGTAAACATTTTGCTTCCCCTTCTTGAGTAAGTTTGCGAGTTGTGAATACCCATAACTGGTAATGTTATATGAGATACACTGATCATGGAGCTCTGTCGGTGTCAAGCTGTGGTCTGATGGATAGAAACCACCGTGTGAAGAAACAGCTTTGCTCACTTGACGTGGATGCTTTAGAGCACATGCAGCGTTGAGAAACTCATGTGCTCCTTTCGCAAGAAGTAAATCTAAATTGGGGATTCTCTAGACCTTACCATTCATTTTTCCTAACAAACTACTAGTGTCTTGTGATCTTGCTGGATGCAGGAAGGGGAAAACCGTGTACTGTATCTGCCAACCAACCGTGTAACTGAGACAGCTATCGCAGTTACTGTACATGGTTTTCTCCTGTAAAACATTTTCCAAAGGGTATTTGTAAAGAGTGGTATGAAGTGTCCTGGTCAATTTCACACACTTGTGTCTGAACCCAAACAAAACAGCACAAAAGGGAAGGAGTACATAGTAACGGTGGGGAGGAGGGGTTAAATAACAGGCTGGTGATGCCTTCTCACATGACCATCAGAACAATTTGGCTTATGGGCAGTGCTTGCTCCCTCCCAGCCTGTCACAGTACTTGGAATAAGATGTGACCTATTTATTTATAGTTGGCCAATGAAAATAACACACTCTGAACTTCATTCAAGACAAGCAGACGCTTAGGATTTCTGTAAACACTCGCTCTCTGAGCAAGGAGCACTTTACTCAGGAGCACACAGTGCAGAACCCTGGGCTGTCTTCCTCTTAATACTCGAAGCAGACCTTTAAAATCTTTCTGTGGATTAAACTTTTTATGTATAGCAACATATTTTGCTTTTAAAAGTTTGAAATGTCAGACGGTGAAGACTGTGGACAAGGTGAAAGGTACTATAATCTTGATCTTTCAGATAGAATTATTTTTAATTTGTGCATAAGATAGGAATCAGGAACTTTTGAACTCTGCTCAGATATTGACTCTGTATTAAGAAATGCTTGATCTGTTTCACACATGTAAAATGGATTGAAAGTTAGTAACAGCAGCACTGAGAATTAATTAGTTAATGTTCTTAAGAGCTTTGGAGTTGTAAATATTGTGCAACGTAAGACAGTTCTGAAGTTGCAAATGCCATACTGTTGTAAAAGTTTTTTAAAAGTTAAAAAAAAAGACAAAACAGGCTGATGTTTAATACGTTTATACCCACTCTCAATCCTTGCGCGTGAACCTGACAGTGCATAAGATTCAAAATGTCGGACACACAAATAACTTCTATAGAGCCGGTTATAGACAAATTCATAAGTCATTACTGCCAGATAGGGCACTATGTTCTTGTCAGATATGTCTGAGAATACTTTCTTCTATGGAGCTGTTGGTCTAAATTAAGTTGTGAGGTCCTCGGGCAGGAACTGAGGAACAGTGTAACACAATGTTGCTCTAAATCAATGTACTTTTAGAAGCAACTTGCTTACTACATTTTAAAAGCTGTAATGCATGTGTGTATCTATATTAATTCTAGTGAAAGCCATGGTACCTCGATAGAAAGATCATACTTTGTTTGACTGCAGATTTGCCAGAAAAGAATACTTGATAACTTGAGCTATCCAAGGTATAGAAAAATAGAAAACTGCATTTTATATTTTGAGCAAAGTTTGAATTTTCTGTTATCTGTGAATATATACAGTGCATTTTCAGTGCTGAAATTTGATGATTGGTCTGTGGCTTTATTATTTCTTTATAGAGCATTTTAACAGAAACATCGTAACTAACTAGCTGCAAGGGTTTTTGCTTGTTTTGGATTATTTTTATTTTGTTTTTACTACTGCCAAACCAATTTTCAGGGGTAGAAAATTGTATGTCTGAAAGGTGGAACTGTTTCCAGAATGTTTAAAAACATGTCTTTAGGGTTGGGAAATGGCTTGAATTAATCTCCACTAATGTGCAAAACAGGGTATTTACATGAGTGGGTGGTGACTTCCTGTTCCCACCCTAATGTCTGCCTGGCCAGTACTCTGTTCTGGCTTGGAGTTGTAAATAAAGGTAAGGATGAGGCAGTTACACAGAGGAAACTTGGTTGCTTGGTCAAGTAGTCCTATTGCAAGAATGTGTATTTTAAGACAGACAAGCGCAAGGTCATACATCTTGGAACAAAAAAATGTAGGCTGTACATGCAGACTGGGCAACTGTATCCTGGAGAGCAGTGACTTTGCAAAAGCCATGGATGTTTTAGTGGGAAAATTGAACATGAGCTCCCAGTGTGGTGCTGTGGCAAAAAGGGCTAATGCTGTTGTTGGATGTAAAAACAGAGAAGGTTTGAGCAGGGAAGCTTTTGCGTACCATATTAGTAAGTCCATTGCTTGAACGTTGCCTTCAGTTCTGGCATCATTTCTGAACAGATGCTGTAATATTTGTGAGAGTGAAGAGAGCTACAAGGATGACTCTAGGGTTGGAGAACATGCCTTCTAGTGAGAAACCAAAGCAGTTTGATCTGTTTAGCTTTTCAAGACGGTTAAGAGGTGACATTTGAGGTGCGTAAGTACCCGTGTGAGGAGAAAGTGTAGGGTACTAAGGGCTCTTCAGTGGTACCAATGGCTGGAAGTTAAAACTAGACAAATTGTAACTGGAAATAAAGTACTTTTTAAAACACCAACAGCAACAACAACAAAACAGTGAAGATTTTCTAAAATATAGGCTTTATCCAAACAGCAGGATTGATGGATCAGGTCTCTATCCCCTGCAGGTGGGATCCGCACCAAATCTAGCCAGATCATCCCACGGGGTGAAGCAGGGCTGGTTCATGCAGGGAGCATTTTCTGGAGATGGGCTTTATCTCAGTGTACTCCCCTTCTTTGTCACCACCTTGCAGGCTGATGAGAAATTGATGATGGGGACACGGGCAGCACATGTTGGGGCAGGGGGAGCTCCAAATGCCGGAAGTGGACTGAAGGTGGGGCGTCTTTTGGATTTATAACAGATGAATCTTTAGAAGTCAGAAAGCCAAGTTCACTTAGGGCAGAGGTGGGGAACCTTTAGCCCTCTATCTTTTTGAGGCTCATGGCCAACCACCAAATGGCCCCTGGAGGGTACCCTGCACCCCTCTTGAATACAGCCCAGTTGCCATGCTTCACAGCCTGCTGAAGACCCACCAGTACTTGGATGGCCACGTAACATTTCCAGGCTGATGGCCATGTCCCTTACGTAGGTAATTAGACCCTTTATGTAGGTGATGTGACCCCTTGCATAGGGGCGTCACGTAGTCTATGTATGGAATCACATTCTTCATCTTTCCCATAAGACATGCCATACTGGGTCAGACCAATGGTCCATTTTGCCCAGCATCCTGTCTCTGACAGTGACCAATCTCAGTCTCTTGGGAGAAGTACCCAACAGGCCACAATGGGGCGATCCATTTCCTACATTTCACTCCCAGCTTCTGACAGTCAGAGGTTAACGTCCCCCAGACCCACTTGGCTAATAGTTATAATGGACCTACCCTCAAAGAATTTATCCAATCCTTTTTTAAGTGCAGCTATGCTACCGGTCTTGACCACATCCGCTGGCAACAAATTCCATAAGTTAATTGTGCATTGAGTGAAAAAAAATACTTCCCTTGTTTTAAATCTACTGACAGCTAGTTTCATGGAATATCCCCATGTTCTGTTTGAGAGGGTAAATAACCATTCCACACCACTCATGATTTTATAAACTTGTATTATATGCCCTCTGTCATCTCTTCTCTAAGCTGAAGAGCCCTAAACTATCAAGCTTCTCGTACAAAAGCAGTACTATACCCTTTATCACTTTTGTTGCCCTTCTTTGTCCTTTTCTAGTTCTATATCTTTTTTTTGAGATGAGGCAACCAGAATTGGACACAATATTCAAGGTGTGGGAACACCATAGATTTACATATAGGCTTTATGGTATTTTCAGTTTTATTCTCCATCCCTTTCTGAATAATTCCTAACATTCTTTTTTGTTAGGAATTTAGGAAAAAAGCCATCTTAACGTTTGCTTTTTTATGACCACCGCACACCAAGCTGAGGATTTCAATGTATTGTCCACAATGACTCGAAGATCCTTTTCCTGAGTGGTGGTAACTAATTTAGAATGCAGCATTGTGTACATGTAATTTAGATTATTTCCCATTGTGCATCACTTTGCACTTGTCAGCATTGAATTTCAGCTGCCATTTAGTTGCCCAGGCACAGGCCACTCCCCTCCCCCCACAGCGCCTTCCATTTGAGTGGCACTGTAGGGTGGGAAGCGCCGGCCAGCCTATGGATTCAACAGGCTGTGGTCAGGACCGCTGCGGAGTTCTTAGCCAGCACTTTTCGTTTCAAAAGTGGCTTCCCTGCCACAGCGTCTGTTGGAGCACGCTGTGGGGGACGTCCCACCTGCCTTTGAAACTGACGAGCCCCATCTGTAGTGCCATGGTTGGAGCGTGTCAGTTTCTGTGGGTAATGCTCGCATTTTCAGCATCAGGCATGTGATCAGTCCTCAGGTAGCCTGTTGGGTGCCCAAAAATATGGGCATTACCCACAGGTACTCATTTTAGTACCTATTGCAGCTTTAATGTTGACTCTTTCCCATTGCATCATGCCCAGTAGTTCTGTTCTTAACAAACAATTTCATCAGTTTGCCCAGCACTGATGTCATACTCCCTGGGTTGTACTTTTCAGGGTCGCCTATGGAGCCCGTTTTAAATATTGCTGTTACATTTGCTACCCTCCAATCCTCGGGTACAGTGGCAGATTTTAGCAATAGGTTACAAATTACCAATATTAGGTCTGCAACTTTATATTTGAGTTCCTTCAAAACTCTCGAAGAGGTTCTAGAGCAAATTGATAAACTAAATAGTAACAAATCACTTGGACCAGATGGTTACGCCCCAGAGTCATGTTGATTTGTGGCAGTTGGGAGAAGGTTCCCCACCTCCATGTTAGGGTTCGATTTGCCAATTCCAGTTGATGCTTTTGCACCCAAACACAGTTGGTATTCTTCTTCATATATGACAGTGAGAGTCCTACTTGGTAGAGGACAGGTTAAATACAAAGCTGGAAAATCGTGGGCTGGAAGACACTACCATTAGGTGGGTTCATATTGACTGAAAAGATGCACTCAAACAATTATTAATGGATCGGTATTAGAGTGGGATGCAGTTTCAAGGAGAGTCCTATGGGGATCTGTCCTGGTTCCAGTATTCTTCTGTATTTTTATTAGAGGGAAGGAATGGGGGCACATGCTTGTGGATTTGTAGATGACAAAACAGGGAGGGGTTGGAAGCACTTTGAGAACAGGATTAAGAATACAGAATGATCTAGATCAACTAGTGATCAGGATTGGAAGTGATAAATTGAGATTCAACAAAGATAAATGCAAAGTATTACACATAGGTAGGGACCTGTGTTCACTGCATTTTCCCCATTTCTCCCACACAGTGAACACGGGTCCCTGACAAACAAATAAACAAAAGTGAAACTACTGGCTAGGCAACAGCACTGCAGAGAGAGATTGGGGAGTTGTAGTGGATTACAAAATGAAACGGCGTCAACTGTGAGTCACTGTTGCAGAAAAGGCAAATGCCACATTTGGACTGTATTAGCAAATGCCTCATGTGCAAGACACGGGGAGAAAGGGTGCTACTTTACTTGGCACTGATGAGACCTCAGCTGGAAAATCATGTTCATTATTGGGCATTGCCGTTCAAGAAGGACATCAACAAATGGGGGTGGATTCAGGGGAGAGCAGTAAAGATGATAGACTTGAATACTAGCCATATTAGAAAAGGCTAAAGGAACTGAAAATGGTTACTCTAGAGAAAAGAATAATAAGGGGTGACATGATAGCAGTTTTCAAATATAAAAAGCTTCCTTTCTTATCCATAAAAAAAGTTAGGCAGGGGAATAGGTTGCTGAAAGGTTGCAAAATCGCCTTCATTGGATGTTTTTGAAAATCAGCTGGACAAACATTTGTCTGTGATGCTGTAGGTATTGGCAGGGAGCAGCGTTCACTGCATCTTCCCCATTGCTCCCAATGAAGAAAACATAGTTAACATGGGTCCCTGGATATTGGGTACCATGCCCTGAAGCAGAGGGGTTGGATTAGATAGTCTTCAGCAAATCTGATTCTGTACTTTATTTTTTAGAAATGTTTCTTCCCTTGCAGTTTCTTCTCTAAAGTCCAGTCCTGGAAGTGCATGTGTGTGGGTGAAATGCTGCACCTGTGCCGAATCCCACCCACATAAATAGGGCTCTGGACAAGTGCTCCCATACATCCTGTTAGAGGATGTGGGGCCAAGCAAATGTAAGAGGTGTTGAATACGAGTATTGTAACTGAATGCAATGTGGCTATTCTACAATTGATGCGGTAACTGAATTGGTTTCTGATAGTCACCTTTTGGTTTTTTTACTTGAAGTAGTAACTGGTACTTCTGTACTATTATGTTACTGTTTGGTTTTAGTTCAAAAAAATATGGGTGAGACAGGAAAAGGATTTTTTTTTCTTAAAGTCTGATTTCCCCCTCTCATCAAGTAGTCATGTAAGAGGCTGCTATTATCCCCTTTCAGTGGGATGTGGGATGCATTGCTCAAACAGGTCTTTTCTGTCTGACGTGGACTCGGATGTCAATGGGAAAATAATTTGATTAGCCTAGTTATTCGAAACAATGTTGTCATTAATCTGATGTTTCCCAATATGCAAAAGAAGGTGGAAGGATGATAGCATTCAAAGTCTGATATAAGGAAGCCATGGCTATTGCATAGAAGAGAAGACTTCAGATGTTAATGTGTAACTTGTTAATTTTATTGACTGAAGTCTTGTTAAATAAACATTTCAGAAGCAGTAATTTGAAACAAATCTCATTAACAGTAGGGTGCTGTCCATGCCACATGCCGTGTGTGAAACTCTTACTGGAGTCAGTGGCCTAGACTCTGGGTGCGATCTAGAACCCGCTGCACACATGGCTTATTGTGTGTATGCATGTGCGAGTTCTGTGTTGTTTCCATGCAGTTTGCGCATGCACCACAGTCTCCGTAATAGGGGTTCATGTGGGTTGCACGCGTCTGCAGAGCTTAGCCCGGCTTTCAGCTCCTTTGCACCATTTCAGCAAGATGGAGGCTACCAGTCATTTGTGGCTTGGCATTCTCTGGTTTGTCTTGGCATCGCTATGGTGCTTCATAATGTCATGACATTCTCTAAGGGGCAGTGCTATATTTGAAAGAGACATGACAACCAATGCAGCTTCACACTTTCCTGCTGAAAGGCCAGGAGGAGGTGTAGAGAGAGGATGTGATTGCTGTGATGGTCAAGTGATTGATTCATCTGTTGGGACAAATGGGTGTGATGAATCCTGTCTCAGTGCAGGGGATTGGACTAGATGATCCTCCAGTTCCCTAGCAACCCTATGATCGGAGCGGTAAAATACACGCAAGCAATTCACTAGCCAGGAATAAAAGACTGCTTAACAGGCTGAGACTAGCAGTGGGGAGGAGGCCCCAAGGCTTTTGAAAACCACTTGCCAGCACTTTCCCCGGTGTTGTTTTCATGTATACACTCCTGTTTTGCATTTGCTCAAATTTAGTTCTGACTTGCTTGCAGCCTGATGAAGTGTCCTGTGTGGCTCAAAAGCTTGCAACGCTTTTTACTAAATCGGCCCAGTAAGAGATCATATAAACGTGTCTGATTCATTGCCCATTTGTCATCTTTAGAGAGAGGACATTCTTTTTTACCAATGAATCAAATCAGTTTAGGCCGAATATGAATAAACTCCAAGCCGAGATTGGAAAATGACTACTGATTGTGTTCAGTATAGGCAGTAGGTAAGTGGGGGATAGGACACAGCAGCGCCAAGGGTCATGATGCGCCAAACACGAGGTATTGTGTGCTGTGAAAGTGCATGCTTTGGTAGCAGTCCAGCAATATATATTGGATATGTTATAAGCGAAGGAATGAAATTTAAATTGTGGCTCAGATCTGGCATCAAAAGCAGAGTTAGAGGCAGACTGTTTGAGAACGAGAGAGAGAAGCCCCGATGAAAGTTCTGTGGATACCAGTCCTAAGGAAAATTGTGTTATTTCAGCAGATCAGTACAGATTCGTTGTACAGTTTCCGTGGAAGAAAGGTCAGACCAATGCTGTGCACTTTTGACAACCCGGCACAGTTTCTCTGGAGTTCTGGGATCTTCTGTTCTCAGTTATTTGCCTGACTTTTAAGTACAGTGGGATGTTTGTCCAGACAGGTTTATATAAAACAATCAATTTCTCAGGAAGACAGGTCAACAACTTCCTCACAGTCAAGAGAAAATAGCTTCCAGCTGAGGTTAGTGGACCAAATTAAAAATTAGACTCCACACACTTCTTCCTCTGATAACCATCTCAGTACTTTCTTCTAGGAAGGGTCTGAAAATGCCAAATGTCAAAATCATTGTGTTAACACATGATTATTAGCAAGAAGAGAGAGACTGGGGGGAAACTCTGACAATCTACGTAAGACCTAAACTTATTATAATGTAGCAAAAGCCTTTGAATTTCAGAAATATGCTAGATGTTCTCTAGATGACTTAAATGTGTTTTCTTTATATGTATGTAGTACCAGGAGAAAAATATCATTTAACCTTTGGGGTTATAACTTGATGAACATGTCTCATTTTGATTAAAGCTATGACTCTGCAAAGACTGAAGCATGTGTTTAAGCACTCTGAATTGTTCCATTGACTTGAAATAACTTAGAAGGCATAAAATTGAACACTTACTTGAGACGTCTGAGGATGGGGGGCAGGCTGAAATGTCAATAACATTGACCCTATACCAGTGAGATCACTTGGAACTGTACCACTGACTTCTGTCAGTGTAGGATCAAACGTTGTATGTACTGTGACTCTTCAGCTTTATAGTGTGTGTGTGGTGCTATCTGATTTATTCCAAATGCCAGTTTGATCCAATTTCTTTAGTGCAGAAAACCTTTGGCCTTAAGTCCCTTTGTCTTCCGTTTATCAAAACTGCTTTTCATTTTTAACTGATGTATCCAAATATAGCTCAGAATGTTTTATTTAACTAACTAAAACTATAAAATGTTACTTCTGTGCATTTTAATTTCCACCCAATGGTAGTCATGAGTTAAAGGTTGGTTGAAATTTAGTGAAAAGTTGCTACTGTAATTATAGGCAATTCCAACGATTAAATCAAAACATTGCATTTTGCGGCTCTGAGAGACTAGTAATTGCTTTTTAATTGATAACGTGTAACAAGGTTAATGTGTGTATTCCCTCATTGCACAGTTGTTGACATTTAAACAACTGGTTTGTCTTCTAATGTCTTCTCCATATGCTGACAAGTCCTAGTCATTTTACCAGATTACTGAATGTAATGCAAAGCAGGAAGCCTGTAACAGTGCTGACAGCATTGAGGGTGTTCTCGGTTGCTGCACCTCATTTGTGGAACTCCCGGCAGAGATCTGCCAGGCCCCAGATCTCCCCTCCCTTCAAGCGTCAGTGTGAAACCTGGTTGTTCCGCCGGGCTTTTGGTGGGGGAGATGGGTAGTGGGATGGTTAGGGTTGGAATGGGGGAGGGGGGTTGTTTATGACCCATATGAATTTCTTTGTTTTAATTGTATTTATATTTTATATTGTATGCTATCCCGGGCTGCCTAGGCAGGAGGGGGTGGGATATTAAATTTATAAGTAAATAAATAAATAAAATATGGTATGTCAGTTTTCATGGTCTACCTGTATAAAAACTAGCCTAGAAGTGTGATATAGCATGGCAGGTGCAGCCCAGGGGAGGATTTACTTGAGCTGCCAGAGCTATAGGGTTGTTGGCTCCACCACTACCTGGCTCGGGTGTGAAAGAGAAGGTCCTCTGCTGGCCAAAGAACAGGTGGCTCTGTGTGCGAACATGGATCTCCTGGATCAGTTGGCAGAGGGGCCCAGTCCCGGCTCCACGCTACCTGTCATACACGCTGTCGGCCTTGGAAGGCACTGCAATACACACTGCTGGTGCTACTGCTGCTGCAATTCAGCCACTCGGCAGTGTGGATTCCTTTCATCCTGGGGGACACAGCCTTTTTACCTGTAACAACAAGCCCCAGTAGCATGTCATGTGTGCCCCATCCATGAGATGCTTACATTTTTTGACATGAAGGTGTGACTCTAAAAATCTTTCATACAACAGAATGGGGACTTGTGTTAATACACCCTTATGCTAGAAAGCAACTTTAAACCTACATTATCCTCAACTCTTAACGTCTGCTTTGATGCCATTATTTCAAGGAATTCTTCAAAAGAGGAAAGTAATATTTGTAATATTGCCTCTGCCAAAGATTCACAACTAATGTTGATACATAATCTGACTAGTTTACATTAATTCACAGCCTCTTCAACTCTGATGACCAACATCCTAACCATTTGTGGAATGTCTAAATTAGCATGGATATTGAAAGGAAAAGACTAGCACAGCAGGAGTGCTAATAGCAGGAACAGAGAGCCTTTTCCCTCCCAGGGGCTGCTTTGAAATTAGCACAAGCTCTGAGCTCTGTATAGAAGTTGGAGCTGCTTAAAGTGTCTCAGAAAGAGGAGGGTCAAGATCATGCATATGTCCCCAACCTTTGTGCAGATGCCCTCAAGCCCCTTGCCCTGAGCTCAGTCCATCAGTGATTGGATGTTGACATAGGATCCAGGGGAAAGATCCAGGAAGTGGAAAGGGATCAAATAAAAACTAGTGGTACACTGGATTTGCATCTCCCCCACACTCCCTTTGGGGCTGAGGTTCCCCACCCCTAGCTAAAAGCAACTAGCATTATTGTTTAGACAAGCAACTTCAGCATGTTGTGGTACAGACACATGATCCTTGCCCAAAGAATTTATGTTCTACACACCTTTTTCAACCCCTTAAAGAAGGGTACCTTGACAAGCTCATACATTTCTTAAAATGCTTAATCTGGTACCTACAGAGAGATGTTACCCCCAAAAGATGCATTCCTCTAATCTTATTTTGTTTTTAATCATGATGGTCAAAGTTTAGCTCTAAGTGGTGGTCCGCTCCAAAGTTCAGACAGCGCTCTTCAATAATGTATCAAGTTCTGCAAAACATTGGTATCAAATTATCCATATTTCATTTCTTATAGGGAGTCAATCTATTCTGTCTCCCGGAGATCCAATTGTCTTCCTAGAGATCTACATTTTAGAAATCAGAACTCTGTTGAAGTACTGTTGAATTATACTCTGCGTGCGTGCGTGCGCGCGCGCGCACGCACGCACGCACATGTATGTGTTGAGTATCTTTTTGATTATCAAAACAATTTCCCCAGCAATAATCATTTGACAAAGAAGACTGAATTCAGATCTTGTTCTTCTTCTTCTTTATAGCCAAAGTGATATTCTCAGACTTCATCTTAGTTTAGATTATACAAATTATGATTGAGTACAGGGGATGGTTTCATGTATATGTTTTCCAAATTCTTCCAACCCAAGAAGAAAACAGTTGTAACACCAACAGCTAAATGAATAGGTAACACTGTGTTAGTATTAACAGAAGGAGTTAATACAGAGCCTTACATCTTCCCATTAGTTTTCACCCCAGATGAAATGGTGTTGAACCATCTTAACTTGCTAGTTTGTAAATAGTTTCACTTTCGGTATCATAAAAGTATACAAATCCAGAAGATACTTCCACCTTGAGACAAATGGTTGGCTCCCTGGGGTGCTCTCCACAACCCAAGTACAATTAAAATATGCCGCCTATCATAAAATATGTAAAGCAGAGATCCTACATACCAATTATCTTCACTCCAGAGAACGTTATAAATACAATTTTCTAAAAAGGTCATCTGTTGCAAAGATTTAATTGGAGACAGGGTTTAAATATTTTGAGTCTTTATATAGCTTCATTCTATTCCTTTTCACTTGTGTGGCTTACCTATATTCAATGGTACTTGCCTTGAGTGGGGGAGCACATTTATTTTCAAAGTAGCATCTGCTTGGACTGGGAAGAGCCATGATAATTACAGGGAGGATGGATCAAGAGATGTGGCTAGTTCCTCTTGGTGACATTTACATTAGCTTAAATGAGAGAACATCTTTATTTTTTTTGTTCCATGTAAGGTGCTGTCAAAGCCCTCAATTAAGTCCTTGAAGGAGTACATAGGCTATCTTTTTGCTGTGTGTCTGTACCCTAGCTAGGACATCAGGACCTAGGTTCATGATTAGGGATTTCTGGACACTTAACACATAATACATGTAATAAATAACAGAATAGGAGTGTAATTGATGTTTGAATAATGCATATATTTTAGAAAAGCATCTCTTCCTCAGATGAAAACTGCAAAGGAAGGAAAAAACCTTCAATTGTAGAAATAAAGCCAATATGATTTTTCATTGTGCTTAGTTAGTGTGGTGGGTTTGGTAAACAATTAGGTAACTTTCGGGGGAACATTTAAAATAGAACTGTCTTATACACAATACGGTAAAATACAAAGGTGTCCTTGTTTTAGTGTAACACACCTGGAAGAGATTTTTTAAAAATGTGAATTTTAATTTGGTCTGTTTCCTGTAAAGCTGTTTTGTGATGTATTTAAACTTCTGCCTAGGTATAGTCCTTTGAAGCCCTTGAAAGTTACCTCTTTAAGATCCATTGTAGTTGTACTTAGTAAACTTGTCATTGTCTGGTCAAGTTTGTAAGCATTACTAGTAGTAGCCCATAACAGAGATTCTAGTTGTGTCGTTTAACAAATATTAAACTTTTCTAAATGGCAAATTTCAAATAACTTCTCGTTAGAGCTCTTGGTTGTTCATTTGCTTAAAATATTTGCCTGCAAAAACAGCCAACTTAGCTCTGCTTTTATTTGTATATGGTTGAAGTTGCAATTTTGCTAGCTTAGGTATGGGACCTCAGTAGTGTCTTCTAGTCCACAATGAAATATGCAAAGTCTCAAAGCACAGGAGTGTGTGTTTCTGTTGGGAAATGAGAGAGACTTACAGCTGTGTAATTACAAATACTTTGTGTGTCTATAATCCTTCATTTGCTACCTCATATTGTGCTTTATCATGGGAGTAATTTAGAGTTGAGTATGTCCATATGCACAAATTTATATTACTTGAAACGTCTGGTACAACTCCAATTTTAAACAAATAAATAGTAACCAGAGACTTCACTGACCTTTCTAAGAAAAACTTGATGGAGATTTTACTGGCGCAGATGTCCAGCAGAGCATGAGACCATTAGTCATTTCCAGAGAACATAATCCCACTGAACCTCTTGGCCAGAGTTTGTGACTGTGATGGGTTGAGGCATCTGTGTGTCACAACTGCTAGGCGACGGTTTGTGTGCCTGCTCTGTTCAGTCTCAGAAATGTAGCTGTTTTGCCAAAAGGCTAGAGAAGTAAGCCAGCACCTAAAGCAGACTAGCACAGGACTTTCGATGGGCTTCATATCCCCCCCTCCCCTCCCCCCAATTTCTGCTAGCACAGAGAGGCAGTAATACGTCTTCTAGAAAGGCAGGGATGTGAGAGGAATCGTATCTAGCGATCCTGTGCCAATACATTTAACTCCACCATATAAAAGAGAGTGTCGCCAGATAATATGCTTATCTTACAGAATGAACAAAAAAGACATGCAAGTGTGTTATGTGATTTAAGGAATGTTGTAACCTTCATGCATTCAGCTCAAGGTCTATGGTGAGAAAAGTGAAAAGGAAAAGTGGGTGGTCACTGTTTTTCCAGGGAAGGATGAGATAAGGGAGGGAGCAAGTAAGAGGACATGGGCAATAACATTTCTGATGTTCCCAGATACCTTTTCTCTGCTTGAACTTACAACATTATAATTTCATTATATTCCTCATGGACAGTTCTTGATTGATGCTGTTCATTCAGTGTTCAGGACAACCTCTATCCTGAATCATATAATGTCTGTGAATCTCTGTATACTATCTAAGCTTTTAAATGGGTGGAATACATTGGGAAATGTACTATTGTGGAGGAAAGCAAACTGTGGCTCAAAATTTGCATGAGACTGTTGGACAGTTCAAATGCAGTTTTTGGGCAGAGCTGTTCCTGGGCTGCACCCTGTAATGACCCATTATCTGTCTTCATTTCACCCGAATCAAAGCAGCTGAACTGTTCTTCAGAGTCTTGGCAGCAGAGACTGCAGAGCACTGGCTCCTCCAACCAATCACAGAGCAAGAGAGATTTGTGTGTGGGCACACATGCAAGTATGTCTTGTGGCTCTTGGCTATATAAGCCACAGGCAGGGACCGCATCTATTTCTGTTCTATACAGCACCAGGCACATGACTGGCGCTATATAAATGTTTATAATAATAATAATAATAAATATATAGAGATTTTTGTACCCCAAATTTGGGGTTGGGAACTTGGCCTGTTCTATTACCCTTGCACCGTTTGCTAAAAGCAACAGGGTTTGGGTTCAGGACGGGACAAGGCAGCTAGAGCTGCACGGAGTCTCCGGGAGCGGTTACTTGGAGCTGGTGTATTTGTTAACCGCCTTGGTGCCCTCGGACACGGTGTGCTTGGCCAGCTCGCCCGGCAGCAGGAGGCGCACGGCGGTCTGGATCTCCCGGGAGGTGATGGTGGAGCGCTTGTTGTAGTGCGCCAGGTGGGACGCTTCGCCGGCGATGCGCTCGAAGATGTCGTTGACGAAGGAGTTCATGATGCCCATGGCCTTGGAGGAAATGCCCGTGTCTGGGTGCACCTGCTTCAGCACCTTGTACACGTAGATGGAATAGCTCTCTTTGCGGCTCTTGCGCCGCTTCTTGTCTCCCTTCTTCTGGGTCTTAGTCACCGCTTTCTTGGAGCCCTTCTTAGGAGCAGGGGCGGACTTGGCCGGCTCAGGCATCTTGTTTCTGCTTGGCTACGGCTGCTTTGGCTACTCTCAGCTAGGTGGTGAGAAATACATGGATCCCTCCGAGTCACAAAACAAGTGTGACAGTGCTGATGAAATCTCAGAGCAGGCAGCCAGGAGCCTAAAACAAATAGGTGTGTGTGCACACCTCCTACCTAATAAAGTACATCAGAATCAGAAAACCCTCTTGAATAACAATCCGGTCAGGTTTGACCTAGTCTAGCACTACAGTACTTGCGTTATGTAAGTACTAATTTCTGAGTATTAAATTTGGAGATTGGATACTTTTAGTTATTTGAGCTCTAACTTTTCAATGTTAACTTTGGCATAAGTGTCAGCTATACCTTTTTGGTGAAGTGGTCTATTTGCTCAAACCATGAACAAATTGTGCTTTGTGGAGCATCTATGAATTGTCTCTTAAAAGATGTGAGACGGAAATGGGGCGGGGGAGGAGAAGGCTAGCCATGTGACACTTCAAGGGTTGAGCATTGTGTCCAGGAATTTCTCATAAACAATCTGGCAACTCTAAGTGACCTCAGATTATATTGAACCCCCTTACATAATGGTCCCATGTTCAGGAAGTAGATGACCTTTGAGGTCCCTTCCACTCCTAAAATCCTGTAATTCTATGAACCTTTTCATTTGCTGTAAAGTAGTCCTACTAGAACAATCAGCCTGGCAGGACTGAACAAGCTGCCAGTCAAGAACAGCAAAGTTTCTAGCCTTCCTTCAGCCCTCAGACTCCTGCATTGTAATCTCCAGTCTGCTTACAACACAAGTAGTGGTGCGGGGTACTCCTGTTGGCAGAGGAGCAGGAACACCACTACCACTTGCGCTGCAAACGCCAGCTCAGGCCCTGCAGTGCAAGCAGAAGGGCAAATGTCTACGTGTAATGAACTTTTTCCTGTTCAGCTCATTATGCTGAGTTTGTTGTGTGTTGAGGACCCCTTAAGTTGAACAATTGGTAGAATCTTTAGTTATCTGAATATTTACAAATTGCAACCAGATTTCTGTAAAAAAAATTAATGGTTCAAACTAAAGGTTAGACCATTAACCATACATTACTTGGGTGGATGTTTCTGTGATAATGAAAACGTTGAAATACTTCAGTGAAAGCAATAGAAATACGTATTCATTGCTTTAAGTATCTAAAGCACTTTAGCCGTCCTCATTAATTAATAGTAGTGTTGTTTAAATTATCACTAGGTTTAGAAGTTAATACCCAATGAATATCAATGGCTCATCTCACATTTCCCACAGCTGTGGACTCTGTAAACTCCAAAAGACACCATTGCGTTATTTTTAAATTGCACACTATTTTTGCAATAAGGACTAGAATATTTTTTTTTATGAAAGCTTGGTTTCTGCTGAAAACTTAAAGAAAAACAAATCTGAGACTTCAAAACCATTCTGCGATTTACCCTTCTCATGGTGTTTCCACCCCCAGGCTTCACTGGCTGTTTTTAAACGGGCGCAGCTGGGGGCTGTGTTCGTATGTGCTGCGTGCAGTGCCAGCATATGTCTGGTGAGTGAGGAGGAATTTACACAGGCCAGGATGGGTGTGCGCCCCTCCCCACACACCACGCACTCTTGTTCCAGCACAGAGCATCCTGGATTTTTTTCCCCAATGCTCCGTGCATGGGCATGAGTGAGTGGTGCATGGGTCACCAGAGAGCGCACTTTCTGGGCATCCCCTTTAGATGGGTGCTTGGGTAGGGGGGGTTGGGTGGACCTCCATGGGCAAGTCCCATTTAAAAATGGCCACTAATAACAACTTATCTGTTGCTTCATCTTCTATTTTAGATAGCTAGTTCTTGATTGTGATTGTGTGACACTCTTGATTGATATGATTGTGGTCCTCCAGATGCTATTGTAACACTAATTATATATAAATGAAGTTTTAAATCCAGGTAACAAAGTTCTTCTGTTGAGTGTTGACCGAGAAGGTCAGTTGAACATAGGTGGAGAAAAATAAGTTCAGCTTTGGAGGGAGTGAATTGGAGAGAAAAACACCCAAGCAGAAATGTCTGAGATGGAGATGTGGATGCAAACCAAGGGTTGAGCAATCAATATGCATAAATGAAATCATAAGAGTAGATCAGACTGTCTGAAAAGGAAGATGGAAGGAATCGGTGATAGCATAAAGGCACTGACACAGAATCCAGAGTGATGAGCAAGGTTAGAGGCAGATGGAGTAAATTATCAGATTTCTCAAAATAATAGTGCAATACGCATTTGTCCAGGTGTGCAGTTGGGTTGTACGTGTGTAAGTGCCGCAGTAGACTCCGCATTCACAGTGAGAGACATTGCTGCCCACTTGCACATTCCTGTTGCACCCCAGACCTGCACAGTCCCTTCCATGTCGTCAGCGTGTAAGTGTGGTCTGATCACTTAGGAGTATGCCCCTAGGTACCGAGGTGTGTTCTGCACTCCCACATTACAGGCAACAGCCCAGTAACCATGGTTATGCTGCACAGCAATGCGTTTTACCATGAATAAAGATTTGACACCCACTTAAGTCTCACACCCCCTTGTACATCTGGGTGAATGAGGACTGCATCTTAAGTCTATATGAACATGCTATAGGCAAAGAAATAATATAGAACATAGAGGTAGATACAAGCAATAGGAAAAATGAAGAGTATTGTGGGAGAGGAGGATAGGTGCTGTGAGATGGAGTAACTGAAGATAGTAGAAGAGAGAAACCGATCTTGCAGATGGGTAGAAAAGTTAGAAGAGTAACTGTTGCATTGCATTGCTTGGGGTAAAAAGAATTTATAGGAATCTAAGAGGGTTTGATCTGAAAGCTAATGATGAAGTTAATTGGGAGAAAGTCAATAGTGTAGTGCCAACACATTTTACCCTTGAGATATACTATTTAAATACCGTTAGACTTGGTCCAATATTTGTAATAGATCAGAATTCTCTTGAAATCTTTACACCATTCCAGTCATAAGTTACCAACAGAAATCTTGAATAAAATGAGTTTTTCCAAGTATGAGTCCCTGTATACTAGTTTGTGAGTCGCTGTATACTAAAAGAGTATGCACCACTGAAAGCATTGAAACAAGTTTTTTGCTAAATAGGCACCGATCCACCCACCTTGTGATCTTACAGCTTAACTGGAAACCATACACATTTTCTAAAAACTGTTAAGATCGGTAAATACCAGTCACAGCTACAATCTAAATAGTGATTGTTTTTCAGATCAGCAAGTGGACTTAAAAACGTATGCTACACATTTAAAATCGAGATCATGTCATACTAACACAGTAGTGTGCACAGTCAGTAGAATTAAACCTTTCTTCACTGTTCCATGGGGGAGGCCACATGAGACAGGGAGGGGAGGCTACAACGCCTTGGGTAGCGTTACCCCCGCCTGGGCAGCTGGGCCATGCGATACAGTGCATCATGCGACCTGTGGCCACCAGGTGTGTCGTCCCCCATTTCCCCCCCCCCCACTCTATGGTGGGGCACACAGCTAACTGCTATGTGACATGTCCTCGGAAAAATTACAAGAATGTGCTGCCTTGAGCAGCCTTCCCCCAGCTGGTAAAAAAATATGGAGTGCGGCTGCTCAGGGTGGGGCTACCCATGTGCAGGAGCTGCGCTTGCCCCACAATATGGGGGAGCACTGCTGTGGGGCCATGAGCGGTGGGCGTGGTCACCGGTCACATGCAACCATGTCATGGCTGGGAGCTGGATCTCTGTCGGGCCGGGGGAGAGAGGCGGGACAGGGCTGGGTGCCTGCTCGCGTGACTCGCTGTACCCTGCCCTGGCTGTGGCAGGAGCCCCAATAGCAGTCCAGTCACCCAGCTTCCTTTGTGGGGTGGGGGTGGAGGGGTTTGCTCATGTGCCAGCAGCAATTGGGCCCCTGCAGCTAGTCTGGCCGCACCCCATATATCTGTAGCTACAGTATCTACAGCAAATAGCATAGATTTATTTGGAATAGGCCATGTATTGTAAAAGTCACTTTTTCCAATGTATAGGTAGTTTTATTGTATTGATCTTATGAAGAGCCCTGAGTGCCATTTGGTGATGGTGCTGCTATGTTGGTGCTGCTGCGGTTAAGCCAATAAGTCTTAGTTACAAATAGCACATTATTCCTAAAATGGCTAACACCAGATGTACTCTTAATATTGCTACACTGCCATCTACTGGTAAAAACGATAAGTAGTAATTGCCTAAGAGTAGCAGACTGAAGGTAGAGGTTTGTGCATGTGCGTTGTAAATACATGGTACCCAAAGTCATGCCCAGAGAAGTTTGCCTTGGCAGTTTAAACTTAGAAGAAAATATACTGAGACTGTGGAATTTAAAGTACTGCATAAAGTCGTAGCAGTATGTTTATCATTAGCCCATTGTGTTGCTAGCCCACACACGTTGATCTTAACCTACAACTACTCTGATATGGGCTGATTCTAAACCCTGCGTGCTGTATGCGCGCTGTTTGAAGAATCCGCGCACAACCCCCGCGCATCCCTTTTATGGGGAATACGATGTGCACACAATTGCGCATGCAGGGCTTTAGGATCAGCCCCATAATCTAGAGTAGGAAAATATACTTATTCCCTGAAATTACGGCAAGTGGGATTTTCCTTCATGTGACTGAGGTCTCTTCTCATCTTGCTTCAGACTTCCAGCTGTTCTAGATCATTTGGCCCTCTCTTAGGTTTCCTTTGCAGGACTGTATTTGTATGTCATGCATGCTGCCAAAAGTTGTCAGAGATGGGCAGTACTGTATGTAAGAGATCCCCCTCTCTGTCCAGTATCAACACATGGTCCCACTGCACTAGCAAAGGCATTTCACGAGCCTGGCTTTCTAGGAAATACTAACTTCTTTCAAACAAAATTCAAAGTAATTGTCTGCGTAGGTGGCGCGCCTCTCACCAGTTTCTTTGCGCTCATGCAGTAGTTCATAGTGTGAATGTACATGTGCATCCTCTCAAACAGTAACTTTGTTCCTTACAGAGGAAAATAGGTGGAACTTCTCTGAGCATAACCAGAATCTGTTTGACATCTATGGCACACAGGTGTCATCTATTGCACATAGTCTGATAGGGATGGTAGAGCATGGAACAGGTAGCCTGTTGTTGTACAGCAATTATTGTTTTATATTTAAGCCTGGGAATTGTGAAGTACATTCAACACCAGGAGAGTCAATTATGGGGTTACGTCCCAATAATGCAGGAACTTCACCCTCAGTGTTCTATGAAACTTACCCCTCCGATGTTAGATGGGCTCCCTCCTCTGCGTACTTGTGCTAGTAGATCTACTTAGCTACACGTTTTGCAAGAGAAAACCCTGATGTACATATTGTGGACAGCTATTACATTATTTTAATCATCTCAATTATTGTTTAAACCAACAGGTTTGTTTTTGTTTTTGTTTTTTACAACTCTGGGATCTTCAGTGGAATTACTCTGGAGTAAGTGGGTTGTGGATTGTGGCCAATGAGCTCATGCATTTTAAAGCTATTTGCTAAAAATTTTTGAATTTTTATTGCACAACTGAGTCATTTTCTTTTTTTTTCTCCCCCTCTCTCTCTAGCTGGGAAGTCATCAGTTCCAAACCCGACTCTAGCACCAGGCTGAACCAATGTATTGCAGAAGCGCTTGTGAATTTTTTCGTATTTCTTCAAGAAATGTTACACTTCAAAGAGCAGAACCCTGGCAAGGTAAAGTCAACAGAGCAAAATCGACAACTTTGTCCTAGCAAACTGACTGATAAGTTTACCAACTATATCTTTAAATAAAGACACATAGGGTGTTAACAAACTAGACAATAGCCCGCACCACGTGAGTGTCCACCACCTGCTCGTTTGTTAGGTGTTCGCCCCCACTGGCCACCTGACCACCACCCACTGGACATGCAGCCCCCATTCATGGCAGGGTTCCAGAGCACACGTAGCCTGCCATGTGGGAAAATGTAAGCTAATGTGCACCCACGTGTCTATGTCCCATCAGTTAGGTTGCCTGCAGCCTCCTCGCATCCAGGGCCACCAGCACCATTGAGTCACAGGTGAAAAAGCCTAGAGCGCTCCACAGAGCTATCACTTCCAGCCCTTCTCTCTCACTGGTACCCACCTATTTATATTTATACAGATTTTTTTGCCCTGTTTAATATTTTAATATGTTTTTTAAAAAATTTAGAAATTTTATTGTATGTTTTAATATTGTAAGCCGCCCCGAGCTGCATGGCAGGAGGGGCGGGGTAGAAATTTATAAAATAAAATAAATAAAATAAATATAACATCCACCTTAAAAGCTCTCTCTGCCATTTTCAAACATGCATTCTCCCAGCTCTTCCCAGTTGGCAGTATGTGCTTGATGCTTGCACTTTTCCAGCTGTTGCATTCTCCATAATGACTTGCGGAGGATTACTGTTGCTCAACGGCTGGGCTTCCAGAGACCAGCTTAACCAAATAGTGAGAGATGGTATGCCAGATTTGCGATTGATAAAAGACTTTAATGCAAAATAGACCAAAATCATGCAATACAACAATACTTCACAGAACCCCCAGAGTCAGTTTCTCACCCTGTAGGCTGTGTGCAGGAGAAGTGCTGTCCGGTCTGTAAACATATGGCCAGTCCGTCGGCAGTTCCTGTTGGATCGAGATGGAGTGGAGCGCGCCAAGATCTCTGAGCTTTCTTATTCATACTTTTAGTTTACATAACTTCTTGTTTTGTAACTAACCATGGACAGTCCAGGTGTTTTCTGTCAAAACATTGGTTTTCCCTGGGTTCTCTCACATGTTTCACTCATTAAAATGATTGACAACACTATTGATAATGCAAACTCTCTTGTTATATAAGCTAAATTGATATGAGTGTACATAATGATAGTGTTGGCACTGATATGATGCAAAACATCCCTTATAAATAGGCAAAAAACCCAACATGTTTTCCCAATAGTATATGCCAAACCTTGATTAACAGAGCGGGTGGACTTTCCAGTGTGTTCTGCTTTCTCACAGGGCATTTTTTGCAATAGCTTGCCTCGGTCAAAGTCTGTTGTTCTGTTTCAGGCAGAGCTTGCTTTTTGCTCTAAAGAAGGCCAATTGAGACCTGCAAGCCTTTAGTTCAGTGGTAGTAAAGACCTATGTCAAGGCTTAAGTATAGGCCCAGGTAGGCCTACACCAACAATCCCCTCCTTAGTGGCTGTCCAGTTAACCCCAAGGGGCAAGCCACCACAGTAAGGTTGTTCCTGGGCTGACGTACACCTCCAGCGCTGTCTCAAGGCACCTTGAAAAGGTCCAAGAATTAGTCTTCCCATTGGCAGGGGAGACAGCCACATCAAAATGCCTTATACGTCTCAGTCTAATGCTGGGAGGATCGGCGAGGTCCTACCAATTCATGGTTTTCCTGACCTGGCAACAGGTTGCTATGTCAGCTACAATAATAATACAAACTGTATTATACACAGGACAGTAGTCTTTACTGTAGACCAAAGGAGCAACCCGCTAGCAGTAGAACATTTCCAAAACCATTGATGGCTTCATCATGCCTTATAACCAAAGTGGTAGAATTTAATCTCACCTTGTTTCATTAATCATGTTTTTTATTTGTGGATGGGTAATTATGTTGTGCACCAAGTCAGTATTTAATCCCTAACATAATAGGCTTAACAAGTTCCACAATATTAATATCCGTAATTAACAACTCAAAAACCACCTTTGGAGCAGTATGTCATATCACAAAGTTGCAGCATGGCAACATTACAATAATACTTATTTTGTTCTGGGACAACAGAGTACTGATAAATACCATTAATTCCAGTAGTAGGCACGAGGGCATACTTGCAGCTCCAGATCCCCAAATCATCCTATTTGCATGGATGGTCAAACGTTACTAATGGTTCTTCACAAAGGTTTCCTATTTTAGATTCATATGTACGGCTCCTCGAATCAGCTAACTGGATTTTATTTGCAGTTTGAATTCCCCACTGGAAATATTCGATGGGTCAAAGTACCCCCTTTTTGTATTCATTCCTAAAGGGGCTACCTTATGTATAGTGACAGAACGAGCCTCCAATATATTTTAAATGTATGCTGTTAAAATTTGGGCATCAGGGTTAATGGTAAAATTAACAAGGGACCACCATTGGCTCAACCTTTTTTTCTTGGACAGTAGCCTTGGGCCATAAGAGGGACAGCAGCTCATCAGGCAGTATACCTGCAGTACCTTGGCAAATAATGCCTTGTGCAGTTCCATGTGCCCAAAGTTGTGCCTGTATACATCCAAGAGCCATGGAAGTGACATTAATGATAACCTTTATAAGGTTAAGAAGAATCAAGTGTTCAAGTATATCACTTCTTTCCTATGGTAACAACAGATCTCTAATAGCCACTTCCCCCACATGCCAACATGGATTGGGCATGTACAATAGGATCATGCGAAGTTCCTAGGGCTTTTCCCTTTGTGCTAGGTTTTGTTGCTAACATTTCCACATTTATCACATTAAAACAACATTCCATCCACAGCATCTACTTTTTGTTACTGGTAGCAATCTT
The DNA here is from genome assembly GCA_003113815.1 of Sphenodon punctatus. NCBI lineage: Eukaryota > Metazoa > Chordata > Lepidosauria > Sphenodontia > Sphenodontidae > Sphenodon > Sphenodon punctatus. Next base: position 2,425,691 of record QEPC01010227.1, read on the forward strand.
GTTCTCCTATACACGATACAAGCTAAATACAAAGCAAAGCAACAGAAGCAAAAATACAAAGCAGTTCTTCATCTTGCATCATTTGGATTTCCTCCTCTTCTCTTGTGTCGGGTCCTGCAACACAAGAAAAACAAAACTGTGGGACCTTTAGATCCCATGAATATACTTGCTGGAGTGTTGTTCAAGCTTCTACCCATTTACTTACACCCACTTTTGCAGAAGCTGCTGCATGTCTGCATCGAATCCCTGCACAGTTATCAGATGATCTTCAGTGGGTGGTAAGTGTTTTAAAATTCTAAAATTCTTCAGGTGACTGCTACTGGGGCAGACTGAGTCTGCCATTCAGGGCCCCTTGTGTATATTACTACGCATCCATTATATTGAAGACCTATACATATACAATTTTAACAGTTGTGGGAGGGGGCTGCCTAAAAAGAGAACAAAGCCTCCCCTCCTGGAATCTTCCCGTATCACATGACAGGACAAACACCAAACACAAAAAGGACACACAGCCATGGCATAATCACAAATGTTTTAAGGTCCCCCACAGATTTTAGGATCCTACTATTTTCATATGGCTTATATGTAGCCAAAACCCAAACTGTACTTTTCCTTGCTCACATTGGTTATTTTGCCTGTGGAAGGGCCCGGTCCCTAGACATGCAATGTGAGGTGTCTTGGTACTCGGTATATTCAGGGCCGGCCCCAGGGTTTGTGAGGTCATGTGTGAAGTCTTGGTGCAGGGCCTAATTTGCATAATTAGGCCCCACCTAATTATGCAAATGTGTAAATTTACATAAAATTTACTCCCTCTGGACAGGAAGGATTCCCATTCTCCATCCCTCTGAGCAGCCATGCTTCTCCCTGGCCCCCGGCTTGCCACCCGTTGGCTGCCTTACCTGGTGCTCAGCTGAGTGGCCATAGACAAGCGTGGCCTCCCAATGCTTCCCCCCCATCTCCCCCCCCCCCTCCCCAGCCAGGAGTGGTTCCACTGCAGGGGCAGCTGGGCGGGCAGTGAGGCAGGCACAGAGAGACTGTCTGCATCCACTGCCTTACTGGGGGAGGGGGGTGAGCTTAGCCAGCCTGGCCTCCAGGGCTTGTTGCTTCTTGCTGTCAGTGCCGCCTGTGCCTTGTGCACACATAAGGTGCAGCTATCAAGCACACAAGACACCCAAAATGAGCAATAATTCATTAAGAAGAGTTAGTGAAATTGCAGCCATAATAATCTCAGAACCATATTTGCAGATATTGCTTTACATCCTAAATTCCTACCTAAGGTAATATAAGATTACCTTACAATCAGATTGTAAGCCCTAGGGGCAGGGACCGTGTCTATTTTATTACTTTGTAAAGTGCCAGGTACACTGCTGGCGCTATATAAATGTTTGTTAATAATAATAATAATAAGTAGATAGATGTTTGTTCAGCGTGACACCAGGTCATTGCATAAACAGTAACAATAACAGCAATTTACAAACATACATAAATGATCCATTATTAATACTAAAAACCTAAAAACACACTAGATCTAACATTTTGACTAAATCCCCAAGGTACCATCCCGCCAATTTAACAATAAACAATCAAAATAACTTTTTTTTTTAAAAAAAAGGTTCTTTGAGATGGTTCCTAACATTCTCACAACACCCACCCTTCCAGCCCCACATGGAATTTTTTTTCTTATATTCCTAGAAAGAATTGGAAGGACCTGTCATTCTGTAGGGGAAAGTACTTTTTATACTAGAGGAGCTCAAGACCATCACGTGGTCTATTATTTGAATAGGGTGAGTGTGAACAACCCAGCTGTGAGAACGTTGGGAGCTACCTCAGGGAACCTTCTTTACAAGGCAACAACTTTCTGATCACTCACATGGGGGAGGAGCTGTTTGTAAACAAACAGCTTTATCTCCCAGTCTGGTGTCCCTGTGTCCTGTTGCTGCTACTTACTGCAGCAGCACTACTAGGAGGCAGAGGTAGGTAGGTGAGGGATGGGGACCAGAGCCAGGGAAGGGAGGCAGAAGAACTTATTGGGGGAGAAGCTGGCTGCAGCCCTGCCGCCCAGCTGGGCAAGCGCGGGCCCCCAGCTGGCCGTGGAGCCACGTGCAGCCGCACATGTGGCGCATGCCTGCGGCCGGCGCTGAGTATATTTGTATTCAGTGTAATGATTTCAAAGCTCCCAATTTGGCTCCAGTTTTCAAAAGTATTCAAATACCTCTGCAATACTTCACCCATTGGTGGAGTTAAGTATCAACATTTTGCTAGACTATGAAAATTGCCAGACGGCTGTTTTCAGCATTCATGGAAATGTGCTCTCCGGTAGTGGTGGTAGTTAACTAAGTACCTTACAAATACCTAACTATACTGGTATATTTCTTTGTTGTAAATAACACAAAAAACAGTAGCTACATTCACAAACACATCTTTTTCCTTTTTTCACTGAGCCTAGCTGCTCTCATTGCCACCCGGCACAGATCACTGAAAGGCTGTTTCCTGCTTCTTAACACACAAGATGAAAATTCTTGTTAGTAGCATAGCAGCATCATGTTTTCCCCAATCAAACAAGCACAAACCTACATAGCCGATGTGTTCTGCTTTCTCACGGGACGTTTTTGCAATAGCTTGCCTCGGTCAAAGTCTGTTGTGTTGTTTCAGGCAGAGCTTGCTTTTTGCTCTAAAAAAGGCCAATCGAGGCTTGCAAGCTTTTAGTTCAGTCATAGTAAAGACTCATTTCAAGGCTTAAGTATAGGCCCAGGTAGGCCTACGCCAACAATTACCATTGCTGGGGCCGAGGCTCAAACCAACAGCCAGTCAACAACCAGCACTGCTACAACCACTGCCCAATGCCTCTTCTCCCCCCTTCCCCCGCCAGTCATTCCCGCGCACCTTCTATGAACACTGCGCCACAGCCAGATCTGCAGGAGGAGGATCAGGAAAATTTCCCCCTGCCTGTCCCACCGCCCAAGAGATCATGCCAAGCTGCCTGCCAAAGGAGCAGGTGCAAGAAGAAATAGTGGGGTTTTTTGTTTTTTAAAATAATTTTATTTTTCATAATCCATGCTTTTCCTGCTGCTTTGGATGTTTATGAGCGGAGCTGTGGAGAATGGCAGTATGGCAGAGAGAAATGCTGCTTTGGGGGCTGTGTATTGGAAGGGAAGAGGGGGTATGGGTGCATTTCAAATTGGGGGGGTAGGGGAGGATGCTGACCATGCGCTTGAGGGGATGGGTCTTGGGTAAGGTCCATAGTACCCCAACATGGAAAAGTCTCCACCTGGGTGCAAAGGGAATGACTAGGAAAGCCACAGGCAAAGGCTGGGTGCTAGCCATTTGCAGAATAGCCACCAGCACGCCTGTGCCTCCGCACTTCCGATTGCCATTCCCAACCCAGACTAGCCTGCAAATGTCAATAAGGAAACGCACAGGCAGAGGCTTGCAGCCAGCTACTGTGGAAATGGAAATAGGGAACACACATGAAAAAGCTGCTGGCTGGGTGCTAAAGGGAAGGTTGATGAGACAGAGGGAAACACCATGACAGATGAGAAACATTTTAAATCCTTTATTGATATCATCAAAAAAATTCAGTTGCCCCCCCAGAGTGATGGCCCGGAAGAAAGAAACCGCCGCAGCGGTTGCTTCTTCCCATGGTTCATCATGGCAGGGGGCGGGATACTGAGAAAGGGGTGGGGGCTGGTGTGGGGAGTGCAGCAGAGAAGAGCACCTGCCCGTTTATTAGGCTAGTCACGCTAAACTGTTTTATATTGTTTTATTATTGTTGGAAGCTGCCCCGAGCTGTTTACAGGAGAGGCAGGGTATAAATGTTTTAAATAAATAAATAAACCTATGTGTGGGGACTGCACGGATGCACAACTACTACGTGCAAGGGGCTGCCCATTTATTAGCGTCTACATGCTAAACATGTTAGTGGAGGCTGCACAGACCAAACCTGGACTCCCAACAGGCTATCATCATGTTTGTTAACACCCTAAGCTAAATTCACACATCGTTTGGGCCAGTTTAAACCTCTGTAAACTCCAGGATGGGACCCAAGCAGCAGCAAAGTTGTTGTTCAAATGTGGCCACCAGCAAGATTCTGCAGTTTCCAATAGCCTGCCTAGAAGCATTATAAATTAAGTTGTGCAATTTCAAATTTCAAACATGCAGTTGGTTTTTAGGAGCATATTTGTCTATAGGCACCCAAGTTTTACCTGTTACAAGAGCAACTAAAAAAAAAAGGACCTGGCTTGTTTTGTTGTATGATTATTGGTTTCTCCTTGTGGTATTAAATGTTTGAAATGTTAATGACTCTTTGTGACAACTCCCATTGCTTTCACATATATGCTTGCCCTGCATTGCTGTCTGTAGTTAAGATTTTTTACATGGCTAAAGAAAAGGCCCTGTGAGATTTGAAAGTTTGCGCACACTCAAACAGAAGTTGATCCAATAAAAGATCACCTGAAGTACTTTGTCTCCATCTCTTATATTTGGGAGCAATATAACTACTACATGCTCACTACAGCTCAGAGAGATCACTCTTTGGCTCCCCATCTATTGCATATTTTCTGGATTTAATTAGATGCAGAAGGCCTGGCTTTCATGACTATCAAGTCCACTTAATTCAGTTTGTCAGCTGTAAAGATAGTGGCCCAAACAAAATAAATATCTGTTACTACTGACTACTATATTTCCTTCAACATTCTCTTCGTTTAATTCTGCTGTTAGTGACAGCCATGAAATTTTCATCTCCATACAGCATAGAGAGAAAGATTTATATAGCAGGGAAACTGTCTGAGACCTAACATACTCATAAAGAATGTACTGTTAGCTTAACTATAATATAATTTGAAGATGTTTTTAGAAAATATTATGCTGCAAGTTAACTGGGAGAAGAGACTCTTCTTATTGCAATGTGTAAGTTATAAGAATGTGGGAGCAATATTAATTTTAATTGTTGTTTTTGACTGCTTCTCTTTTGTCAGTTTTGTCTTCTGGTCTGCAGCGTGTGCACATTCTTCACTGTCTTAGGAAGTTACATTCCTGGAGTTGTCCTCTCCTACTTTCTATGTGAGTATTTTCAATCTGTTCATGGACATGATGGTACATTCTTTATTCACTCAAGGAGCTTGTTCATGCAAGTACTTGCATTGGAGGCAAGTACCGCCTACCTTGCTTTAACTTCGCCTTTGTTTCCACAAGGATAACGGGGAAGTATTTATTTACCTCTGCAAAGAAACAGGGTTACGGTTGGGAGAACAGTTCCTGCTGTAGGAATGGTTATCCTCTGTGTAGAAAGGTGGTGATTACCTCCACTGCCTTCATCCAGAAGCCATAATTTCTTTGTTAACCTCTCACCAAGTCCTACTATAAATATTTGGCACCATGTAGTGCCCAGGCCAGAGTATAGCAAGCACTTCTCTCTCTGCCTCCCCTCCACCACAAACCTGTCATATCGCTTCTCCATGGAAGCAGTAAGCGAGGGGCATGAGGTTATGGAGGCACCGCCTGGTTGATCTTTCTGGGATGAGTTTCAGGAAGCGATGCCGGCTGATGCGGTGAATGTCCTGGGGTCTGTTAGAGCCACTAGTTGTGAACTAGATCCATGCCCGTCCTGGTTGGTGAAAGCCTCCAGGGAGACCTTTGGGACGGTGTTGGCGAGGGTAGTGAACGCATCCCTTCAGCAGGGGAGATTGTCACCCAGTCTCAAGGAGATGATGGTGTGCCCCCTGCTGAAGAAGCCATCTTTGGATGTGGATGCTCTCACCAGCTACCGACCTGTCTCTAATCTTCCCTTTTTAGGGAAGGTTATTGAACGGGCAGTGGCACTGCAGCTCCAGGTGCATTTGAACAGCGTTGGTTTCCTGAACCCTTTTCAATCTGGGTTCCGCCACGGCTATGGTACGGAGACGGCATTGGTGGTCTTGGTGGATGATCTCTGCTGGGAGATGGATGCAGGATGTTCAACATCCTTGATCCTGCTAGATCTCTCGGCCGCATTTGACACCGTGGACCATGGGCCGCTGCTGAGTCGGCTGCGAGACCTGGGGGGTCTGGACGGGACTGTCCTAGGGTGGTTCCGCTCATTCCTCTCGGGGAGAAGCCAGCTGAAGGCTGATACATCAAGCCCCTGGGCCTTGACCTGTAGCATTCCGCAGGGTTCAATCGTGTCTCCGCTATTATTTAATGTATATATGCAGCCCCTGCGGGAGATGAGGATTCGGGGTGCGATGTCACCAATATGCTGACGATACTCAGTTGTACCTCTCATTTTCAACCGACCCAGGCTCTGCTGTCTCATTACTTTCCCAATGTTTGGAGGCTGTGGCGGACTGGAGGTGGCAGAACAGACTGAAGCTCAATCCTGATAAGACGGAGGTGATGGTGGTGGGTAGGGCGAGGGAGGTACTGGCTCCCCTGGTAGGGGGGGTCCGCCCTCCTATAGCCCAGCAGGTTCGGAGTCTGGGGATGGTGTTGGACTCGGGGCTCTGGCTGAATCGGCAGGTAGAGTTGGTGGCTAAGGCCGCCTTCCACCAGCTGTATCTGGTACGGAGGCTGTGTCCATACATTTCCAGGCCCGACCTGGCCACCCTCATTCATGCCTTCATCACCTCAAAGCTAGACTACTGCAATACACTGTATGTGGGGTTTCCCTTGTTTCTGGTTTGGAGGCTGCAGCTGGTGCAGAATGCGGTGGCCTGTCTCCTTAAGGGGACGGGGAGGCAGGAGCACATAACACCTGTGCTCCGTACTCTGCACTGGCTGCCTATAGCGTACTGAGCCCGATTCAAGGTGCTAGTGTTGATCTATAAAGCCTTATACGGTCTGGGCCCCTCATACCTTGGGGACCACCTCGCAGTCCGCATCTCAGAGCGATCCCTGCGGTCCACCAGGGGCGCCTTTTTGGAGGTCCCCCGTGTAAAGCGGGGGGCCCACAATGGAGAGGGCGTTCTCGGTGGCTGGGCCAAGGCTCTGGAGTCCCTCCCGGAGGAAGCCCGTCTGGCCCCAGATCTGTTGGCATTTCGGTGAGCCAGCAAGACCTGGCTGTTCGCCCAGGCCATCGGAAGGGAGGTTGGGGTAGGGGGGGATTGTATTTTTAAAACATTGTTTTAATGAATTTTATTGTGTGTGTTTATGCTGTAAGCCACCCCGAGATGCCGTAGGCATGAGGGGGCGGCTAACAAATATTTATAAATAAATAAGTATAAATAGCCCTTACTGACCAGCCCCTTCAGGTCTTCCCACTTCTGCAGGAGTTGGTTATGTAGAACTGCGCTGCAGCATGGCTTTCATGCATGGTGTGTGTGGTGAAGACACATGCATGGTGTGTGTGATGAAGAGACAGACATCCACACTCGGTGCCCCCCGCTTGGCATCTGCAGGGGTTCATCCCAAACTCAACGGAAGACAAAGCCCACCCGCTGGTGGAGCCCGTGATGGTACTCTATGCATAAGAGTAGGTCCCAGTACCAAGAGACCTGGAGTTGTGCCAAGAGCGGCCCTGGGTTTTACCCGTCCTGCCCAGTGCCCTGCCGGGGCGGCACCATTAGGCTCAGGTCCACAGGACACCGTGGTGCCACAGGGAGGATGCAGGGCCATGACCCCCATGCCTCTTTCCATGCTGCATCAAATCAGAGAGGGACTCAGCCCAGAGAAGACTGCTTTGAATAGCCCAGGGACCCTATCAAGCAGGAGTTCCATCGGCACTGTGCCAGTACCGTCCAGCTCAATTGAGGCTTTTTTGGAGCAGAATGGGCTGGCCCCTGGGAATCCGTCCTGGGCATGGTCCCTCCCACTGACCTCCGCTCCCACAAGAAGGGATACCCATGGGGAACCCGGACAGAAGGGAGCCCTACAACGTCTTTGAAACAGGGATTCCTGGGGAACTGTCTGGTTCCTAATTCACAGATTGCCATGGCTCTAGTAGAGCACTCTAAATGGGGGAGCCCACCCCCTCTTTGCATCCTCCTCGTAAGGAGGGGCAGTGTATTGTTACCTGAAGGTGGTGGGTATACTCTGCAGCATCCTTCAACGTGTGGGCAGGCAATGATCTGGCGCATATGGCACGCTGTAGTTGCGTCTTCTGGGACAAAGTGCAGCAGGTACCGCCTGGACTTCCGCAGGGGGTGAGGAAGCCAGGTGTAGCCTTGCAGATGGGGTGCTGGACTTGGACCCAAGAGGCCAGGGTTTGGATCCTGTCTTGGCCATGAACTCAATTGCCTTGGGCAGGTCATGATCTCTCAGATGGAGATGTTTGGATCAATCTCTCCCTGTGTTTCCCCCCTATCTAAAAAGTGGTTCCAGCAAATAACCCACAGGGGAGTTCTGCCTTCCCCACTGGGGGGGAGTCAGTCCCCATTCTTATCCCCACAGTTCATTCAACTGCCAGTGACTTACTCTCCCCTGCTGGGGTTTGCGGGTCAGCGACAGGCCACTTCCAAACCAGGCCATGCTGCCCCTATGAAGTGTTCTAGCACTTCACTTGGGCCTCCTCCACTTGCCCAGTGTGTTTCTTCCTTTAGGGGTAGGCTGCTCAGCGCACCAGTGGAAAGCTCTCAACAAAGACTTTAGCTGTTACTACGCTAAGTGGTGACAATTTGCAAAATGGACAGAAAACAGGAGTACATGGGCCTCCTTCTTGGGGTGGGGTGCAGTAATCCCCTCACTTAGGGTGAACACCTGGTGGCACTTGGTGCCTTCTGGGGCCCAGCAAATGGAAGTTCCCTGTTTGCTAGCCCTTAGTTGCCCCCTTTATTAAGGAGGCAACCCGGGTGTTCTTCTCGGTAAGGAAGTGGTTTCTGAGCAGGAACCTGAATGTGATTCTCCAGATTCTTGTGCTGGAATCCTTGGGGCTAATGGCCTCGGTTCCCATTGACATATTGTCTTTAAGAGGACATTTTGCAGACCCCCTTCTGCTGCAGGATCCCCTGTATCTGGTTTCACAATGGGAACGCAGTCCTTTGGCCGCACCTGGTGTTCCTGCTATGGGTGGTGTCCAGGTTTCCTGTGCAGAATTAGGCTCTTTCCCTGCCGGCCTTCTTTCCTCTACCTCACTTGTCACACTGTGGGGAGGACACGTTCCACAGGCTAGATGTTCGTAAAGCCCTGCTTATTACATTGACTATACCAAAAAGGAGCACAGATGCCTTGTTCATTCCTTTTGGCCCAGGCCATCTACACAGTCCCTCTCCTGTTGGACTGGGGCATGCCTTGCCCACAGCTACAACGCTGCAGGACTCCCCAATTCCCCATGGGGGTGGAGGCTCATTCTAGCCGGACCCGGGCTGTGTCACTGGTGGCCCTCAGGCACATGGCCCCAGAAGAGTCCTGTCAAGCGACCACATGAAGTTCTCCCCATCAGCCTTTAAGTTCTGTGTTGTAGATCTGGCTTCTCAAGCCGAGACCAGGCTTTGCCCAGCTGTATAGTTTCATTGTTCTCGTATGTTTACGGTTATGGGTTTTGACTGCCACTCGCCTCCGTGATATTGCTTTCTAGTCTACCTGTAGTGAGAGGGTAACAAAGAAGAAAGGTAAGTTTCTTATCTGTAACCATTCTTCTTCAAGTTGTATCCTTTCACCAAGTCCCAACTCCCACCTGCCTGCCTACCTGCAGTGGCTATTAATGAACTGAAGGGGCTGGTCTGCAAGGGCTGTCCTATCTATACACCATGGGGAAGCGGGCAGAGATTGACTGATCTTAGCTGCTAAATGGCACTAAATACCTATAGTGGGACTTGATGAGAGGATACAGCTTGAAGAACCATTACAGGTAAGAAACGTACCTTTCTTCCTGTTCTTTTGCATTTCCCTTGCCTAGTGGTGCAGGATTTTTGTATTTCACCAACTTTGTGTTATTCCTGCTCCCCCTGCTGGCAGTTTCCTGCAAGTTCCCAAGCAGGGGCATCAAGGTTGGCAAGCATTGCATGGACTTAACTCCTCCTTCTCCATGCCCATGGGAACAGATGTGGAGGGAGGTAGTTATTCCAGAGTTAACGCTTCTAGAAATTGCCCTTACACCTGAGAATGCATAATTTTACAAAATAGCTCTCTAGCTTGGCTAGCAGTATATGGAAGTAATATAACATGTTTTTAGGTGAATTCAGTTAACGCTTTGTAACAACGCAGTTCAAATGTATAGTATCCTAGCTTGTTTTACTTAGAAATATTTCTGTCTTTGTTTTTATTACAGTACTGTGTGTCTTTTTGTGTCCACTCCTGAAGTGCAATGAATGTGGACAAAGAGCCTACAGCAAAATGAAGTCACTTCTGCCGAAAATGGATTTTGGAATTGGGGAGTACATCAACCAAAAGAGAAGTGAGAGATCTGGTAAGTAAGCAGTGGGAGGGTTCTCCAGGCAGTCACAAATTCATTGCATGCCTGCAATGAGGGAAACGGCTACTCATGTTTCAGTCATTGCAGCTTACTTGCTTGAAATCTTGTTGCTGGGCTTCTAAAGAGAGTAATGCGCAGCAAGGGAAAATGGGAGTAACCGTATATGTCAAAGTAGCAGCCTGTTAGACTGAAGTGTTCCCACACAGGAAAGCCAGGTGTGACTGACTCTTCCTGTTACTCTGATCTCTTCAGCCATCCCATAATCGCCTCATATGTTTTGAAATATTGCTAGTTCTTGGGTATAAATTATTAGTCTATCAGGTTTCCTGAGAGTTAACATGTCCTTCAAAATGCGGATATTACTTTCACGCTAAGCAACCATAGTCCAATTATTACACTAAATTCTCTCCTTGGCTTAATTCTGCTCCCTCGAGTGTCTTCATGTAAGTCATTTTTCTACACACCCATCCATCCACTGATGTGGCTTAAGGCTTAAGCGTCTTGTGCCTCTTTTGGAATGAAGTGTTACATCAGTGCAAACTTGCGTATTCTATTCAGATGTTTATTTTCTCTTGGGATCAGAACCCAATTACTAGGAATGATAACCATATAAAAGACATCCTAAACTTTACTCCAGTCATGCAAGTTTTAATCAAATTTTATACAGCCAAGTTTGGCATTGAAATGTTGGATGCAATCTGTTTTCTTCATCCCAGCCTGTCTGTGAGAAACTTTTGATTCTCATACAAGGACCAAAAAAGAAAAAGCTACCTTGTTCATTGGTTGCTTTATGTAAAGAAGAAATAGAGTTAAATTGTAAAACCGTATAGTGAGAGGGTGATAATCCTGCTGATGTGTGTATATTATATGTATGTATGTATGTATACATATTGATATCCAGAAAACTAAACACTTAATATAAAGATAGCATATGGTATGTAGCCCTATCACTTAATTAAAAGAAGTAATACCTGCCCTATTGTTGAAATGCCGGAAGGCATATTTTGAATTTTAGCTGATTAAAATTAGTTGTATTGGTGTTAACATGTAGCTGGCAATATAATGTTAAGGATAAACATTCTCAGAGCACATCGCACACCAGAGAACAGTAGAAATTTTTGAGAGTTAAATTTACTCACAATAGTTAAGTAAACAAAGATGATCTATAAGAACATAAGTAGTGCCATACTGGGTCAGACCAATGGTCCATCAAGCCCAGCATCCTGTCTCCAACAATGGCCAATCTCGGTTGCTTTGAAGAAATACTCAACAAATCACGATGGGGCAATCCATTCCCTATCGTTCACTCCCAGCTCCCAGTAGTAAGAAGTTACATTCCCCAACCTGCCTGACTAATAGCTACTAATGGATCTGTCCTCCAGAAACTTGTCCAATCCAAACCCAGCTACGCTAATGGCCTTGACCAAAATCATCTGGCAACAAATTCAACAACTTAATTATGTGTTGAGTGAAAATATACTAGTATTTCTCATCTCAAGATTCTCGCAAGAGTCTCGAGAGAAACTCGAGATTCTCGTAAGATTCGAGAGAACCTCAAAATAGCAAATAAAATGGCCTGAGCATGCACAAAAGTGGCCACCAGGGCCATTCTGTGGATGTGCAGCCATTTTGCACATGTGCAGATCATTTTGGGGACATTTTTGAAATTCTCAAGTTTCTCGCAAGAACTTCGAATTTCTCACACAATCTTGCCAAGGCTGCGAGATACTCGTGAGAATTAATTTTATTCTCATTTCAGCCTTAAAATATACTTTATTTTATTTGTGTTAAATCTGTTACCTGTTAGTTTCATGGACTGCCCCCTAGTTCTAGTACTATTTGAGAGAGGGTAGATAACGGTTCCCTATTAACTTGTTCCACACCATTCATGATTTTATAAACTTCTATCATATCCCCTCAGACGTCTCTTCTCCAAGCTGAAAAGCCCCAGCCTATCCAGCCTCTCCTCGTAGGGGAGCTGTTCCATACCCCTTATCATTTTTTGTGCCCTTCTCTGTACCTCTTCTATTTCTATTATATCTTTTTTGAGATGGGGCAACCAGAACTGCACACACTATTCAAGGTGTGGTCTCACCATAGATTTATATAGTGGCATTACAATATTTTCAGTTTTATTCTCTTTCCCTTTATGAATAATTCCTAACGTTCTGTTTGCTTTTTTGATGGCTGCCGCACACTGAGCTGAGGATTTCAGTGTATTGTCTGCAGTGACTCCAAGGTCCTTTAACTGAGTGGCAACTCCTGATTTAGAACCCAGCATTGTGTACATAAAGTTGGGATTTTTTACCCCTATGTGCATCACTTTGCACTTGTCCATATTAAATTTCATCTGTCATTTCCATGCCCAGTCACCCAGTCTTGCAAGATCCTCCTGCAATTCTTCAGTACTACTACAGTCCCTCCTATTGTAGTTGTTACACATTACATTTCTTTGTTAAAATCAGCTCGATTTTAGATCTGTAGCCTATTATATCTAAATCATTCATTGTGACAACTAAGGAAGCTTGCCTATGAATCATTTAAGGAAGTTTGGCACCAATGTTGTTTGAAAGACCCCACATGGATGACTCAGAAATGCACTGTTACTAAAGTGATATTGAAAAAGTAATTAAGTGAATATGATTTCTTTCAGAAGCAGCAAAAACAAAATTCACAGAAGATGACAGTGAACTAGACATCTCGGCCCTGTGTCCTAAGGTTGGTGGTGGTTCAAAGGTCTTCATTTAGACAGCTGTTAAAAGCAACCAACAAGCATCTAAGCTCCTGTTTGGATGTAAACAAACATGACAATACCTGTGAGTGGACACTGTCATGTTTGTTAGGCAGCAGGATTTCTGAAGTGAATAACAGCTAATGTAGCTGATACTCAGGGCATAAGCCCAGGCAATATTGAACCCACTGAGAGTGCAGGGCACTTGCACATAGTTGTTGTGAAGTCTATTGGAGTCCTTGCAGTAACTACATGAAAGAGGGGAGGTTGGAAACTAGCTGCAGAGGAGAGACGATCAGGTCTTCTCCCCAGTGTAGCTTCTAACAAAAGTGGAGGCAAGAAATGAACGCCAGCTCAGGAGACGTCCTTGAGTCTGTTCCCCACCTCCACTTGCTGATGATGATGAATGGACCCCAGGACTCCTCCCAAGCTGTTTCCAAATCCATTCTGCGCCACTTGTCCATTCCTCAGTGCCACAGCACCAGCAAAAGCTTTGTTCAGCAGAAGCTATGGAGCTGAGCTCTCCAACAGTGCGCTGGCAGCCATGTTGAGCATGTGAGGCAGGGAGTAGCATGCGTGCACGCTGCTCCCTGCCGACCCTAGGGATCTTGCCAGGGCTGTTTCAGCAAACACCCTGGCGAGATCTTCCATTGAGCCCATAGGGCTCAATGGAAAGGTTAGCCCCTCCCTCCACAGCATGTCCTATACGTGCTGTGGATGGCGGGGCTCAGCCGCCCAAATCGCGTTTTCCATAGAAAACGCGGTTTGGGCTTAGCCTTTTTGGAGTGGATCCCGGAAGGGAGAACTGACGGCGCCGCAGCAGCCTCTGAAGCAAAGTCAGAGGCTGCTGCAGCGCTGTCAGAAGCTGCAGCAGCGGGTTTGGTTTTTTTGTTTTTTTTTAAAGCAGCGTCAGGGCGGGCTTGGGGGGCAGTGCCCCAAATGTCCTGGGTGGCCAGCCGCCACTGACATTTAGCCTCAGGACTGCTCTCAACTTAATGACTGCTACACCCCAAAATACCAGTACCTACTCCTCTGTTTAACTGGCATCCTATAGTCCAAGATGTCAGTGCCTTCCTGGATTGACTGCTTAATGCTGCTACCAGCTTTTCACAGCAACCAAAGCTTTCCTACCTCTCAGGAGTTGGAGGTAAAAGTAGTTCTGCTTGCTGTAGGGCCTAGAAATCC
>QEPC01010227.1:2441037-2451286 GCA_003113815.1 Sphenodon punctatus
GTTTTTTTTACATTGCGGCCATTCATTTGAATGGCCGCAATGTAAAAAAAAAATCCGGTACCGGGAATCCGGTAAACGGGCCGGATTACCAGGTTGAATTCGATAATGCCGGTATGCCCAGTACCGGCATTATCGGATACCGGAAGATCCGGTAGTCCCACCCCTAGAATTAATTAAAGTATAATAAAAATAAGGAGAGTTGTATGTGTTGGCAGTCAAGAATTACAGCAACATATATGTTTAGTAGCTGATTTTAAATGGGAAAAACATAAAACCTTGTTTGTGGGGGGCTGCTGTTATCTTGTTTTGATGGTAAAAATTTTACATAAACTCTTAAGTAACATAAATGTTATATTTCAATGTTTTCCTTTCTGGCCATTTAATTTGCTGTGAAATAAATTATCAGTGCACATATGCCACATTTGATGGGTCGTGTTTTTTTCTCCAATATGCAGATTAGCCCTGCAGCTGTGGCAAAAGAGCTGTCTGTGTCAGACACAGATGTTTCTGAGGTGTCTTGGACTGATAATGGGACTTTTAATCTATCTGAGGGATACACTCCACAGACAGACACGTCTGATGGTATGCAAATGCTTTTCCTTAAGTCTTCATCTTACAGCATGACTGAAAATTATGTAAATCAGGGGAGCTTCAGGACATGACATGAAATCATTGTTAGGGGTGGTCATTCGGATTTGATCCATATCTGCTTGTAATGGGCCGTTAGGATCCAAAACAGTGCGGCAACATGCCTGTTGCAGTTTGACTCTAATCTTCAGAAGAATAACAATTTTTTAAAAAATCCCTGCACATGTGCAACATCGCCGCCGGACCATTGTGCGTATGCGAGCCTTTTTCCAAAATGGCAG
Source organism: Sphenodon punctatus (assembly GCA_003113815.1). Taxonomy (NCBI): domain Eukaryota; kingdom Metazoa; phylum Chordata; class Lepidosauria; order Sphenodontia; family Sphenodontidae; genus Sphenodon; species Sphenodon punctatus. Next base: position 2,441,907 of record QEPC01010227.1, read on the forward strand.
TGGCAGCATCGCCACCGTTTTCTAAAAGGGTAGCCAGTCTGCGTATACACAGCGGCCATTTTTCACATGCGCAGACTGTCTGCCCTTCTCCAAAATGCCATTTTCCACACTGCTGCTGCCATTTTGGAAAAGGGGGTGCATGCGCAGAATGGCACAGTGGCCATTTTGGGCATGCACAGGTTTTTACATTTAAAAAAAAAATTTATTTTAAAGTTTTTAATTGACTCAAATATTGGATCCATATTTAAATCTGGAAATTTGCAGGATCCAAACCAAAAACAGAACCAAACCGCAACTTCCTCTGGTGAACCACCCCTGTTCATTGTATAAGCAGTCCTTTAGCTCTGTCCTCTCTCTCACACAGAGTACATCAGTGTGTAGCTTAAAAGCAGAAGCAATAAGCAACAAAATCAAGCGATAAGCAAAACCATACTTTTGATCAAAAGATACTCAGGCAGAGTAAATTCTAGGATTCATTTTCCATCTTAGGTTCAGAATGCTTAAAAAATGGGGCATGGTGAGGTCAACGCTACCATGTAGTGTTAAAAAATCAGCCCATCAGCCAACTGGAGAGAGATGCTAATAGCTTTCTAGAAGCTTTATTGAGGTGCTCAGCACAGGACTTTAGCTAGATGGAGTGACTTGATAGAATGATGGAAAGGGACCCTGAAGGACTGGTTTTTCCTAAGAAATTGACTTTGAGGCCTTACCTTCTCAGAGTATGTTTTCCAACTGAATCCAAACAAAACTGAAGTTTCTATATATGAAACACTGGATTTATAAGCTGAGAGATGCAGGACAGCCTCTGTATTGTGACGCCCATTGGAACCAGAGGAAAAGCGTGTAATGTCAGGGTGCTCAGTATACCACACGTTGGCAATTTGGAATATCTTATACTGTATAATAACATGAATGATCAGGGTCAGATGCTCCACATTGCCAAGTTTGTAATAGCAGGGGTGGAGAACATCAGACCTGAGGGCTCAATGTGGCCAGTGGCTAGCTTTTTATTTGGCCCCTTTCCAGTTGCTGGATCTGGCCCCTGGATCCATTTCCTACCCTTGAAGCACTGGAAGATTGAGCTCAGGGTAAGGAAGCAGAGATAAGGGCATGCACCCAAAGGTAGGGGCACAAATCCATGATCTGCATCCTCCTCTTTTTGAGTGCACCCCCCAGCCCCAACTGCTACGCGACTCTCAGAGCTTGTACTCATTTTCAAAGTTGCCAATAGGAGAGAGAATATTGGTTATAATCAAGAACCTGTGTTCCCTGAATTTTCTCCATTGCCAGCAATGGGGAAAACACATGAACATGGGTGCCTGGTGATAGACGCTCATGATTTGCAGTGTAGGTGAGAACGCACGCCCCTTCCCCCACCAGTCAGAATTTAGGTCCGTCCAGAATAGGGCCGCAGTCCACACACCACCTACTCTGGAATAGCCCCGTTGAAGTCCATAGTAACTCCAGAGTAAGTGGTTTGTGGATCGCGGCCTAAGAGTAGTAGCAAGACTGAAATACACTGTCTTGGAATAGTCCTTGAGGGATAATGGATCATTAAAAGTGGATGCTTATTATAAGAAGGGTTTGCCACAGCAGTTTCCCTGTCTCTAATTTTAGTGTTACTCTGTCATATTCTAGAAATGACTTTATTAAAACAAAAGTGGTTATTTTTGCATTCTCCCTTGGTTATAACAGTATCTCCTCTTGATCATTTAATAGATTTAGACCGACCCAGTGACCATGAAGAAGTTTTTGTGAGAGACCTCGCAGAATTCCCATCTTTAGAAAATGGTGCAGCAACAAATGACGATGACGATTCCAGCACTGGCTTGCCTGTCCAGCAACAGAGGAGAAAGGAGCAGACACTCACCAGGGCACATGTCTGTTCCCAAGAAGATAAAGAGAGGCATTCTGCAGCAAGCCTCTCTTTGCCTCTGGTCAGTGACCAAGCCTTTAACTTAGTGAGAGATATTGCTGGGGGAGTTGTAGCTTCTGCAGTTTCAGCGGCCATCAAAGACCAATTACAGTCCCTACAGCAGGCACCTGTGCAGGTAGCCCCCAGTTTGAGCGAGGATACAGACACAGAAGACGGGGATGATTTTGAACTGCTTGACCAGTCAGAGCTCGAGCAGATTGAGAGTGAACTGGGGTTGGTGCAAGGCCATGAAGCAGAACCGCAAGAAAAAAAGAAATCATCTGGCTTCCTTTCAAATCTGCTTGGAGGTCATTAATGTGGAGATGGGAGTTAATCACATAGCAGAAAGAAACAAAGCAAACACACACAAATAAAATGCAAATAAATAAATGGAAAACGACGTGCTGTAAGCTTTAACTACTACTTTAGGTGTGTCGTAATAAGTTCCCTTACGCAGAGTGAATTAACTGTATACATATCAGCTGACACTGATCGTTTGATGTTTCTAATAGTTATGCCTTGACCTTGAAATATGGAAATGAATGATCTAGCCATCGTTTTATCACAGGCCAATCAATGGTCGCGTACGAAACTAAAATTGCCAAATGTCGAGTTTGAGGTCTTCAGCCAAATCCTCTTTACCTTCAGTCTGTTTACACTTAGTTCTCCAGCATGCAAGCAGTTAATGTTACAGGGTGGGAGAAATAGCAGCAGGATCGCAGTCAGATTAATCTCGCTCCTTACTTGCCTCTAGTGTTGTGAAATACCCAAATCCCTCTCCTAACTGTGTGTGCAGTATATTTGGTGTCCCCAAACATTTAAACCAGCATCACTTCTAATTTAAGGAGCCCTGCAACATTTAGCTAAATCAGCTAAAATGGTATTGCATGTGTAAACATTCAAGAATATTTTTGGATAGGCTGATACATTTCCAAGTTATCTCTGCTGTTGTAGGCTTGTAGCACTATGAAATGGCATGCCAATAGATTGATTACCTGTTCTGTGTGCTTTGCTAGGACGTGGTACTGGGCAGTATTGTCCCATAGGCAAAAACAATGTTACACTTGAGATTATGAATACCATGTATACTGGAAAAAGTGTTCTCTTTTTGTTTGTTTGGGGTTTTTTTAAGAAAAAAAAAATGTATTTTGGCATCAGGAAGCCCTGAATATCAAAGGTTCTTTACCTGTCAACTCCTGCTCTTCTCCTGAAATAGATGAAGTCCTATTAGAGTACCATGTGTTAGCTATATTCAGTGTGATCAGCTGTTGTAGAAGAAATACAAAATCATCTCCTTGACATCAGTAAAGAACAATCTTTTTAGAAATTGTATTATTAATTTTAACACTGCATACTCTGGTGACTGAGTTGGGATCTTTAACTTACGTACATTTTTTAAAACTTTTTTTTGGTTCACATTTTAAGTCAGGATAAAAAACAATGGCCATTTAACATAAACATAAAAAGCTGAAAGGAGTACTGCTAGTTTTAGTAATATGATGTAAAACTGTCAGCAGGATTGAGGGACCATGTCAGCTGTTACCGCTAATCTTAAGCTATCACCAGTTTGCTGGCATTTTAACAGGTGAAAGGTTTGTTATGCAAGGCCCTCGAATTATGGCCCCAGCTCACAGGAAGATCTGATTTTCTTCCTCTACAGAATGACTTTAGATAAACTTTACCTTGCAGAAGAAGCCCAGTCTTAATTTGTTTTCTTTCTGAGGTGTTGAAAAGCTAGACAGATTGCCAAAAAGATTTTGGGAAATAGAAACTGCTGTGGAATCTATGACACTAGCTTTAATGTTGCCTGTGCTTCTGTGTATGTAATGCATATTGGCTGTGTTTGCTGTCCTTTTTCTATACATGAGTGAGTCTGTGCCTTCATCTGTCTCTAACCTGTACTCAAACAAGTAAGCTTGGTTGTGGAGCCTGCAAAAGACAGGAGACTGGTTTGAAATACTGACATTTAATGCAGGTTTAAGTTTCTGACAAATCTGAAAATATATATGGCCACCCATCTTATGCTAGCATTGCCAAGTTTCTCTTATAGGGTGTTTTTAGATATCACAGTGCTGAGTGCCGTCATCTTTTGATCCTGTTTGGAGTGAGGCCCTCACCCAGGGCAGGATTTGCCTGGACCAGCAAGCAAGAGTAACGGCGGGCCTGGGAGGGGATGGAAAGGGCGTGGTGGGATGTGGATGCACAGCCCTGTCCTACACTGCCAGGAGCAGCTCATCCCGCTCCCTGACGGGTGGCTACGGTGGTGTGAAGCCACCATGACTGCCAAGATCCGCCATGGACCTGGACCGGGGTAAGTGAAAGCGGGCCAACAGACGCTATTGCCCGCTTTACCCCAGTCCGGAGTCCCTTGCATGGACTGTGCCAGCACAGCTGGGCTGCTCCTTGGGGATGGTCCTGAGGAACAAACAGTTCAGGCTAAGTGCCACTACGGCCCAGGCCAACATCTGGTGCCCCTTTCAAACGTGACATTGAGCGCAGATTAGTCTGTGCTACAGCGGATTAATCTGTGCCCAACATCCCATCTGAAAACACCCATAGAATTGCTCATTCTGTAGTTCTCTATTTTTATTTTTATTTTTTAAAAAACACAACAATTTCTTGGCCAGGAAACCAAGGAGTGTAAACACCGTTTTGACTTCAAATTAAAAAACAACACATGATCAAGACAATTCAGATAGAAGAGCACAAGTTACAAATCAAGTTTAACAAAAGAACTGGGCAGAGTTATGCTTCCTTTCCAGGGTAGTATTGAGTAAAAGAAGAGTTAGCTGGTTAAGAGTTGACAAGACTGTCGGGGGGGCGTGTAGAGAGGGGGGAGACCTTTCACACAGTGGATCAATGACAAAGTATGCCAGGTTGCTCCCCGTGGCTGCATTGTAACAGTGTGCACTTTATTGTTTTCTGGAAAATGATTGAGGCTTCAAAAAATATATCACAGGGCCTCTCTTCTACGAATATGAATTACATCAAAACAGCAGTTGGAGGAAAAAGAGTGCCTCAGACTTTTTGTAAATAATCCATTTTCTGGTTCCAAGATACAAAATTTAAATCATCTGACCCCCTCTCCTGTTGTAAAATAAAACCTTGGTGAAGACACTTATGTATGAGTAGACCCATTACCATGGAATTATGCATGGGAAAGCAGTTGTAGGATATGAGACTAAGCGTCTTGCTTTCTCCACAGAAAGCAAAGCAGAACCAATCTGAACATAGTGTATTGAAATGGAGCAACATTGTACATTATAACTGGTTCTCACTTATGTGGAATTTAAATAGTTTGTTTTTATGGCAGTTAGTTGTACTTTAAATGTGCAACATCCCAAAGGAGAGAAAGGAGGGGAGTTTATCAAATGAAAAGTTGCAGTAGTGTCAGCAACCTTTAAGTTTTCTGCAGGTTGCTCTGCATTCAACTATGGGCAGAGTGATCCGTGAACACTGTTTAGGAGTTATGACTGACTTGTTAAGGAATTGTGCTCATAACAGTTGGTTCACACACACACTGTAATAAGCACTTGGTTCAGAAATACTTTAGGAAACTTTGTTTATGCATTTCCTTAGCATTAGTTGAGAAAAGGGCTGGCAAACCACATAGCTGCTTTTAGGGGCCGAGATAAGAAAACACTTTTTTTGCCTTATAAAAGGACTTGACTGAACCTTGTTCAGTGCATTTCAGGAAGCTGCATCCCACACACCCCACCCCCAACTCTTATTTTGCCACACGCCCAACAAAATAAGTCTTGAGAAAGTTCCCATTCCCAATAGTCTTCCATCTTATCTGTCTAGATCCTAATCCTGCTAACACTTGTATGTGGCTCCATTGACTTTAGTGGAACTACACAGGTAAGTGCATGCAGGATTGCGGCCCAAGAGTTATTTTCTCCCCCTACCCTTCCCAGCAGTCAATGAAAAGGTTAATGCAGAAACAAAGCTATTTGCATATGAAGAGAGTAAAAATAATATCTTGGAAATGTGCTTTCACATATGGACCATTAAGGAACATTTTAAAAAGGCAATCACAGTCAAGATGGAGATGCGTTTATGAGAGTTGCCATTTGTTAGAAACTTGTGCAAGAGCCCTCCTTCAGTACAATTCCACTTCAATGGGACTTCTTCCCAAATGAGGACTGCTGAATTAAGTCACTCCCTTGTCTTCTACAGTACATTAAATCTAGAAAAAAGAGACCCTGCTTTCAAGTAGTGTCAACTTCTTGTATGGAAGTCTTTAGGGCAGAAATGAGGAACCTAGGACCTGTGGGACCAAATGCGACCTGCAGCTAGCTTTTATTTGGCTCCTATCCAGTTTCTGGATCTGTCCCCCTGGATCCAGTTTCCCTGCCCTGCAACACTGAAAAACTTAAGCTCAGGGTAAGGAAGCAAAGATGAGGGCACGCACATACAGATAGGGGACAGATCCATGATCTGGAGCACCATACCTGCCCCCAACTTTTATGCAGCCCTTGGAACTTGTACTAATCTCAAAGTGGCCCTGTGGAGGGGAAAAGGCCCCTCCCTGTTCCTGCTTTAAAACATGCGTAATATACAAGGACTTAGTATACATTTAATTAGCTCACAGTTTTCTAACAAAAAAAAAGGGGGGGGGGGAGTCTGCGTAAGGAGAGTAAATAGGATGTTACTAGATTAAAATACAAATTATGCTTTTACTTTTTGTTCCTTTTGCACTTTTTTTCCCTCCAGACTGTCTCTTTAGCCAAGCACTCGGATGAACAGATATACCTTAGTCTAAATCTGTTTTTTAATATCAAGGCGATGTAACAGTCTGTAGGTACAATCTATCCAAGTAACCAGAAACTGGAAAAAAATTACAAAATGTCTTAACTGTTTTATTTTAAAATATTTTGCAGCACTTTACCTGATTACTGTTTTATAGACATGGAATTATTGTTATAGAAATTGTTTGTAAAACCATTTAATAAATGTATGTTAGTTTTTATCTTTTGTTTTTTTTATATATATGTGTATAGCGCTGTATATTTGTTACGGGGGAGGGAGGGGGGGAATACATTAGTCAATTTAATGCCACTGTTTGTTTTTCCTTTTTGTTTTCCTAATCTGATGTGAAGCACTGTTTAATAGTGTGGAGGGTCATACTAAATAAATGTTAATCTTAGCTCTCAGCTGTAGCCTGATCATTTTAGAACATTGCTAAAGAAGCAGTGCCGGCTCCTGAGTAACACGCTTGGATTGTGAAGCCAAACGCACCCGCACCAGGGGAGTTTATTGCCCTCTTATGCCACAGTTTCCCTTCACGAACAGTAATACTGAAACAAGTAGGGGTTTGCAGATATTATCCCCCATTTTGCATGGCACACTGAACGTCTCAATAATTCACCTCCAAAACAATGTTAACTTAGCCCATTTAGTGGGATATTCTGGATATTTAATTTATTTCGGCATGACTGCTTTGGTGCAAATCACGCTGACAGTGCCCAGATGGAATGCCAAAATAACCAAGCAAATACCTAAGCCAAATATTCATTTTTGGAAACAAAATGGAAACCAATGAGCAGTTCCTGTCTACTTTATTGGACTCTATTCGAAGCAGTCGAAAACATCAGATCCAATATTGGCTGCATATTTTTGTTTCAGCTTTTATAAACAGGTGTGGAGCTTAATCCAGTCCCTCATCTTGGGTGCATGGCTTATTTCCCAATAGGTGACTTACAGAAATTGCTCCTGGTGGCACAGAATTAAGGCTCATTAACCCAAGACCCTTTCCCCTCATAAATTCACCACATATTCCTTAATCAGTGTTAAATTTGCCCTGCAGCAATGCATTTGCACAGCTATTGATTTGCTTGCATCTCATTTGCCCACCCCTGCAAACAGGTGATAGAGAACACGGTCAAAGAGCACAGGAGGTGATACAGATTTTGCACAATACTCAGTGGGCTTGTGCCAACTGGCTGAATAGTAGTGCAAGAATAGGGCAAAGTAGAGGCCTCTTACACCACCACCACCACCACCAATTTCAAAGTATGAATGAACCTTTTAACTTGATCTATTTCTGGTCCCCTGCTGATCTCTTTTGCTGGTTTAAATAAGTCATTTGAATTGAGTTGAAGTGGACTTTTTACCAACTCAATCAAATTCAAATATTATTTCCATGAATGAATCTTCATATTGGTTTCCCCTGAATTTGAACATGGTGTTACTTTGATCAAAGTCCACCCTTAAATAAACCCTATTCCACATTAAAAGCCACAGAACTGGTTGTGGAATAGGGCTTATTTAACAGCATCACCACACACAGACAACTATTTAAGGGTGAACTTTTGATCAAAGTAAGTGTTCAAATTCAAGGAAAACCAATATGAAGATTCATTAATGGAATTAGTAGATTGGAACAAATCCTGCCTCATGCTCAACATCCTCTTTAAATAGATACTGTAGCTTTACTTTAAAATAAAAGCTGTGCTGTCTGGTCCATAGGGTGTAAGGGTCCTTTTCCTTCCCATGCCCTATTTTGAAAAACTAGAGCAAGCTTCATGGGCAAGCTAGATGTCCTCAAAGTGGGAGAAGGAAGCCCAAATGTGTGCCATGGATCCGTCCCCCATCTTTGAGTTGGTGCGCTCAGCACCATTCCCCACCCGATGTATTCGACTGGTGTTTGCACAAACTCACTATCTGGATTACTTTTGACAACAACTGAGTTCACTTATCCAGTTAAGTCAGTCCCATACCCTCAATTTGTAATGACAAGGTACCAAGTGCTGAATTAAAAACTTTAAAAAAAAAAAAAATCCGCCTTCGCAAAGTACACAACTGGATTCAAATTTGAATTTGCAAATAGGACTGTAAATTAGTAAAATTAATTTAAAATTCAAATCACGAGAGCTTTACACCTTCTCCGTTTTATAATCCTGCGCGCTTTGAGAGACCGAGCCTGGCCCTTCTCTGCCCTGGAGGCGGGCGGGAGAACAACAACAAAAGCCTGGGTTTGTGGCGATGGTTCAGCTGCTCGAGCCTGGGGGGATGCGACCGATTCCGCGCTCTGGGGTTACGGTCCACGGACTGCACGAATCAGTGCAGAGAGGTCCCTGAACTGTGGGGGGGAGGGACACCGGGTTTTGCTTTGACTCGACTCGAGGGTATCGCTGGGGCCCATGGAGGCTGCAGGTCAGGACTGAAGGGCGTTGCTGGTGCGTAGCCCCCTCCCCCGTGAGCAGGTCAGGGCTGAGGGCACACGGAAAGCAGCAAACACTTGTTTTACTTTGACTAGGGGGGCATCGCTGGTGCACAAGGGGCGGCTGCAGGACTGGGGGTGGCACTGGCACAACTGGAGCTGTGGGGCATCACTGTAGGGTAGGGTTGCCACTTAGGCACATTTTTAAGGAACACGTATGAAAAATACATGTTGCGGGGCCCCGCAACATGTATTTTTCATACGTGTTCCTTAAAAATGTGCCTAAGTGGCAACCCTACC
>QEPC01010227.1:2468167-2500892 GCA_003113815.1 Sphenodon punctatus
CTCATGCCTTGCTCCTCCAAGATCTGTGTCAGTGTGGATATTAAAAAAAACCAGGACCACTAATCTAGGAGTCCAGAGGATCACATCTGACACCAGATCAGCAAGAGCATGTACTGTGAGAACACACTAGATGCACTTTGCATGTCTTTGGGATGAGAATATCTTATTTAAGAATGTCACACAGGCAAAGTGCTGTAAACCCCTTTCAAATGGCTTAACTCTGCTAATGTTCATTGTTTAGTACCTCTTTGCCTTGCGTGTGTCAGGCTACACACAGTACCGCTTACTCCCCTTAAAGGCAGGACTGTACACCTGGTGTCCCACAGGCTAAATTTGGTAAGGTTCCTGCCAGCCTTAAAATCCAATTTTATTAAATATCAGTATTTCCTAAATAAAATTCAAATTTCCAGAGTGATGTCCTGCAATAACAGCTCAAATCTTTGTGTGTTTAAGTCACACAGTCTGTGTTGCTAAGTTGAAATAGGGTTTGACTCCCCCTGCACTATAGAAATAATGTGCACTGGCCGCACAATGAGAGATTTTGTGCAGTCTGGTCTGGTAGCAAATTGCTGCAAGCCAATCTGGCCCACAGTGGAAAGAAAGTTGGACAGGCTTGCCTTAATCGCACCACATGCTTTCTAAGGGCACATTCCGGCGAACAGCAGTAAATCAAAGTCCATTTTGGTAGTGTTCAAATGCGCAGCCGGACAGGGGAATCCGGCTGAGCTGCCTTCACCTTAGCAAAGTCCTGCAGGCTGCATGTGTCTTTGCCAGGGTGAAGACTGCACAGCCAGACTCCCCTCCGTTCCACCAGCGGCTGCGTTCTCGCAGTACTTACTTTGCCGTAAAAAGTAAAATCTCTGATTTTTTATTTTTTTTTTCCCCAGAAGTACATTCTGCTTTTCCTACTCTGCAGTTATTTCAGCTTAGTGTGAACAATACACATGCGCAGCCAAAGAAAGGTGCAACTGTAGCAAAGTAACTGCTCATCGGAACAACTCAGCTCCCAAATGGATTATTTTAACCCATTAGTATCGATTAGAGTGTTGGTTCTAAAAGGGGACATCTGTTTCCTGTCATTCAAGCCAATGTTTGTAACATCCTTTTGCTGACTTGCTTTCTCCTCCTCTTTGGATCATGTTTTGATTATTATTTTTTTCCCTTCCTATTCCCCACTTTCCAGCCATGGCATCTTATACCTGCATCACTTGCCGTGTGGCTTTTAAAGATGCCGACATTCAGCGCGCTCACTACAAAACAGACTGGCACAGGTACAATCTGAAACGCAAAGTGGCCGACATGCACCCTGTCACTGCTGAGAATTTCCAAGAGCGAGTCCTGGCCCAGAGAGCGGTGGTGGAAGAGCAGGGCAAAGCCACGGCCACTTACTGCACGGCCTGCAGCAAAAGGTTCTCCAACTTCAACGCCTATGAAAACCACCTGAAGTCCAAGAAGCATCTGGAGCTGGAGAAGAAAGCCGTCCAGGCCATCAGCAAGAAGGTGGAAAGCTTCAACGAGAAGAACTTGGAAAAGGGGCTTGACCAAGACAGCTTGAACAAAGATGAAATGAATGCTGCCATCCAGCAAGCCATCAAAGCCCAGCCATCATCCTCCCCAAAGAAGATAGCCTTGCTTCCCAGCGACACCGGGAGCTCCCCCCTTTCTGCTGGAGGCAGCAGCTCGCAGTTGAACAGAGAACGGTTAGACAAGCCTCCGCGGCTGCAGTGGTTTGAGCAGCAGGCAAAGAAGCTTGTGAAACAGCACGAGGAAGGGGAAGTGGATGATCTGGAAGAAGGTGAGAAAACCAGGGAGGTGGCTGTGGGAGGGCAAAGGCCCCAGGGGCCACATTCAACTGAACAGTTAATTTGTTGTAGTTGAGCCTTGCTTCGGGTTGATTCCTGAAGTGTTCACCCAGAGCATTAAACTGACATTATTCAGGAGCAGGAGGAGAAGTGTGTTCTCCTGAAAAAACAGGAGTATGTACTCCCCTTCGGCTTGTAGTCCAAAGTAACTGTTCATGTAAACACTTATCGGCATGAGAGTAGCAACTGCAGTCAGCAATCCTTCTGTCCCAGCTGGGAAGGAGATTGAGACAGTGCTGCTTTGGTTTGTAGTGCTCATCTGAACGCTTCCAAACTCGAGTAGTTACTTCAATTTAATTAAAGGATTTTGCTTTGGCTTACCTCCGTTCATTAAAATGTGGCTACGGCAAACTTAGGGTGTTAACAGACATGACACTGGCTCGGTTAGGCCTGCTTTGGCCTGACCAGGCCAGTGTCATGTCTGCGTGTTTATTCCTGGCCTGCCAGATATGGGCCCAGAACAAACCCTGCCCGGGGTGGTGACTGGGCCTAGACGGCCCAGCAGCCACCCAGCTGGGCCAGAGTGGGCAGAACTGGGCAGAAACGTCTGTTCCCAGCCCCAGCTCTTTCTGGCGTGGGGGGTTGCCATGGCTGCCCATCATGGCGGGGAGGCAGGGCGACGCCAGGAGCGCTGTGTCATGGCTGGGCAGCCGCACGTTGCTCCCTGCCACCCCTCCCCAGCCAGGGGAGCCACAGAAATACTTGTTCCTGCAATCGGAGCTTGCCCATCTGGGGCAAGCCCTCCCCCAGGTGGGATTCCTGATCTGGAACACCTATTCCCAGGTTGTGATCTTCAGAGCAGTGCTGGTCTGCAAGAGAGTAGCAACTGGTCTGTGGTTGGCTTGTGGATCGGCAAAGCTGGCAGCTTCGGACCTTACCCCATGCAAGACAGTCTCATTGAGGGCTGGGGGGAGGAGGCTGACTGGTGGGGGCAGCCAGCCCCATACCCAGATATGGCTATGTTGCCAACAGCTAATCCATGATGAGCAGGTTCTGGGTCTTGGTCTACCAACAGGTGCATTCTGGGCAAGAATTTGAGGGCTGACAGTAGTCTTTTGGTCCAAAATGTTTGGGTCTGAATGCCCTGTGTAAAGACGCTTTCTCCAGATGGGGAAATGCTTTTCTTGCCAGCTAGTGCTTTAACACAGGGCTTATTATTATTATTATTTATTATTATTACTACTACTATTATTTTTAAAGAAATGCTCTTTTGCACTTATCTATGGGTGAAATCAAATGAGATAACCTGCTGAATTCTGTGTTCAGTCTGTGCAGCCCCCATGCAGCTCCCAATCACATGTTTAGAGCGCCCAGCCTAATCAACTGGCAGCCCCCTGACTCCCCCTGCCCATATTTCATGTGTTTGTGGTAGCTTCCACCAGTGGCGCTAGCAGTTTGCCTCCCTGCAGCCACTTCCAGCTGAGAGGTGTGCTAGCGATCTCCCGCCCCATGCAGCCTCCCTTCCTGCTTCTCAGCTGAGAGGCGGCTGCAGGAGAGGAAGACCACTCGGCCTCTCAGCTGACCTGGCACGCTAGGTGGGACTCTATGGTGCTGGCGGAACTGGATGAGGGAGAGGCTGTGGGCGAACCTAATTGACAAGGCATGGGCACCCGCTAGCACTGATTGGCAAGTGTGGTGGGTCTGCAATGTCACTGGACTTGGCCATGTGTGGCGGCTCTGTGGAGGCCACGTGGCAGATGCCTAATAGATGGACTTACAGGAACGTGCCCTGGGAAGGCGGATGTGAGCTAACGTCTCGTTTGATTCCACTCTAACTAATAAGCACCACTGATTCTTAGAAGGGCAGAAGTAATACAGTGCCCGAAGTTCATGAGCATGAGTCCTATTCCCAGAGCAAGTAGGAGTGTTAGATTTTACATGACGGGCTATCTGCACAAATCTTCCTAACGTGTCATCAGCTAACTTGGAAGCCAGATTAGTTTTCAGTAAAGGCCCTGTGCTTTATCTAGAATGGTCTCCTCCAGCGCTATACATCCAGGCTGAGCAATACCACTGTGTGCTGCAGGTTTGCAAGGCCCATGGATGCAGGAATGTTCTGAAATTGAAGTTGCTGCTCACAAAATAAAGTCTGGTTAACCAGGCTGGAGAAGCGTTTCCCTCCTGCAGGCCACTCTGAAAAGTTGTACAAACTCTGCTGGCTTGATAAGAATTGGGGGCAGAGGTGCCTAAGCGGTGTGCTCGGAAGGGGAGGGTCCTGACCATGTATCCATTCCCTATTCTTGAGTGTGTGACCTCATGTCTGCTCCCTCCCATCAAGCTCACTCTTTTTCAGTGATTGAGGGTAGAGATTGGATCCGCAGGTCAGATCCAGGAATTGGGAAAGGCCAAACAAAAAAACCAACAGGTTAGGACCAGAGGCTCCCGACTCCTGCTGTGTGATGTCATCCTTAGTTTAAGTTGAAAACAAGGAAATTGCTGTGGTATGAAAACAAATTGTAACTAAAGGATAGAAGAAGGAATGTTGCCAAGCGGAGGGAAATGCCCCATGCTCTAGCCATAGAATTATGTGCAGGTGTAAGATGGAGCAAATCCAGTACGTAACCACAACCCAACTTAGCAGCTTTCGTAGAAGAAAGGGGAGAAAAAGGTGACGGCAAAGCGTGTATGGATTAAAGAGTAATGGACTAAAGGACGGCCTGTCCAGCAGAGAGCAAGAGAGGCCTGCATTCCATGTGAACCCTAACCCCGGGCTGGGGCTTGCACCTCACGTGTGATTATCTACTCACCCGTGTGGAAATATCCCCCACAGAGGCAAGCTGGCAAGTGGGGTTTTCCAGTGATAAGGAGTGGCCACCTGTTGAACTGGAGCCCTTAGCAACTTGTATTTATTTCCTTATGTTCTATTGTTGTTGCTGTTGGTCACGTAAACTCCCTTCTCTAAGCACAGTGGTTCTCAAACTTGTTTGTACTGTCCTTTCTCTCCACTTGTGGGTGGTAGTTGAGGCTCCGCCACACCCACATACATAACACCTGGCTCCATTCCCACCTTCTCATTGCTCCCCCATGCTCTCCGACCCTGCCACCCCACTATTTTGGAGATTTCCTCCTATCTCTGAAGTTAGGCGTTTACCAGCTGGGGTTCTTCTCTCTCCCCTCCCTTCCCCCAGTTTGAGCCTCACTGTTCCAGCACAGCAGGCACATGGTTCTTAAAGGATTCCATAATACTTTAAATTTGTTTTGAAAGGCTGGGAGGACATGGATTCTGATGAGGAGGAGTCTGAAGATGAACCGATGGAAGGTGCGGAGAACGAAGCAGAGGAGAAGGCAGCAGGTGCCCTAGGGGCAATACTGGTTACGGACTGCTTGTTTTGTCCTCACCATTCCAGCTCCCTCATGAAGAATGTAGCTCACATGACAAAAATGCACAGTTTCTTTATCCCGGATATTGAGTACCTGGTGGATCTCAGGGGACTCATTAAGTATTTGGGTAAGTTTCCTCTTTTAGCCAGGATTTTTTTATTTTTTTCTACCTATAGCATCAGCAGCGTGCCTGGCGCTGAACAGCTGTGATTAGAAACAGGTCCCTGCTCTGAGGGGCTTGCAGTCTAAAATAGACACAGGGAGGAGCACAAGAAGAGGGAAAAGGACACATTCATGAAGCTGAGAAGTTGCAGACACACGTGCCTAATTTACAAGGGGAAGAGTGGGATCCTGATGGATGAGAGTATAAAGAGACGCATAAACAAGTAATCTATGGGGGCAAGGCGCTAGGAAATGCCTGACAGAAGAGGTAGTTTTTTAGGAGAGATTTAAAGGTTAGGAGGGAACGGAGTGTATGTGTTCAGACGGGGTTGGGGGGGATTCCAGACATAGGGACCAGCATAAGAGAGAGAGCGAGGACCGTTTAAGGAACAGGAGACTCTGGGCTGGGTAAGGGTGGCAGTAGAGGAGGAGTGAAGTTCCTGGGTGAGAATGCAGTGGGGCACGAGGATGGAAAGAGAGGGAGGAGCAAGAGCTCATGAAGAGCCTTGAAGGTGACGATAAAAAGAGTTTGTGTTGGATGTGGAGAGGGAGCCAAGAGGAGGAGGAGTTGAACATGATCAAATCAGTGGGCGAGATGGATGATCTTGGCAGCAGTGTGTTGAACAGAAGGACAAGCATTTTTGTGGTCAGGACTGAACTATGAGCTCGGTGCTGTTAGTGTTTGTATTCAGGTAAAGAGGTGTATGATCAGGGCTGTCGTTTACATACTGACCAGGCATGTGGGCCTAATTGCTGGTCTTCCAAAGGGGTGGGCTGCTCCTACAAATTTGATAAATTGATAGGTGGTGTCCTGGTGGATGAGCCAGCCTAGGGGGGCAGTGTGCCCAGGAATTCTACTGTCCTAGTATAACTGTGTAAAATTCCATTCCCCTATTTATCTAGGGGTGGTTGATTTTTATAGTTGGTTTTTTCATTACTAAAACAGATGCACCATAGGTCTAACCCACAATGGGGCTTATGTTTCTTTATAACATCTGATAAATATATGAACAATTGTTTGGGCAGTGTGACTCTTCCCCCTCTCAAACAAACAAACCAGGATTTGGGCAACAAAGTACATGCTGTTTGCTCTGTCATCTGAATTCTTCTTAGAACATGGGCTTCCTTCATTAGACAGGCAATGTGACCCTTGGACAGGGAGACCTAACAGAGTCTCCAACAGTGGCTCTCTGAACTGCTAGAAAGTTCACCCATTAAAGGATAGGATCAGCATTCAGAGTGATCTCAAGAAACTGGAAAGTTGGGCTGGAAAAACCCCCACAAACCTAGATGAAATTCAGTAAAGACAAATGCAAAGTACGGGGGAGGAAAGTCAAAAGTACAGATACAAAATGGGAGATGGCTAGCTGGAAAGCAGCACTTCTGGAAAGGATCTGGGGGTTATAGTAGAGGAAGACATAATGTTAGTCAATACGCTGCAGCAGCAGGTAGATAGGCAAATGCTACTTGAGGTTGCATTTAAAAAGCAGCATTGTTTCACGAAGAGCAGGGAAGTGATTGTTTCTCTTGGCTCAGCCTGGTAGGGCCTCTTCTAGAGTGCTGCCTCCTGTTTTGGGCACCTCACTTTTAAGGAGGATACCAACAAGCACAAGAAGAGCAAAAGGTTCTGAGGAGAGTGAAAAAGATGCTAAAGGGATGGAGGAAAAGACCTAAGATGTGAGTTTGAAAGAACTGGGTGCCTTGGAAATATGAGAGAGAGAAAATGAAGAGCATGATTACAGTTTTCAAATAAGCGAAATGATGCCCAATTGTTTTCTCTGAGCCACTGAGGTTAGGACTAGATGGAATTGTCTTAAATTAAAGGGGGAAAGCCTTAGACTAAATAGCAGGAAGTATTTTCTATCTCTCTGGACAGCTATGCAGTGGTATAACTTGCCACGGGAGGTTGTGGAGGCCCCATCACTGGAAGTCTTTAAAAATAGGCTAGAGAGACATCTCTCGGGGATGATGTGTATCCCCCAGGTCTGTGGCTCCTGCTTAATGGCAGGGTTCTGGCTTGGATAACCCTTGAGGTCCCTTCCGGAGCTAGAATATTGTGGTTTGCTTGGAAAGGGGAAGTAACTGCTTCCTAGGGATGTTAAAATAGTTGGAGAGCCTTAAACAGGTTGTAAGGTCTAAATACTTTTTGTTTTCCCCAGGAGAGAAAGTTGGTGTTGGGAAGATCTGTCTGTGGTGCAACGAAAAAGGGAAAGCTTTCTACTTGCTGGAGGCAGTGCAGGCTCATATGAATGACAAAAGCCACTGCAAGCTCTTCACGGATGGGGATGCAGCCTTGGAATTTGCAGACTTCTATGATTTTAGGTAAGGAGTGTGGTGGAAATAGGCAGGATGCCTCCTGCCATGTCGCATGGTGGGGAATGGGAAGAGAAAAAGCTAGAATTTGAAAACCAGTATTCCTCATTCCTGCCCTTAGATTACCAAGCTGTGGGATGGGACCCCAAGTGGGGCCGCACCATCTGTAGATGGGGTTGTGCTCTGATCGATAGTTGATAGGTTTTGCATTCTCTTTGCTATGTGGGGCCAGAAGATTTAGATTTAAGTCTCAAAATAGAGTCATTCAAGTGAGAAGGTTGGGACCCACCATTCTAGAAATTAATGGGAGCTTTGAAAAATCCAGTTTCCAAAAGCAAAAGTTTTGTGGGACAAGCATGCTGTTTACCTAGCTGATAAGTGCTGGAACCGGACCTGGCTCTGGGAAGCCATGGGTCAAATACCAGTTAAGTCATGAACACACTGGGTGGCATTAAACAAAGCACTAGGGATGTGCGGACAGAATGGGGTTGGGTTGTTTGGTTCGAATACCGAGTTCGGGTTTGGTTCAGTTGAACGTTTGGCAGAGTTCAGACCAAGCGCGAGGCTTGGGGCGCTCCAGGGACCCCCAGGGGTGCCCATGGCGGCATGGCAGGCTGTCGAACGCAGCAGCAGCAGGCCTCCAGTTCTGCTCGCTCTATGCTGGCTGGGTTCTCCATTGCTAGTCGCCATCACAGCAGGCGGTGGCTGGCCATGTGTATCACTACCAGGCAAGGCTACTTGACCAGTTTGCAGAAGAGTTGGTTGAGATCTGGCGAGTAGGATGCCAGCCTGCAATGCCCGGCCCCGTATGGGTGCCGTGCCATCCACCAAGCCCTGGCTGGGCCTCTTCCCTGCCTGGAACGTAGGCCCCAGAACCCTGAGGGTGGGTCCTGGGGCTGGAGCGGCTGCTTCTTGATACAGTGGAATGACCACTCCCACATGGAGGGTCCTTATTTGCTTACAGCATGACCCAGGGGCAGCCGGCTCTACTCCTGTTGGACACAGACAGCTATTTGGACTTCGAGGAGGTATCCAGCATCGTCACTGAGGCAGGTGAGGAAATAGCCAAGAGGAGCTTGCAAGCTGGCTAGCACGGGTGAAGCAGCGGCAGAGGCCTGGCCAGGGCTTGGTGGCTTGCAGCACCCCCACTCGGCTGGGCATTGCAGGCTTGGCTTGTACTCAACAGAACTGGAGAAGCTCTACTGCCAATTGGTCAAGCCTTGCCCGGTGGTGAATCACGTGGACACCCAGTAGCAGACATTGGATTGCCCGGTCTCAGAACCCATGGCACAGCAGAGGCGGCATTGGCAGCAGCGGCAGACATTGATTTGCTAGGGCACAGTACCCGTGGCACAGCAGCAGCAGGATTTGCCTGTGCCCAGCACCCAAGGAACCAGGATGGTAGGATTTGCCAGGGAAGGGGTTAAAAATAACACCTAAATCTATCTAATCTAATCTAAATAAATGAAACTATGGAGGTACATGTGTGGAAATGGGTGAAATAGGAGGAGAATGGCAATGGATTGGAAGTAACACAAACTGCTGGGAGAGGGAGAGCTCTGAAAAAGCCTGCTGACAGGATCAGTTGCTAGCTCAGAAGGAATTGGAAGGGAGGAGGGCAATGAATTTTGTTACTTGCTGCGCCCGCCTTAACACAAGCCCCATTGGCTCCGTGCAGCCTAGCCCCATGCCAATCGCAGACTGCGAAGCCGGTGGTCTGAGGAAAAAAGGGATGGTGATTGGGCAGGCTGGCTGCTACTCCAAGCCTCTCCAGCCCGGTGCCTGGAAGTCTGCTTCTCAGTTCCCACCCCCGCCTCCCCAGGCCTGCCAGTCACATTTTTCCTGCCCGAGCTCATCTGAACGATACCGAACTGTTCAGTTGTTATAGGGTTTGGTCGGTTGGTTCGGTCATCCGAACAGGCTGAGTTCAGCCCAAACAGCCAAACTGCGTTCGCACATGCCTACAAAGCACTGTCTCTTAGCCTGTTCCCTGTCTGTAAAGCGGGAATATATCTATCCCCCTCTCTCTGTTCCCCTTCCTTTTTGTCTCCCTTCTATTGTTAATCTTAGACTTGCAAAACTTTCAGGGCAGGGACTTGTCTCTTTAATCATCATTCTTTGGCACTATATAAATAATGCCAAATAATAGTATAATATAGTAGTAGTAGTAATAATCATTTGCAGGAAAGATAAGTTTTCACTTGGATAATTCTTGAAGCCTTTCCAATTAAGCAGGTTTGTAATGGGCAAAAACAACTCGCTAGAAACTTCTTGACACTGCTGTTTAGGATATTGATGTAGTTCAACAAGTTGACAGGTTCCTTGCAGCATAGATTTCAGTGTTTCATCTACGACTTAAGATTAAAGGAAAGTAATCCGTTTTCATAGGATTCCTTTGCGCTGTTTATTTTCTAAGGGTCTTTGAGAAGGTTTGGGGGAGGGGGGCAAGCTTCTGGCTTATGGTGCTATCCTCCCAGGCAGGTGTGGTTGGTATAAGTATTTATTTATTCAAGTTTATATGCCACCCTTCCCACAGAGGCTCAGGCCAGCTTACGAGCCATAAAAATGGCAACAATAGTAAAATGAATGCAATCAATACTCCTACCCTCCCCCACAACCCTTACCCCAAAAACCCAACCAACCCCTGTCCCCACCCGCCAAATGCCTTTGCAAATAAAAACATTTTACACCGCCTCCGGAAGATACTCAGGCTCAAGCAAACTTCCTGGGGAAGGGAGTTCCACAAAGCCGGTGCAGCAACTGAGAACGCCCTCCTGCTCACCCCTGTGCTACGGAGAAGGGTAACAGATGGAACCTGCAAGAGGGCGCTCCCAGCCGACCGAAGGGCCGCAGTGGGGCATGGTAGGACAGGTGGGGGTCAGATATATGGGGCCCAGGCCATTTAGGGCTTTCAAGGTCAAAACCAGCACCTATTCAAGTGTTCATTTTGCAGGGATGTTTGTTTCCTGCTGTCACAGAAGACAGAACAAGAGGGAATGGGCTTAAATTGCAGCAATGTAAGGTTTGGTTAAATATTAGGAAAAACAGTAAGAGCTGTTGGGCAATGGAATACGTTACCTAGAGAAGTTGTGGAATCTCCCTCCTTGGATGTTTTCAAAACCTGGTTGGGTGAGAATCTGGCTCTTGCAGGGTGGGGAACTTTTCCCTTCCAAGGAGCCACTTTTAAAAATGAGTACAAGCTCGGAGGGCCACGTTGATGTTGGGGTGGAGGTGCTTTAGGAGTACGCTCAGGAAGAGGAGGATCCAGATCATGGGTCTGTCCCCTATCCCTGTGTGCATGCCCTCCTCTCTGCCACTGTGCATTTGAGTTTAGTCTTTCAGTGCTTGGGGGTAGGAACTGGATCCAGGGTCCAGATCCAGGAACTGGAAAGGGTCTAAATAAAATTTCGTTTTGGGTCCAGTTTGGCCACCAGGCCTGAGGTTCCCCAGCCCTGCTGTAGGCAGTGTATCTCCTTCCTTGGAGCAGGAGGTTGCACTAGATGACCCTTGAGATTCCTTCCAGCCCTACAATTCTCTGATTCTGTTGCATGCGTTCCAGGAAGCCAGTGGAAATTGTCCCCCTGGTGCGATCTGCCCAGAGGATTGTGCTGTTGATGTCGGGAGTGTTTTGAGAGCCAGCCTGGGGGTTTGGCTTTTTAATCTGCTAGCACATTATGTAGAAATAGCCTTGAAAGCATTTGGGTCACAGATAGCATAGTGCATGCTTCCAGCATCTGGTATGTGGTGAATTCGCTAGCAGCCTGTAGAAATGTGCTGCTTATGTGGCATTGACCTTTCTGAATAATTTGCTTGTAAGAGTTTTTAGAGTGAGCCCCAAGCTGGTGTGAAACTGAGATGGAAGGAGCTGCTAGTTAAAGTAGCCTTTTCTCTATGAAAGCCCAAGCCGCAATATAAACTGTTCTGGGAATCTCTAGCATAGATGGGGTCTAGTGTTTAGGGACTTGCTCCATGGCAGATTTACACAATGGCTGCTGTGCTTAATAGACAAAGACTTTATGTTCTCTTCAAATCACCCATCTAAGATGTGTTTGCTGGTGGTTCCACAGGAGCAGTTATCCTGATCAAAAGGAAGGGGAGGATGTGGAGACATCTGGAGAGCTGCCCGCAGAGAAGAACTTAGAGTATGACGACGACACTATGGAGTTGGTCCTACCATCGGGTATGTGTATTTAAGGAACCTCTTAAACTTAATTTATCTGTGTACTCTTTGGGTGTGCTAGCACTGCAGGATCAGAGAGAGAGCTTCATGGCAAAAAAGTAAATTAATCATCGTTACAGCACTCTTCAGTGTATTAATCATCGTAAGCCCTTTACAGTACTTATCTAGTTTTCCTTCGTGACAGCCCTGGGAGGCAGGTAGATAGTTGTTCCCATTTTACAGATGGAAGTGAGGCTTGAAAGGTAATGATTTGCTCAAGGTCACTGAATGGTTTATGGCTAAGTTGGGACCATCTGGGTGACTAACCTCTGATCTCCTAAGTCCCAGTCTATATCCACTAGGCTACACAGGCTCTTTTTTTTCTCCCCATCCATTTGTCCTTCATGTGTCTCTCGATCTCAAGTTCTGTAGTTCCAGCTTCCAAATCGAAGATGTGCAAACTCCTGTTGTTCTTCATTTTGGAAACAGAGGTGTGCAGAGATCCCAACATAGTGATTTCTCTCTTTCTCTCGCTTACTCTCTTGGCTCTTATGAAAGCAGTTGAGGGGCTTGCAGAGTGAACCATCAAACCATGAACCACAGTAACCTATATTACAAGACATAATCTGTATTGTAAGGAATAATCATAAGGGACGTCAACTGATTAAAACTTTAATTGATTTTATCTGTGTTGCTTTTAACCAATTAAGTGACCGACTAATCAATTGTGTATTAAAATACTATAGGATGTCAATATTGTGGGGTTTTTTTTAATCGTTTTATTTTTATTTATTTATATTTTTTGGCTGGTGTGAAGTTTTTAGGTTTTTTGCATGTTTAAAATTTTCATTTTAAAAAAAAATTGTAGGGTTTTTTTATATTGTTCAGCATTTAAAAATTAAGTGAGGTGTCTAACCTCGGATTAGTAGATCCTATGTTGGTGGCTTGATTATAGCTTTCAGCCTTACATAGAAATGCTGTCTCATGTGCAGGTGCCAGGGTCGGTCACCGCTCCCTGCTGAGGTACTACAAGCAACGGTTTGGCGCATCGAGAGCCGTGGCTGTCGCTCGGAATAAGCGAGCGGTGGGCCGGGTGTTGCAGCAGTACAGAGCCCTGGGCTGGACAGGCAGCACAGGTAAGCTGCTATGCACGGCCACCCATCCAACTGCCCAGCTAAAAGTAGAAAGGGGGGGAGATGTGCATGCTCCCATGAGCTACTGAGCACCCACTCATGGCCACTCACAGGCCACTGCTGAATGGGGCTGGACAGGCAGCACAGGGAGGAGATGGGACTTTAAAAAGTGACCAAAAGCTATTTGGGGGGAGGAAATGCTAGTTGTCCTATGGTGGTGTCTCTTGAGCTCTCAATTGTTGACTTTCTGAGGGAATAAGCATTTAATCCCAGGGTGGGGGACCGTTTCCCCCCCATGGGCTACTTTGAAAACCAGTGCAAGTTCCATAAGCTGACTAGGAGTTGGGAGCAGGGGTGCCTAAAGGGATGTGCTCGGAAGGGGAAAGTCTAGATCATGGATCCACTCCCCAGTTCTGGTCTACATGCCCCCATTTCCCGCTCCCTTTCCCTGAGCTCACTTTGGGTTAGGGTCCAGGATGCAGGAATTGGGAAGAGGTCAAATAAAGGTTATTTGGCCAGAGGTTCCCCACTACTGAATGAACTATTTGGGCCAGCAGTTTCAGTGCTTTGTTTCTGACCAAATAGCTTTTGGAGGAAGAAAATGTCAGCTGCATAGTATTAGGCGCACACATCAGGAAATGTACAATGCCAGCTGTGCCTTAAATTTCAGGACATTTCTTTTTAAAAAGTAGTCCCTGCATGGATGCAAGCTGACTATAGTCAGGCTAATCTTCATTGCATGGATGACCTTCTGTGCAAGCATAAGACATCCATGTTGTAACTAGCAGAGATGAATCTGCTCCTAGAGGTTGCAATACTCCCTCCCCTTTTCCAATGAAAATGGCAAGTCTTGGCTTCCCAGAGTCAGACCATGTCTAATCTGTTCACCTTTGCTGAAGCCAATTCGAGTTCCACCTTCTCTTTGTTACTCATGTCTAATGGTTCCCAACACCTGCAACTCGACCTGAGCCTGACAGGACCCAGTGGGTCCTATTGGGCCCAGGCCAGATTATACACTTTCTCCCGTCTCCCTTGTTTCAGCACATGAGCATTAGTCATGCCCTCCCGCCTTCCACCTGTAAACCCCCACTGCATTACAGGTGAGGACCAACTCCAGAACACAGTTTGGGAATCCCTGGTGTTTCCTAGTTAGTTAGGCTTCTGTGAAAAGCTTTTATGCACAGCCCTGTTGAGCCAAACTCCATTTGATGCATAGCAAGCTCTCGGCTCCCCATAGGCTGGTTATTTGTGCTCACTAAAACATGTGGAACATGCAAGAGAGCTTGTTCAGCCATCATACTGAAGGCCCAGCAGTCCTCAGGAGCTGCATCTCAAAGTTACCACACAGGAGAGTATTGTAATAGCCAAAGGGTCCCTTCAGATGTTGGAAAAAACTTCCCTGCAGAATGCCATGACATCAGAGTGCTTTGTGGCGAAGGGCGATCCTCTACAGCCTATTGGCCTGACTGGACCCAATGAGACTGGTTAGGTCTCAGGCTTCTATCTGTGTGTACAACTTATGCATCAGGCAGAGCATGTTCCAGGATTGGGACCATAGTGATTTGGCAAGCTATTAATCTTGTGCTCTGTCTCCATTGTAATAGGAGCTGCTCTCGTTCGGGAGCGTGACATGCAGTACCTGCAACGCATGAAAGCCAAGTGGATGCTAAAGACGGGCATGAGTAACAATGCCACCAAACAGATGCATTTCCGGATGCAAGTCCGATTCTGAGCTGGCCCAACCGCTGCAACAAGAGGGCAGTTCAACCTGTTCTCGGAGGACAAGGTGGAGGATCTGATAACTAAATACCGATAGGAGATGGAGGTCACTAAAATGGAGGGTGCTATCCCTCATTTTGTGAGGAGTTCTTCTTCCAGTATATGCTGGTTGTATATTAAATAAAATCTTCTGTAAAGCATCACTTACTGCAGTGGCTCCATGTATGTCACCTGTGGTTGGTGTGTCGGAGGTATCAGGTCAACATTTGGTTTTCCAGGTGTATGTTGAATGAACTTTATGGGGAAATGAGAGAGAACCCAAACTTTGGTATTCTAGAAACAACTCTGCATTAGAAGCATGAGAGACTGTGCAGTGATGTCCAGAGTGCCTGGATTAATAGGGGAAAAGGTTTCTTTCTGTAATATCTATGCAAGTGTGTGTGTGTTTTTCTGCAGCCAAAAGGTAGATTACAATTCACTAGTACATCACAAGTTAGTCTCCAGTAGATCATGGTGTGGTGAGGGGAACCAGCCCTTCAGAGATCACCAGAGAGGGGATAGGAGAGCACCTCCAGTGTTGTGGGAAAGGCTCTGAGGGGAGTGCTCTTCTCCACTCTGAGACCAGCTACTGAGGGAGCCAGCAGGGAGGGGGAAACAGCCTGCAGCATCAGAGCCCACAGGAAGGGCCCTGCTCGATCACCTGAGGCTGATGCCTGGATCAGGTGCACCATACATCTGGCCACCTCTGTACTAATCTATCAAAATGCACTTCAGCCTGCTGTAGTATAGTCCTTTCATGTGTGTGTGTTTGGGACAGGGTCTCTGAATAACAGACACACAGAGTAGTGTCCTGCTGCTACAGAGCTAGTCACTGATTGATTAATTTCTCTCGCACTTCAGTGTCTCCAAAGTGAATCCTTCACTAGTTCACCCTCAACAACCTTGTGAGGTAGGTCATTCTTCCCATTTTACAGGCAGGGAACTGAGGCTGAGAGAGAGCATGAGGTTCCAGTTTCCTTAGGTGCTAGCCACTCATTTGTCTGTTTGTGTAGACAGTCACACTTTGTGCTGCATGTGCAGGCTGTGATCCCAGAAAGCATGGTTACAGACAACATAGAGCTGCCACTTGCACATAGCTGCTAGTATGTGTAGATAAGCCCACTGCCCCATTTCTGCTCTGTGGTTGCCCAAGGTACTACAGGGATCCCTTGTTTCAAGGGACAGCTTCCAGCCAAGAACTGATGGGAAGGAGCTACTGGGTACGTGAAAAAACATACAGCAGCATAAATGCCTGTTAAAAATGGCCGTGCACTCCAGGTGATACTGATTTCCACAGATTTAGCATGATGTCTAGTAACACCCAGTGTTTCAAGCAAAGGCCCTTCTCGCAAGCCTGACTGAAGGCTGTTTTTTAAACTTGTTGGCTGAGACTGATGCATTAATAATCCTGGCACTGCAAATAGTGACATGGGCAACTTTGTCACTGCAAGTTAGTTGAGTCAAAGTAGATGCAATTTTTGACTCTGGATTCAATCACAGCATCAAGTATAACTTAAGTCGCATTGAATTCAAAACAGGCTTCCTCTTTCGGAGTCTTAACATCGCAGTCACACCTTGCGGCAGCGCAGCAGCGGTACTCCCACGAGCCAGAGACATGGCGAAGGCGGCGGCTGGCATAACCTCCGGTGCAGACGGGTTTCCCAAAACGATACTCATAAACGACGGGGCTGGATTTTGAGCCCTGTCATTTGCGAGTATTGTCACGGCAAAACCCTGTTCACACCGGAAGTTATGTTGGTCGCCTCCTCCTTCCCTTGCTGCGTCTCTGGCTCATGGGAGTACTGGCCCCACGCCGCCGTATGGTGTGAATGCGGTATTAGACTTCCTACATTTTCACTTGGATGCCGGTACAGCAATCTGCAAAGTGCAGCTGCTCAGTAGCTGCAGCTGTTGGTTGTTGTGAGTTAGGTCTGCAGTTACACAATAAAAATATTTCTCCATTTCTACTTGGGGTGGGGGGGAAGTGAAACCAAATCATTACGGTTGATTTATAGAATATGTTTAGATGAAAACTTATTTCCCAAGTTGGTAGCCACAGTAACTTGAAACTAGACGGTTTTGGATTTTTCTACTTTAATTAAAATAGCTTTGTGCACGTGTTGCTGTACACCACTCTTGAGGAAGGGTGAATATTGTCTAGCTCTAGCAAAAAGGGATTCACCCAGTACACATCACATAGGTAGACCAATCCTTAAAGAGGCCAAGACATACACATTCCAAGTGAGTTATTCTAGTAGTTTCTACCAAGGGCACAAAAGGAGTAAGGCAATATAGCATAAGTGCCATACTGGCTTAGATCAGTGGTCTACCTTGCCCAATATCCTGTCTGGTAGTAGCCCAACAAGTCATAGTGGATCATTCCATGTCCTTGTAACTGTATCTGCCAGAGAAACAGATAGTCTTGCTTTAGAAGCGGCTTAAGACGCTGCATCTCTTTCTGTGATAATTAACCTTGGTATTAAAAACATGCACCTCATTAATTTGAATTCTCCCTATACTGTCCTACCTTCTCCCCACTGAGGTACTTATAAGGCAGAATCAAATCACCGTAGCTAGCTACACCCCTTAAACTTCCTTTTAAAAAACACTGACTCCACCACCGACACAATAGTCCAGTAGTCTCCGTGTAGCATTAGTACTGGTGGCTGAGAATCTGTTCTGTATGCCGTCACTGCTCCATGCCCCGTTCGACAGGTTTCAGTCATGTAACGTAGGCATGTGGTTCGGTATGACATGAAATAGCATTCCCTCCCCCGTTAACTTTGAGCTGATAATTTTTACTTGCCGCCAGCAGAGGGCACATAAATCCTGTTGTGTTTTTTTTCTCCCCTGAATCACTGACTTCACAGAATGAAGACTCCATCATCACACTGACCTGATGTGCAGGATGATACTGCTCTCTGCTTTACAAAGAGACTAGCAGCCTGGAGAATAATACTGAATTTGCTGAGTATCCATTGTTGCAGATGCCCAGCTTGAAATTCTGTGGGCTGTGGTTTTTTTCCAAACTACTTGACAGAATCTGTGGTCAAAGCATGGCTCCAACGAGTCATTTGCTGGCGAGAGTTTTTTCTTCTAAGATTGCACCCCAGCTGTCAGAATGGGCATTCGGAGACAGGGGACTGAGCCAAACAGAGTTGGTTCCACTGGAGCATATATGGCAACTGTTTCCTCCTGCTGCCCTCTGGCTGCATTCAGAAGAGACACCAAGTTGGGGGGGAATCTAATTTTAAAGTGTTTGTAAGCCTCTTCCCCTCCCCCCATTTCATATTGAGCCACTTAAAGGTAGAGGTATATTAATGGACTTACATAAAGGGAATACACCCACCACTGGACTCAAACTCAGGAAAAGTAGACATTGGAGTTGTGATAACTGGTTTGTGGATCACAGCTGTTCTGTATGGCAGAACAATAAGCTTAAACTGAACGGCACTGTCATCACGACCTGCCCCGGGGTGGAAAATTCCAGCTGCACCAGCCCAGGTAAGGCTGGGCCACTGGACACCCCTTGGCGGGGGAACCGTTCCACTGTCCGCACGACCTGGGTACAGCCAGGAGCACAACATACATGTGGGCAGCCGTCCCTGCTTGCACTGTGCTCCCAGTGCCCCCACAGGCAGCCATGGTGGTCAATGAGTCACAGCTGTATCTGCCTGCCATGGCAGTCCCAGGGCTGAAAAACTATGGCCGAAGAGACATGCTTGGTCATTTCTGCTTGCTTTGCTTCTTGTCAGGCAGGCCTTTGCCTGGGCTGTAACCTCAGAGGTCATCTGGAGGTCACAGCCTAGGCTAGCCCCAGCATCTGGCAGTGTGTGGTTACATGTGGTGCTGGGTCCCCAGGTGAAAGTGGGCCCAAAGCACATCTTTTACCCAAGGTGAGAAGGCAAGATTATGATGTTTCCCCAAAGCACACTAGGCACAACATAGTATCCCACGTTTCAGTGTGATTCCCCTGACAGTCAAAGCAAATTAGCACCTCTTCAGTAAATAAAAACCAGCTGTAGTAAGAGTTTTATTTCTTCCCCCTACCTGTTTAACAAGAACAGACATTAATTAAGCATGCTGGGAAAACCCAGATACAGCTGACAAAACTAGAGGGCATATTTTCTAATCTATTATGGAGCCAGGCAAGAGAACTGACATTTAATGACAAAAGTCAATCAATGGGCATCCAAGTTAAATATAGCACTGATGCACCATGAGTCAGCACCGATGCTTACACAGTGAGATTCCTGCAGGTCACACTACTTGGATCCAGCTAATGGTCTCTGTTAAATAGGAAGGAAATTACAGAGACGAAATGTCCCAGCAACAGTTCCAAATATACCCTGGCATGTTGCCACTAGATCATCCCAAAGATATGAGAGAAGTGTCCTTGGGAATTTCCCCTCTACAGTTAACAGAGCGACATAAAAAGGGCCAAATTGGGTCAGACCAATGGTCTGTCCAAGCCAGCATCCTGTCTCCGACAATGGCAACTCACCGAAGTGCACAACAGGTCATGATGGAGCGATCCATTCCCTGCTATTCACTCCCAGCCCCTGACAGTCAAGCGGCATCGTCCCCCTGACCAACTTGACTAAATAGCCATTTATGGATCTAGCCTCAAAGAATTTTTCCAACCTTTTTTTTAAACCAGTTATGCTCTTGGCCTCCACAATGTCTTTTGGCAACAAGTTTTGCACAACGTGACAGCAAGCAAAGACTCAGCATGGCATGGAATGTGGCTCTTGCCTGCCCCTGGTAGATAGGAAGCTTCCTGAAGAAGCTTTCCAACCAATAGTTGCCAAGAATGCAAATGAGCTGAGAGGGGGGGAATAAGGATGATTGGTTCAGCTGCTGTCACATACAGCATATTTCACAGGGGTTGGATGCGGCTGTCTGGCGTGCAAGGCCCCCAGAAAATAGTAGTGCCTCGGAGCAACATGGACAGAGGTCCAAAAGTGGCTAGAATGTGGCGTAACAATAGCTCAAACGCATCTCAATACAATTTTGCAGGCACATTGCTACAGTAGGATTAAAGCAGCTAAAGCTTATTTGCCTTATGAACGTCCATATGTCATTAAAGGGTCAGCAACCATGTCTCATACTGTCCGTCCCCAAACAAAAATCTAGCATGTCTGGATAGTGCCAAGACGCGTCATCATTTCCATCCACCTCAATCCAGCAAAGAGGCTCTCCAATCCTGCCAGCTTTCTAATCCAGCTGATATGGAAATTGGTGTGACTCAGACATTTAATTAAACATAACCACCCCTAAAAGTCTCTTCACTGTAGGAGACCCTGAAGCACATGGGGGAAGAGAGAATTCCACCGCTTTCCAGATTTTCATTCTCTCTAAGATCCCGGTTCATTTCCTTGCTAATCACGTGGTATAGTGATGGCAGAGATTTTAATTTAGCTTCTCATGTGACTCCCCCCAGTATCTGGGTATCCTATCAACATTATAACTAGTTATCCTCACAATACTACTCTCATCTTCTGAATGGAGGTGTGAAGCAGAGGAGGGGAGGATGTCAGCTCCTAAAAATTAGCTAGATGTTTTTGAAAATCCCATCAAAAGGATGTAACCTTCTATCCCTTAAGATCAATGATTTAGCGCTTGTTGATGTTAATGGGGGAAGCCTGCACCCTCGGTGACTTAATCACGGTCTCACAGAAGTCTATAAAAGAGCTGGGAAGTTACTACTTCTGTGGGTTCCAGCCCCAGCCACAAAACCATTACAAAAAGCCTCATGAATGTGGCAGACACCATGGCATGCAAATCTTGCCCTCCCCCCCCCCCGAGAACGGAAACACTTTGGCACAGCCCCAGGTGTTCCCATCGCCCTGTGCAGTGCTGTTTTGTACGAGGATTTTGGCAAAATCATTCCCAACACCTTCCACAAGCATGCTGCTAGCCGCACTGAAAATAATTATGCTCTGCTGAGCAATTCTAAGAACCATATAGAAAAGTCCATCACACTGCAGCGATTGGAAAGCTATGGTCAAAGAGTAAGCAATCCACAAACATAGCTTCTGTGGTGGTTAAGGCTGCTGGAGCATGGCTAGGGTCAGACTTCCCCTGGTAGGTCCACTGAAATGAGTCACTCTTAGGTGGCTGGGTTGTATTATTTATTTATATCACACAATCAAATTTGTACCTGGCACTTTACAACTGTTGCAAATAGACAGGGTTCCTGCCCCAGTGGGCTTACAATCTATGGGAGATGAGGGATGGGGGCAGCAGAGGAAGAGACGAGGCTACATTCATGAAGGAATGAGGTTGCAGGTACGCGTGCTTGGCTTAGTTACATCGGGGAAGGAAGGGGATGAGGAGCTAGGGAAGACCTGATGGAGGTAGGCTTGTAAGCAGTTTAGGGCCAAGGTGAGGTTTGACAGAATCAGGATTACACAGACACTCAGAAGCAGGGTGACCTACACATGTGCCGGGCTAGCCTAGGCCCTGAAAAGGCCAGTTTGCACCACCATCCCTCCTGTGGTTGCCACCTTTGCAAATTTTTAAGGAACGCTTATGAAAGATACATGTTGCAGGGCCTGCATTGGTGCCTAAAGTGCTAATGCAGGCCCTGCAACATGTATTTTTCAAACGTGTTTCTTAAAAATTTGCATCGGTGCCAACCCTACCCCCTCTCCAACCTTGAAGGCCTCACAAAGCCCCCGCCTGCTCCTGCAGCTATGACTGCCCCCAGGTAAGCACCACATACCATGCCCACCCCCTCCATAAGCAGGTTCTCAGGTGGGCACATTTAACTGCTCAGGTGGCTGGGGTACAATGCTGTACCTGTCTCAGCTGTAGCATACAGCAGCCGTTCTGCACTCTAATGGCACAGTCAATGTTGCCAATAGCCCAAAGCATTACTCTTTTCATTACTGATCCCAAACAGACAGATGTCCTCATCGATCATTGTGTTGGTAACAGATGTTTTTCCTGCTCTTGCACGGGTTGACGTGGCAGCAAAGCAGGGAATCTCTTTTTGTCTGGGGGTAGGGCCATCTTGGCAATTGAAAGATAACCAGTGGAGCTGCATTTAAAAACTTTTTTAGCAAGATGCTGATCTACATCTCCCCCAAGTTTTCATGTGTCATAGCTATACTTCTTCCAGAGAGAGATGAAGTTAATTTTGGTGCCAAAATAGAAGCACCACCTAACAGAGCAGCAGGGAGAAATCTTCAAGGCCTGCATCAGGGGCAGCAGGAAGATGTAAGTGTACTGAAGGGATGCAGGCAAGACATACTGAGACAAAGAATGGTTGGGATGGGGGCACTTGGGGCAGCAGACAGGAGATGACCCACCCAGAAATTTCTGGAAGCCTGCAGCAGAATGTCACATGATGTGGGTCCCCCTTATTCCATCATCCACTACAGGTGTTTTCAGGTGGATGTAGGAATGAACCCTGATGTCCACCCACTCCCAGCTCCACCTGGCTCGGGTTCAGATGAACCCAGCGGGTTCCCTGGCCTGCGGTCTGCTTCAGGCAGTGCCCTGGGTTGGGCCAGACCGCTCCGGGCTGCTCCAGAGTGCTGTAGGCAGGGCTGCCCCTAGCAGGCCACCTTTAGACATCTAAAAACACCCTGTGTTATAAGCTACACCCCAGTTTCAGCATGGTGCCCTGTTATGTGAGGCCTGGGGAAACCTGCCCCTTTTGCCTATGCTCTAGGGGGCCTTGGCAGGAAAAGGGAGCATTTTCCAACCATGGATCTGGCTTGCAGATCCAACCCCTCACCCATGTGCGTACACCTCTCATCTAGGCCACCTCCCCTCGGGCATACTCCTTCAGTACCTGAGCACAGGGGCTGGATTTGCAGCCCAGAGTCAGGAAGTGGAAAGGAACCAAATCAAAATCAGCCTTGGGCTAGGTTCGGCCTGTGGGCTGAAATTCTCCACCCCTACCAAAAACTACATTAGTTGGCCCATGAGCCACAAACCACTTACTCCAGAGTATCCCATGCTAACTCAGAGTATGTGATTTGTGGATCACGCCCTTTGTGACCTTTTAATGACATTTCCCCCCACAACTTTGCTGTAAAATTCACTCTAAAATACTGTCCTCCCTGTAAGTGGCGGCTACAGCTGTTACATGGTCCGCTGCTATGGAATTTTAAATAGTGGAATTCCATAGTCTTCCTTAAAGCCTTTTCTCATCTTGTTAATAGCAATGAAATAATGCAAGTTTGCTGAGCCAGGCAGTGAAAATTTTTCTACTGATAAGGGTAAGACATTACCTGTCATAGACAGAAGTATCACCTAGATGCAGTTAGTGGTGTGTCAACAGGGGATATATTGGCAGCCCACACACCGTTAACAGCTTTCCAATCCTGTTCTCTGTGAAACAGCTATGAGGGAATGGTTTGAGATACATATTTGACAAAGAAAATTAACAGGCACTAGTATACCATTCCTAGATTTAAGCTTCATTCTAAGCCCTCGAGCAGGGACCATGTCTATCTTATTCTTTGTAAAGCGCCAGGTACATTGCTTGAGCTATATCAATGCTAATAAATAAATAATAATAATAATAATAAATAATACTTTAAGCAGTATCTTCTCATTCGAGTACAGAGGAATCAGAACATCTGGTTATTTTCACCTTTTCAGCATTCCCTGCTGGCAATGTGTTTGCCATCCACTAATTAAATTCTGCTCTTGCTTAGCTCCCCCGCCCAATGTTTCACATTTTGGAGCCAACAACCAGCTCAGGCATAGGAATATATGAAGCTTGAATCCCTGCTCTCCATCAATGTGATGGGCAGATCCTGTGAATATCCCGTTATCAGTTAATCTTTTTTTTTCCCAATCCTCCTTTTTTCTCCATTTGTTCAGTTTCATTAATTGTATCCCAGATTCTCTCAAGGTTATTAGAACAAACCAAGCCAAGCCTCATGTCTGGGCAGTTCAAGGGAGGGAAAGAGAGAGAGAAATGCCTAGGAGTAATATAGCATGAGGAAGAGTGCTCATGAAGGTACTCATGCACTGTATACATTGAACCAGTGTTCCAGTAAATAGGCAGCCTGGGGCCCAAATCTGGCCTGCAGTGTCTGTTCCTGTGGCTCTCTGCTCCTTACTGCAGATAGACTGCCATGAGCCACAGAGCACCCACTCATGGCCACACGCAGAGCATGGCCAGGAAATCCAAAGTGCTCCATTTGGAGCCAGCCACCGTTTCCATGGCCAGGATAGCCACATTGGGAACCGCCTGTTTGAAGTGCTCCCCACTCACGCCACCTGCGTGAGTGCTCTGCGGCAGGGCCACTGACCCCCCCCCCCCAACTGCCTTGCTCCTTTTCAAACGCTCTTTGATTGGCTAGATGGTAAGCTACACCCTTTTTTCCATTTCCCAGCAGAGCCACAATAGCAGCAGCCCAGTCTCAGTAAAGGGAAAGAAAGGTACTGCTCTCCCCCTTCATTCCTTACCTCCACTCTTGCTTGCCCTGCTGCTTCACCCCCTGGTTCTGCCCACCATGAAGTCATAAAGGGGGAGAATGGAACATCCATCAAATGTGTGTGCATGAGAGAGTATGTGCTTGGTTTTGAATGTGTATGACAAAAAGTGTGTGCCTCAGTCTATGTGAGTGCTTGGGAGAGAAACGGACAGTGTGTGTGTGTGTGTGTGTATATATACACACACACACACGCGTCTGGGTCTGTGTGCATCAGATACAGTGGGGGGGGGGGGTATCAGCCATTTGTAAGGTGTATTAAGAACATACATTTCATTGTGGGTGAAAACCAAAGCAATGCAGGCCAGCTATGGCTTGCCTGGGCCAGAAACTCACCGGCACGTCTGGTTGCAGGCTGCCAGATGTAGCCGGCCTGCTGCTGTCCCAGCTCGGGTAGGCAGCTGTCTAGGCCTGGGCCAAGGGCCGCCCAGGCGTGCCAACATGGGTCATAGCAGGCCAGTACATCTGCTCCCTCTGTCATTCCCCACTGGGGATTGGGGGCTGCTATGGCTGCCTGCGATTGGTCATCATGGCTGCATGTCATGGCAGGGAACAGGGTGCTGGGGGTGGGGCTGCCCACGCATTTGTTATCTTCCCTGCCTGAGGGGGGGTGAGGGAGGGCCCCAGTCCATTCAGTGCCCTAACCTGACCCACCCAGGGGCAGGCCCCACCCCCTTTTTAGGCCGCAAACTTCAAACCACTTACTACAGAGTAAATCTACTGAAGTCAGTAGGACAACGCTGAAGTAAGTGGTTTGAGATGATTAATGTCCTAGATGAAGAATTTCCAGATTTCATTTTGACTAGTCTGAGTATTCAAGAAGCAGAGCAGTCTACACTGGGGGTGGGGGGGCGAAACCTGTGCTGCTTCCACGTTTCCCAGGGTGTCACTGAAGGCAAGACTCCCAGGTACAACAATCGACATTAATTCGTTGATTTTCTGTCTTGGAAAACGCACATCAGTTGTGTGATTTTTACTTTATTTTTTAGTCTAGAGGGAGAAGCCTGTTGATTAGGAGACAGTGATTTCATTTCAATATCCTGCTTTGCTTGTGTGAACTTGCACAATCAGTTTGGGTGCAGCCCTTCATCCATTAAAATCAAGGGGAACTGAACCGTTGGCTTGAATGGATGGAGGATTGTGACCCTCTATGCCTGTACTTAGACACTAAACATCACAGAGGCAGCCCGATCCTCAAAGGGCTTGTCTAGACACAAAACCTGAGGAACCACAGAGGAGTTGAGGCCCAAACTGCTAGGTACCTAACCATACAGGCTGGATTTCAGAGGGGCAGAGCACTCTCCTCCTGTTGAACGTAAGGCAAGTTCTACTGAGCTGGGGGCTGCTGTCCTCGCTCCCCTCAGCATCAGAGGTTCCTCAGGGACAAGTTCAGGTGCTCCCTGGCCCTTTTGCCACAGGCCAGTGCGGTGGGGGGGTTGGTGTGCATCATGGTTGGTGGGTGGGGGGAGGGTGTCGACAGGCACACCCCCATCTACACCCACCTCCACCCATCAACACGCATGGCCCAACTGCTGTTGTTGCCCGTTGCTCCGTGCATGGGGGATGGGTGGAGATGGATGTGCACAGGAGCATGCACATGCACATACACACACACACACACACACACCCCACCGCAGGATTTACCTGAGTGGCAGCCACGCATGAACACCCAGATTTCGATGTGTGAGTGCTGCCCGTGTAGACAGGGCCCCTCTCCCTGCCCCCACCACTGAATAGCTCCCTTTCCCAGCCTCGCCCCTCCCTGGCAGCTGCAAGCCATCAACTGCAGATGAACAGTGGTTGATTGTGATTGACATCTCGGCCACCTCGGATTTATAGTTTTGAAAGCAGATGCGAGTTAAGTGCTTAACCTTAGAAACAAGGCTGCAATCCACAAACCACTGACTGGGGAGTAGTCTTCAATGGGATTACTCCCAAGTAAGTGGTTTGTGGATTTCAGCCCAAGAGCCTCAGTTTGACCTACTCCAGGATGGTGTTGCTTCATCAGCATTCTCTTGAACAACTGACAACCTACAGTGAGCCTGTGTAAGATCATTAGGCATCTCCCCAGAGATGTGCTTTCATAGGGCTCTGGCTAAAGCTCTAACAAAGCTTCCTGTATCACTTAACTTATCCATGGAGGATTTTAACTTTTACAAGAACCCAGCACATTCAGAATTCAATCCACAGGAAAGGGAAGCCATGGCTTATTTTAAATTTATGAGATACTCCAACATGCCTCAGCTGGACTAGTCGCAGAAGGGGAGGATCCAATAAGTCTTGTCCTTGTGACAGTAAATGTGCAGACAAGTTTTAGAATCAAAACAGTCAGTCAGTCATACATTTAACTATTTCTTCCACTAGCCTTTAATTAGGTCAGCTAGAATGTGAAAGAACCAGGCTTGGCAAGCAGGGGGGATGAGGGGTACAATTGGACTGAGTCCCCAAGCTCTGGGAAATGGGGGGCAAAAACTAATGTATGTTGAAGAAAATTATCATAAATAACTATTTCAAGTAGTTAGAGCTGAAATGGTTATCTGTGCGGACAACTACATCTGGCTGATTTGCAGAACCCAAACCAATCCTGTAAATCTTCTCCTACACCCCGCCCCCTGTAGTATCACATGGCTATAAATGGCAGCTGGGTGAGGGTGCAGAGATCTCAGCTGGCACATGATCCTGGAGTAGTGGCCAGACACCTCAGTGGTATGCTCTGGTTTCCACTGGTGCCCAGACGTTGTTTGCATGTATGTACACAGAAACCTGGAAGCCAGAGCATGTGCCTAGGTTGGCTAGCCTAGGTCCCAACAGGCTCAGTCCCCCTGCCTCCCAAATTGCGCGCCACTTCTGCTAATGGGGCCGATTCCAAACCCTGTGGATGAGCACACATGTGCAACCTGCATGCACCCCCATTATGGGGACTGTGGCACATGTGCAAACCACACGGAAATCCCACAGAAGCCGCATGTGCTTGAGTTCTGGATCATACCCATTGTCCACCCATCAGCCACCCGTACCAGGCAGCCTGCTGCCTGCCCATTTTGCTATCACAGGTAGCCACACGGGTATGCAGATCGCAGGGCTATCCGTGTACTTGTTGGATTAACCACAGATAGCAAAACAACTATCCATTTCTACAAGTAGGATATGTGTAAATAAAGTCCCCATTGCCGCAAAATAAATATGTGAAAGGGCACCATCCTTTGGGAGGCCTCATCATCTGTGATCATCTGCAGTGGGGTCATCCACATTCACTAAGAAAACCTCATGGGATTCTGAATTCCATTCCTCTTCCCACTTCACTTTCCTCTGAACAACCTTCTGCTCCACTGGAGAAATTTACTTGCATGCAGTGCTAACTGGGCAAACTCTTTGCTATCCTGATCAAAGACCAGTTTTCAGCAATATTAAAAGAGATGCTTATCAGCTGATAAAGCAGCAATTAGCACTTGGATGTTCCTAGCAGCACTGTCTATGTAATAGACACCATGTGAGAAATGGAACGATTATAGCAATAAAGAGGTCAAGGCTCACCACCTGTCTAATGTGTGTCAAGTGAAGCTGTCGAAAATGCTTCCTAGGGCTGAATCTCTTCTTGACTCATGCCTGATTTACACGAGGGTCACCATAGTGGAGCCAGATGTGCACTAGTATAAATGATACTAGGATCAGACAGACAGGGTGGGCATCTGAATGGGAGAAATGGGATTTGTCTTTTTGAGGGGACAGCAGTTGCTAACAAAAAAATCAACTTCATCCGTGTGGTGGAGCAGGGTGTGGACCTTTTAAGAAAAGCCTTACCATTCCCCTTGGCCCTTCCTCCTTCTGGGGCAATGAAACAGTTGACTCAGCAATGCCGGAAGTCTGCAGAAGGCTGCTGGAAGAGAAGGCTTCCAAGCAGTGCAGGGAGCTGTCCCTGGTGCTGACAGTTGGTGAAGATCAAATGACTAGAACTAATTCCCCAAATGGGAGAGATTGTGGGAGTCTCTACATGTAGTGCTTGCCACCGTTTCAGCTGCCTAGCATACATAATTTAGTCACACAAACCCTGAAGCAACCCATGGAGTGAACATCGGTTTGTATGGGGAGGTTTGTTCCCTAGAACATATCTGGGGAACTCCTCGACAAACTCTCCGCGCAGTCAAAAACATGCCACAGAATCAATGTCTGTTCAGCAGCAGGATATCATGCTTGACAGTTTTAGTAGAGGGGCTTTGCCTTGTCAGTTCCAGGAGCTTTAGGATGTCTTTAGACATAACATCAACGGGTGTCAATGTGTGTTTTGACCTTGATATGATGGTTTGGATCAGTGTTCACTATGTGGCGCTGCTTAGACACACAGCCTCTTGGGGTAAACTGGTATTTTGCTCACCACCCGATCTCAACACACAAGCACTGCTGCCTCATTCCCTGTGTTATTAATTATATTATATTATATTATTATTATTAGCATTTGTATAGAGCCAGCTGTGTACCTGGCGCTTTACAGAACAATAAGATAGACACGGTCCTTGCCTACGGCTTACAATCTAATAGCGTACCTGCTAACATGCCACTCAATACCATTAGACACAACATTGGCCATGAGTTCAGCCAGAACATACAGATTGTCCTTGTGATGCAATGGTGCATCATGTATAAATGTTCAACGGGTGGCCAAAATGGTTTTAGGATTATTATGGTGCTTACACACAACGGCCAAACATGTGCTATGGGGTTTTGATACCCAGCCTTTGTTATGTCTAAAGATGCCCTTACTTAGCATGAGCTTCACTTGTTTATGCTGCTGCCACACAATGGACTCCCCCAGTTGGTCAGAGTCCGTACGGTGGCAGCATAAACATGGAACAGCACAAACATTTGTTCATACCGCTCCACCATAGGAGGACACCAAGACGAGTACCATGGGGTTGATTTCCCCTATGTCTAATGTGTAGAGCCACCTTGTGATACCTTTGTGGTGGCCCTGAGATAGTGCTACTTACTGATGAGATTAACAGATGCCTATTGTTACACCCTGTCATTTTCACTTAATGCTAATAACGTTAAGAACATTCAGCTTGGATAAGAGCATCTCTAATATCCAGTATGCTGTACTGAGGGAAATGAGTTTAAGCATTTCCCCCACACACACATGTGACTCCTTTGTGCACCAATAGTGTCTTCAGTTGTATTTTGTCAAAACATTTTTTTCCTACACAGATAAGAGTTCTGCAGACACTGTCACCCAAGTCAAAATAATTGCACAGATGAGTCTTTGGGCAGGAGGCAAAGGTCAGCGAAATAAAAAGAAGAATTTGGCCCTACATGTCTAAGGGAAACATCACAAGGAAGATGGCAGTCTCCCATTATACAACCTCATCCTGCCTACATTTTCAAAATTCAGCCACAGAGACCTCAAAGAAGCTGTCAAACCCATCCTGATGTAGCTTGTCAGCAAATGCTACCTTGCATCTCTTATCTTCTTTCGTGCCAACTGTCAGTCCGTGCAATTGGATATTTAAAAAAAAACAAAAAACAAACCCACACCACAAAGTCAATAATATCACCATTGGGAGACATGGGTAGCTCAGTAGGGCATACAAATTCACCCAGGTGCTCTTTTGCTTTTAATATGCTTCCATATGCAAAGGACCAGCTCATCTACTCGCGTGTCTTCTATTCACGTTATTTATAAACAAAACCTGTTCTTTCACATGGAGCCATTTTCTAGACAACAATAAGCCAGGCTTTGTTTCTATCGAAGAAGTCATCTCTGCAAATCAAAGCCATCCCTCTGTATGCACCTGCACTATCTAAGAAATGGATGGGACAGAGAGAGAAACAGCATGCAAATCAGTAACAGAGGATTGTTTATGCATGAGGTTTGTGTCAGTTGGAATAATGATACGGCTGTTGCACTCTTTAAGAACATAAGTAGTGCCATACTGAGTCAGACCAATGGTCCATCAAGCCCAGCATCCTGTCCTCCGACAGTGGCCAATCTCAATCGCAATCCATTCCCTGTTGTTCACTCCCAGTTCCCGACAGTAAGAAGTTCATCCCATAAGCTACTTGGTTAATACCTTTAATGGACCTACCCTTCAAGAACTTATCCAGTCCTTTTTTAAACCCAGCTATAGTACTGGCCTTGACAACGTCCTCTGGCAACAAATTCCATAGGTTAATTATGCGTTGCGTGAAAAAGTACTTCCTTTTATTTGTTTTAAATCTGCCAGCAGCTAGTTTCCTGAAGTGTCCCCTGGTGCTAGTACTATTTGAGAGGGTAAATAACCATTCCCTATCTACTCATTCCACACCACTCAAGATTTTATAAACCTCTATCATGGCCCCTCTCAGTCTCCTCTAAGCTGAAGAGACCCAGCTTGTCAAGCCTCTCTTTGTACGGAAGCCATTCCATACCCTTTATCATTCTCGTTGCCCTTCTCTGTACCTTTTCTAGTTCAGCTATGTCTTTTTTGAAATGGGGCAACCAGAACTGCACCCAATATTCCAGGTGCAGTTCCACCATTGATTTGTATAGAGGCATTATGATATCTTCAAATTTATTCTCTATCCTTTTGCGAATAACTCCTAACATTCTGTTTGCTTTGTTGACTGCTCCTGTACACTGGGTTGAGGATTTCAGTGTATTGTCCACAATCACTCCCAGATTCTTTTCCTGGGTGGTAACTCCTAGCTTAGTACTCACCATTTTGTATTCATAGTTTGGATTATTTTTCCCAATGTGCATCACTTTGCACTTGTCCACATTAAATCTCATCTGCCATTTAGATGCCCAGGCACCCAGTATAGTAAGATCATGATGCAGATCATAACAGTCTGCTAGTGTTATAACTACAAAGAATAACTTGGTGTCATCTGCAAATCTGATCACCCCACTCTTAACACCATTTTTCAGATCATTAATGAATACATTAAATCTCACCAGTCCCAATACAGATCCCTGGAGCACACTACTTTTTATATCTCTCCACTGTGAAAACGGACCATTCAGTCCTACTCTTTGCTTCCTATCCTTTAACCAGTTACCAATCCACAGTAAGACACTACCTCCTATCCCATGACTTTTTAATTTTCTCAAGAGTCCTTTATGTGTCTTTTCACCACACAAGAGTGAATACTCCCTTGCTAAGGGTCCCCGAGTACTAATGCAGCAAAACACCCATACCCGGGGGTTGGCATTCAGTTCAATTTCTTATTTACTAGGGCTGGAATGGACATGGCATTTCATAGTCACAAACCTAATTCACATTTGTTTCTACTAATGAATATCCAAGTTTGTCACCATTATGATATTTGAAACTTAATTTATTCGTTTGCTTCTTTTTGGTTACTTTGGTATCTTGGGAACTATGGTATTCACTGGTAAAGCCTGAGGCTGTTTTTAAACAGGCATAGCTGGGGGTGGAGGGCAGGTCTGTGTGCATTGCATGGGATGACCGCAGACTGCCCACGCACATTGAGTGAGGGGGGGAATGCACATTTTTGCATGCCCACTCATGGAGCATCCCGGATTTTTCCCTGATGCTCCATGAGTGGGCATGAGTGGGCGGTGCATAAGTTGTGGGAGTGCGCCCCCTGCCCCACCATCTCCAGATGGGCGTGTGAATGAGTGTGGAATGGGTGGGCCTGCAGGGGGGACCACTTTGAAAATTAGTACACGTTCTGAGGGCCATATGGGAGTTTAGCAGGGAAGGAGGGTCCAGATCATGGATCTATCTGTTTTCCTTGCATACATGCCCACACTTCTGCTCCCTTATCCTGAGCTCAGTTCTATCAGTGCTTGGGGGCAGGAACTGGATCCAGGGGTCAGATTCAGGAACTGGAAAGGGGCCACATTAAAAACTAGTCATGGGCTGCATTACAAAGTTCCTCACCCCTGGCGTAAGTGAAGTCCCAAGTACAGAACTGATCAAAATACCAAACATGAAATTCCAAAGTAATGGAAGCTTCCTAGGGAGGTTGTGGGATCTCCTTCCCTGGAGGTTTTCCAGAAAAGATTAAGACTGGACAGAAATCTATCAGGGATTCTTTTAGTTAGAGGGTATCCTTGTGAATCCTGCCTCAGAGAAGGGAGTTGGATGAGCTGATTCTGGAGGTACCTTCAGTTCTCGGATTCTACAAGTAACCAAAATACAGAACAAATGCCAAAATGAATATTCAGAACCACAAACAAAATGAGATGTGAATCTTTTTTTGTATTTGCATGATTAATGTGAACTTGTCCAATTTAGGGTGATTTCAGACGTTACGGCCAGGCGGTTCACCACAGTCGATTCCCGGTGGGGGCGAACAAAACAACCACCCCCCGGGGCGAATAAAAGCCCCGAACAGACATGACGGGACTGGGACCACGGCCAGGAATCGGGCTGCCAGATCACGGATCGGGGCAGCGAAACAGACATGACGCCGATCCCCAGCCGTGGTCAAAACTCCCAGAAGACACCGGGCAGGGGCGGGACACAGACATGGCCGCCTGAGGGCAAACAAAGCCAAAAGGCACACAAGGGAATGCCCACACAAGGGAAATGGGAAGGGAGGGGGGAAGAGGGA
>QEPC01010227.1:2505130-2525744 GCA_003113815.1 Sphenodon punctatus
GGGACCTGGACAGGCAGGGTGCCTGGGGGTGCACCTGCCATCATGTAGGTGCACATCATGCCAGCGTGCAGGAGCAGGGAGGTCCCAATATCATGGGACCTGTCCATTTTGGCTGTGTGCTCCCGCACCATGCCGGTGATGGCCTGCTCCAGTCTCCTGAGCACCTCCACCTGCCTGCTGTGTTCCCGGCACTCCCGCCTCTGCTCTAGGGGCACCTCGGTCTGGAGCCTCTGGTCCCTCACCTCGGCCCGCTCCAGGGATCATCCTCTCCCCCTGTTCCACCACGTTCTGGATGATCTCCTCCACCTGTGGACCCATGCCCGGTACTCCCGCATGCGCTGCGCTGGGGCCACGGGCCCTGAGGATGCTGGCTGCCGGGGTTGCCCTGTGGGTATGAGAGGGTGAGTCTGATCCTGTCCCCGGCCCCTGCCCCCTGCCCAGGATGGGGCAGGGGCCCCTCAGGCCCCCAGGTGTCTCTCCCGGGCCCTCCCCACCCCCTGACCCCAGCCCCTCCCATCCCCTCCAACTGCCAGGGGACCCCCTCCCTGCACCCCGGGGTGCCCTCCCTACTGCCCGCCTGCCTCACCTGGTTCCTGCACCTGCTGGCTGGTCTCCTTGGCAGCTGCCGGCTTGGTCTCCTGGTTCCGTTCCCGGGGTGTTCTGTGTCCTGCAGGTGAGGGAGGGGGCTGTGGGTGTTGGGATGCGCGTTGGGGGACCTGGGAATGGGCCTCCTCCCAATTTGCTGGTTGGGGCTGCGGCTCGGGCTGGGGTGGCCCCTGCCCCCTCCACACCCCCAGCCCTTGCCCCCCTGGGCTTGGTCCCTCCCCTCGCCGGGTCAGCTGCTTACCTTCGATGTCCATCTCGGATCACTCAGAGGCCGGCCCTTCAGTGTGGGAGTGCTCCCCCATGGACCACTGGCTGAGGGTGATGAGGGTGTTGGCCTCAGACTCCGCTTGGCCGGCCTGGGGGTGGGTGCTCTCTGGGCTGCTTCCGGGGGGGGGGACCTGCTGGTGCCAGAGGTCCAGGGGCGCTCTTCCTGGGGGTCCAGGGCCCCGGAGCTCATGTCTACCGGGCGGGCGGTGAGGGGAGGGGGTACCTCGGCCCGTTCCCTGCCCTGGACCACTGCACTGCCCACGAGCCGTGGAGCGACTATGGACCCCTTCATATGGAGGATGCGGTCCAGGGCATTGTAGAAGGGGGCGGTCCAGGCCCCGTGTCCAGACTGCCTATTGTTGTCCTGGATGGCCTTGTACCCCCTCTTCAGCTCCTTGGCCTTTGAGCGGCACTGTGCCACTGTGCGCTAGTGCCCCGCCCCCTCCATATCCTGCACTATGTCCTGGTAGACATTCTCATTGCACTGGTTGAGGGTGAGCTCCAGCTGGTACTCCAGGGTCCCCCAGATTCGGATGACGTCCCGGGTCTCCTGGAGGCCCCACTGGCCCCCCCGGTGGTAAGCCTTCCTCTGTCGTCTCCACAGCGAGTCATCCTCATCCTCCCCCGCCTCCACCCAGGCAGGGCCGGTGTCCTCCTGGGGCTCGTCTGCCCAGGCCCTTTTCCGTGTCTGTGGGGACAGTAGGTGGGGGGTGTAGGGTTGGGTGCGGGTTGGACCGCCTCGCAGGGGACCCCTGTCCCCCGCCTCCATGCCGGTCTCCCGAGCGTAGCCTGTGCCCCCTGGGAGCCCCTGTACTCCCTGTTGGCTGCCCCTGCCTCCTCCTCCTCCTCCTCCACCGTTGCTCTCTCGCCCACCGCTCTCTTCCGCCTCCCTCCTCGCTCCATCCCGCCACGCCTGCCTGCTGCTGTTTTCCCTTTAAATTTCCCTCCAGTGGTTGTGTTGTTGCTGGTTGCCTGGCAGCGACGCTGCATGCATTGTCCACGGCTGGGGCTCATTTCTTTTGATTCCGCCTGGGGATTGGCGTCCAGATGTTACTTTTTGTTGTTTCCCGGTGGGGATCTCTTTGACCACGCTTCCCAGGATTTTGCGCCAGGGAGCCCGGGAAGCGTGGTTGAACATCTGGGTATTGAGCGTGGGTATTGAGCGTGGTGAACATCTGGTGCGTGCCGAACAGACGTTCTTGGGTCTTTGGCCCCGCTGTGGGATTGAGCGTGGTTCACGGTGGTTGAGCGTGATCTCGTAACGTCTGAAAATACCCTTAGTCTTTGGTTCAGATCTTAGTTTCAGGCCTGATTTTAACTAACTGTCCATGCCAAGAGGCAGAGAAACAAAATGCAGGAAACTGTAAAGTGGTGGTTCCCAGATTATGGACCACAAGGAAGTGACTCACTGTCAATCCACAAACACTGGGCACAGCAATGGTCAAGCAAGCGTTAGTCCCTGCTTGTGACAATGGCATGGCCATCTCCATGTGGAACATAATGTGCAGCACGAGCTGGTTGTGGTTTCCCTGCTGCCAGGACAGATGTGTTACAACCATCACCAGGCCCTTCCTCACCCAGGGGTTGGCCAGAGGAGTTAATGCTTCCTACTTTGTACAACCAGCTTGCCATGGAGGTGTGACTTTCTGCAATGGGGTCATGTTAATTCCAGAGCTAAGCTTTGAGGGTTGATCGTGGTCCAAAATAGTACTGAAACAAATAGTAGGTTTTGTATTTCTAGTCTGCCCTTGCTCACAAGAGTTCATGGCAATGAACTCTCTCTCACAAGAGTTCACAATAGCAATATTATTTGCATTTTCAGATAAGCCCTCCTAATAACTGAATAATATCAGCAACTAATGGATGTTCCCAACATGGGCACGTGGTTAAAAGTGTCATTTAATGAATCTCCTGTTGTTTTCAATCACAAAGGG
Organism: Sphenodon punctatus; assembly: GCA_003113815.1. Lineage (NCBI taxonomy): Eukaryota > Metazoa > Chordata > Lepidosauria > Sphenodontia > Sphenodontidae > Sphenodon > Sphenodon punctatus. The sequence goes on from QEPC01010227.1 coordinate 2,507,938, forward strand.
CAGGGCACAAAATCCTGCCCTGCCTTTTGTGATTGAAAGCAACAGGAGACGCGTTAAATGATGCTTTTTACCACGCACCCACATTCCAAGCGTCATATTACTTTCCCCGCTGGGAGTTTGCTTCTCGTTAGTTTTCCCAGCATGGTAATGTGGGCAAGCAGCCTAATTCCATTGCCTGACTGTTCTTGCTGTTAGGAGATTCTTTAATCTAAATTGGTCTTTGGACTGATTATTGATTTTATTTTATTTTTGTCTGGAAGAAACCTGGCTGGCAGATGGTGATATTGTGGATTTTGTAGGCTATCACATTTTGTAACAGGAACATCTACAGGCCAGGTCTCAGGTGACCTGGTTATTCTAATATTGCATTTTCATAAGATAGTTGTAAGCTGCTCTGAGCCTTTGGGAAAGAGCAGGGGGAAATAATAAACTGCCATGTTTTTAAATAGGTTACTAAGGCCCTTTTCACACAGACAGTCTTACACTGATAAAATGGGTGTTACATTTTATTATACATGTTGCAGGGCTTCAGGTGTGCTTCATGGGTGCCCTGTAACATGTATAATGAAATGTAACACCCATTTTATCCGTGTTAGAGCATCTGTGTGCAAAGGGTCTATGACACCACTTATCCAAGACTTCTGACATAGCTCTAGAATCTTAACTTGTTGGTTTAAAAATTTCCTTTGACTAGCTCTGTCCACTCCCACCTTTTTAGGTGGATGTGCATGCAATCAAATTTCTGAACAATGGGATCTCTGACAAAAGGAACACTGACTTTTTTTATAAATAAAAAAATCAAACAAACCCCAAGCTGCTGTGATGGCTAATCTGACACTAAAACATAGCAAAAAGAAGAGTCTGTAGCTACAGCAAAGCAGTTGCTGATAAGGAAGCTCCTCTCTCTCTCAAAGGTGGTAAATGGGCAGAGTCCATTTCAAAGAACCTTAGCATCATAGAATCTAAGAGTTATAAAGCACCTCTGAGGTCATGTAGTCCAACCTCTTGCTCAATGCAGGAAATCCACAGCTACAGCATCCCTGACAGATGGCCGTCCAGTTGTAGCTAGGAAATTTAGGCCTGAAAAATTCTGAAAAGTAGGCCCATTTCAGCCTTTGAATTGCTAAAAGACAGTTCAGTTTAAAATTGTCAGGTTTTGGTTCTGTGCTGAAAGATGTTTGTTAAACATATTCTTTCTTATCTGTTTGTTAGCCGTACGCCTGCAAAACCCTGTTTTCTTGGTTCCTATGTCAAATTCTATCAATATTTTAACCTATTCATTTCTAGGATATATGTATGTGAGGTTTTGGACCTCAAATAGTGTGTGTTTTGTTAAGTGTGTAATGGTATGGCAAAAGAAGTCATAGCCTTTTAAACAGGTGACATATTTTAGACATACTGTTTGCTGTGTTTGCTGAAAGCAATACTGGATCAAATGGAGTGCCCGGGAAGTGCCCAGCTGAGAAAGAGGGATTCATTATAGGGTCTACTCAGGTCTAAGATTTACTTTTCCATCCTAACTATGGATAAAATCCATCATAGATTTAAAGTGTTCATGTTTCAGAATAGGCCATGGAATCCATTTTCCTTTCTGTTCTTTTCCTTTCTTATGACCTATGGCATGCTGTACAACTGGCATTTCACTAAATGTTATCTTGTTATGGTTACGTGAAAGACCTTGCTCCAGGTAAGTTGTTTTGATGACATTAGGAGGTTTGGAATGCAGTAAACAATATAGTTGTGAGAAGATGCTGATTAGAAGTTAATTCTAATTATAATATCAGATTGGGGTCCCTTAGCGGTATGTCACAGCATAAACACTGGTTTTCTAAAATGACTCTGTTCACCTGTTTGGAAATAATATGTACTTGCCATTTGATTATAATTTGTTGGAATTTACTTGCTTATGTTGGTTTCTTCATCTCTCTTCAACATAGGTTTTTGATCTGTTCATCATCCATTGACATTGTATTTTAACTTCTGTTAACTTTTTGTTAATAATGTAAGTTTGAATTATTTACATTTCTAACTGTAATAAGTTTCCATTGATATTAGGTGGAAGTATCAAAATAAGCAGTAACAGTCTTTAAATTGGAGTCTGGTTTTATTGGGGAGACAAGGACTATAGGGATTTAATTTGGCCTAGAAAGCAGTTTGCTTTTTAGTCTGACTTTCAGGATAATTGGCACAAAGGAAATTGAAGAGACACTGTTTGTTTGGGACCCAAGGTCTTTTTGTAAGTTGGGTCAAAACAGTTACATTACTCATAACACGTTTTCAGCTTATAATTAGGCAGTAATATTGATAGTAGAGAAACACCATCACCCTGCGGAAAAACGTATTTTATTGTTTCAATCATATCTTAATGCTGAACTAGGTTTAATTTTTAAGCTAAATAAGGTAGACTATAGACATTAAGAGTGATGCATTTAATTAGTAAACTAAAGTTTATTTCAACCTAAAGTTTGACTTCAAATTATACCTAAATACCCCCTTCAGATAAATAAGTAATTGTTCTTTTGAATTCTGTCTTAATGACTCAGAATCTTATAAATCAATGTTGCACTAAAATTTCCTTTCTAAATTAGGTAGAACCAAGGCAGATCTAACCTCTGTTTTTCAACAAGTTCCTGGAAAAAAATCCATATATGAAATTATGTAGAATTAATAGAATTTAATAAAACTTCAGTGAGGCTAATAGACTCCATTGGGTTTCATAGAGCTCCAGTGAAACTGAAAGACTCTATTGAAGTGAGACAAAGATTAAGACCGGTAAAAGGTTCCATGGTCTTGGTTCATAAAAGTAAGGAAGGGTGAAGTCAAAATAATCAAGAAGAGCAGAGACATGGAAACCAAAAACATCTTTCTTTAGCGTCATCACTTGGCAAAAAGCAAACTTATTTTTATTGGAGGACTTCTGACCTGTTTGCCACTAATTGGAGGAACACATGGCAGCCATCTTGCAAAACTTTCAGAAATCCTATAAAACTGGCAAGATATTGTTGACAAGATGGGAAGATCTTGTTTGCTATGGAAACTTGCTGAAAGGCAAAGGCCTAAATAGGCCTAAAGGGACTTAGTTTTTTTTCTTTGCTTTAATTCTTTACTTTTTATGTCTTTTTTTAAGTCTTTTCATTTCCATTTTAAAAGTTATTTTTAAGCTTCTTAAGCTTTTACTTTTCTCTTTTATTTTATTTTTATTTCTTTTATTTCATTTTCTCATTTTTCACTATTTCCAAGCCATTTTTGTTTTAACTTCTCTTTTGTTTTGTTTTGTTTTCTTTATTCTTTTTAACGTTATTTTAATTCCCAGTTGGGATTTTCTAATCTTTTGCCTGAGAAAAGGACAATTCCTACTTTCCTCTCATTTTTGTCCCTACTTGCCAACTTTACTTTTCTTTAGAGAAGCGCTCTATTGGTCTCAGATGGGACTGTTTCCTTACAAATTTTTTACTCAGCCTTGTGGGCAGAGTTCCCCAAGTGCTTCACTGTCTTTTTCCTCCCTTTTTGGAGCTTTCATGCTCCTTGCCTGTTGAGGGGCCATTCCTCAACCTCTGGACAAATTGTGTTTTATATTTTTCTTTTCTTGCTTTTATTTTTACTATTTTTACTTTAATTCAAAGCAAGTTAACATCTTATCTTCCTCAGCAGGACCCCACAGACCCTGAGCAACTTTTATCGGACCTGCGATATCTGTTTGGTGAGATATACTCTCCAATAATATATATTTTGTAATCAATAACCTTTTTTTTTGCATGCTTCCGTAGTGCTTTTATAGTAGTATGTATTTATGTAAGCCAGTTTGGCAGGGCAATAATTGTAGTATTTTAGTCATAATAATCGTCTACTGTGACATTTTGGTGAGGAAACTTAAGCTTTCCTGTGGAGATTCCTGACCCCATGGTGGAGCTAATTCCAGGAAGAATCTCAGGGTAACACAGCCTCTGTTTGAAAACCTCCAGCGAAGAAGAGCCCACCACTGCCCTAGGCAGTTTGTTCCACTGTCAAACAGCTCTTACCATTAGGACGTTCTTCCTTGGTTACAGGCTAGTAACAGTCATTTTCTATGAGGCTTGAAGGGGGGAACTTGGAATTATACACAACTTCCATCCAGCCAGTCATCATTTCCCCTGATTCCCCTTTCATGTGTTTCACCTTCCCGTTTTTGTCTGGCCAAAAAAGTCACTATATCTTTCTCTGTTGGTCCCTTCCCTCCTTACAGAGTGCTCTGGCGGTCCCTACATACCCTCCCCTCACAGAGCACACAGGTGGGAATTCACTTCTCCCTCTTGCAGATGCTCTATTAGGGGTCACCTCCTCCCAGTGTTTCAGCCACTGCAGAGCACTCTAGTGTTCCCCCATTTAGACTGCTGCAACCCATGGAACTTGTGAAAATTTTCCAAGTTGTCCACGTTGGGGAGATAGTTCCCTGTCCCTGGTGTAAGCAGAGTACCTTCAGAACAGCAAGCAGGGGAGCCTGCAGTCTCCTTAGGCATGCACGTAAGATGGAATTTTTAAACTGGTTGTGGCAGTAGCTGCCTTCTCTGTAAGAGAGGGAAAAAGAAATCACATTGGGGAAGGGTTTGGGGACATGGTTTAGTATAAAATTGTAAAAGATCTGAATTGCTTGGGGTTGCAGCTGATGTAGGCCAGTCTGCATGATAGGTAGGAACGTCGGGGATCTTACAAAGGCAGGGCCTCCACATCCACAAGAGTCTTAGAAAACAGACCTGTGGTTTGTGCCATGTGGGTGCATGGCTGAATTAAAGAGATGGGGCAGGGAGGCTGAAGCCTCAAGACCTCTGTTTTTCTGGGGGTGTCCAAGTCTTGAAATGAACATGATAGACAAGGACCATGATCCACTAACTACTTGCTCCAGAGTAAGTGGCCTATGGCTCACAGCCAAGGTTTGTTTTCTTTGGCAGGGTTGTTTTTTATCAGATTTATGCTAACACAAAATTAAAACCAAAGAAATCATGCATACCCCCTGCTGACACTGATTTTGCCTCACTTTATGCTCAGTAAATTGGGCTTTCATTAATGCTGTGCTTGTTAGATGAGGCGTCTGAAAAGCATTAGCATGGATTAAGGTTTCTAGATCACCTTTATTTTAAGGGAACTTCTCTGACTTCATAGCCCCACAAGCAGTCCATAAAACGTGAGAAGTCCTTTATTTCAGAGCCCGGCAGCTCCATAGTGCAGCTTATTTCTGAAGGTTTGCTATGGCAGCCTCAGCCCTGGGCTTATGTTTGCCACCTTCTGTAGGTTTTGCCCAGAGTCTTGGAACAAAATAGGGTTGCCAGGGGCAGTCACTTTGGAAATGGAGCAGACCATAGGGACTTCCTGCCCCTTTTCTGACATGCCCCTGCCACTATGGAGTGTCAAAGCTTTGTAAGGGGTGCAACAGCCCCTTTTCCCTGCTTCTTCCAACATGACCCTACCCCCCGAAGAGTCATGACCTTGCAGTGCTTTCTAAGAGGCGGAGCTATGTCAGAAGCAGGAATTAATCCCTGATAAGGTGCCTCCCATGGGTTCAAAGCCATATACCGTCCGCTCCTATGAAGACTCTCAGAAGTCAGAATAAAATTGGCACTTGAAACCTCATTTTAAGCCTAGCAGTCTTGTCAATGTCATAAAAAGGAGAGAGAATAGATCTTTTAAAAAGTCATTAACTCTGGGGATTTTTGTGTGTGCTCTGAGTTCAGCACTTTCCCTTCCCCTACCTTTTCAGGACAATAAGAACTGAAAATTACAGAGAAGAATAATATTGGAACAATACTATCTCCTGTAGTGTAGACTCATATGGGTTATTAATCCTTGTGGTTTAGGACATAACCAATCACCTGCAGGCTACTCTATATAAATTAGATGCCTAATGGAAATTTTATGATTTCTTCTGTAGAATCCAGGACTGGCTGCTCTCCGTCAGTTTGCTGTACTAGACGCAACGCCGGCCTGTTCAATAATGCAGTTCTGACGTTACTCAGGTCAGGTCACTGACTGCAGAAAGATATGAGCAGTTTTTAATGACTCTATATTAGCTCTGACCATCTTGTGAAAGAGACACTGCATGTAAAGTGAAGGAAAGGATATAAAGCTCAGCTGCAAAATATCAGTCCATTAAGAAACTCTGCTGGCATTTGACCTCCCCACCTAAAGGAGAGAGATCAGACAAGACTCATGTGATGTATCATTCATACTGCAATGCCAACACATTTTACAGTAGATTAATTCCAGCAGAATAGATTATAGTATCCGTATACCTCCATCAACTGTAGTTGGTCCAATAAAAGATATCACTGTAGTACTTTGTCTCTATTGTATCTTCTCAGCATTTAGTAAGTGTGAGGGAGATTTGTAAAGAATAGAATAATTTTTCTGCTATAGTTAATGGATGGAGCAACACTAAACAACCATTCACCCCCAAGACCTTAGCTTTAATTTGACAACATGTCTCCAGGGAAATTAGCTGGGCAATTTTTGTTCAGTGGACAGTAGCCCTTATCACTGTTTCCTCATAAATAATACAGTATGTAGCTGGTTGTGTTTCTGTTTTAAAGGCTAAGCATTCCAGAGCCACCTTGGAAAGGGGGCAGGCCACAGGATTAGCCCTATGGCAGGCATAGGCTGATGCTGGGGTGGGCTGTGGCTCAGGTGGTAGAGTGCATGCTTTGAATAGATAAGAGCCCAAGTTCAATCCCTGGCATTTCTGCTTCAGGATCTCTGGTAGCACACCTGAGTGAGGCCTCTGCCAGAGAGCCAGATTTGAAACCCTGCTACCATGTCAGGTTGTGACAATACTGGGTGAAGATGGACCATTTGTCTGACTCAGTTAAGACAGGATTTAAATATTGGTCTCCAAAGTCCCTGCAATACTTAAGATATAAGGAGCTGCCTAACTATGGACTCACTGAGTGGCCTTGGGCAAGTTGTGATCTCTTGAGATCAGTTACCCATCTGTAAAATGGGAACAACAATGACCTACCTCACAGGGTTACTGTGAGGGTGAGCTAGGTAAGAATTGTAAAGCACTTTGAATGTGCTATAGAAATGAAAAATAATGTTAACCAGCAAGCCTATCTGTTGATAAAGCAAAACAGTTCGTCCACGCAGAAGGTGGCACTTAAATTTCCCAGGGATGATTGTGCTTTAGCCAACTTTCATGGGAAAAACTGCTGCAAAAATACCACAAGGTAGCTGTGCAGAATGGCACCTGCATGCTTCCTCCGGAAGGTTGGCCACTCAACCTTGCAGAAGGGATAGCAGGGAGGACATTGCTTGCAAATCCTAAAGATGCACAGCAAAACTGGAACACAGACCTGTAGCTGACCTTCCCTCCTCCAAAGTACTGCCTGGATCAGCGATGTAGCATGGCTGTGGTGGGTCCAGGCTTCTGTCCCAATTAAGCAAATTTGGGCTTTGCACCTGTAGCTGGCAGAGGCTTTGCAGCAGAGCTGAATTGAATATTATTTCTTACAAACAAGCAAACCATCAAATTTGCATTATTCAACCCCAAACCAACGCAGCAGATAACTGCTTTTCGATTCCATTTTGTCGAATACAGGTTTCCAAAATTCAGTAACTTCACTACAGTCCCAGTAGTGCTACCAGGCAAGTGTAGTGGCCAACACAAATAACAAAATAAGCAAAGTAGCCAAAACAAAATAGTCAAAAAGTGGATATCAAATAATCAAATTGGTGGCAATCCTGACTATTCACACAACACAAAGCATGGATAGTGGCACAAACTCTTATTCTGGGTGTTGTGCAACGCCTCTACTGCTTCTTAGGGCATTTTCACACGAGACACTCTCCACCCACTACCCACCCACTATACATGTTACAGGGCACCCATAGGGCAACACGGCAGCCCTGCAGCATGTATAGTGGGTGGGGGTGGGTGGAGAGTGTCTTGTCTGAAAATGCCCTTACAGTGGGAATCCCTTTGTCCTCTGCCATCTGATGCAGAGGGTCGGCCATTGAAATGCAAGGAAATCAGTGTGTGTGTGACTGCATTGCTATGGGGCAAGACAAAAAAACAGATTAAGGAACAAGTGATTAATTGCTCCCCCAATGCTCCCAACGCAACTGCCACTCTGGGAGGCCCAGCTCATGGTAAATACCAACATCTGCCTCCTGTTACGGAGCCACTGAGTGTGTCAGTGACTACCCAATACTGTTATTACATATGGACATGATCACTGCCACACAACAGGGACCACTGGGTTAGTCTATCTGTATTTCCCCTTATGTCTGGTAACACCCCATGTGTGAATGAACCCCAGGCAGCAGAGAACAAGGGATCATCAGGAGCACAGGAAGTGGAAATGATGTCATGACACTCGGCATATGCCACTATCTACTCTCAAAGAATGTTGTGGGAATGACCACAGGACTGAAATGAAATACTGGCTTGGATTCCGTTTTTGATGCATCTGGCCATTTTGGTGAAACGTGGACAAGAAGTCTGCGTTTCACTGGATAGATTTTTCTACCCATATTGTGCATGCATGAAATGGCAGCACCCATACTGTGCATACAGAGCACTGCCATTTCACACATGCACAGTGCAGGATGCTGCCCTGCAGTCAGAACTTTGGACAAATTCCACCGCGGCTTAAATCCATGGCACTTCCATCCAGTGGTCCAACAATGTGGAAAATCCCAGCAAAGATGGATGGGCTGTTTCAATTCAGCCCAAGTGAGCCTTAACAGTCTACTACTACTGTTCTAATGGGAAAATATATATATATATATGTTTGCTTTTCAAGGAAGCCCAGTCATTCAAAGAACTGGGAAATGGTTGTTTTCCAATGAAGTCTACACTGGGTACCGATAGCCTTCTGGGCACATTTCAAGGTGCTGGTTTTGATCTGAAAGACCACAGCTGAGGCTACACAAACGCCGAGGGCCTGATCCCTGCAATCTCTGAGGTCACACTGCTGTGCAAGTGCAGGGAGCCAGCCACCTGGTGCAAGATCGGGCCCACTTCAGTGCTGAGGGAGTGCACTCCTCTCCCCCCACCTGATAACTGCTGTGGAAGGGGAGCCTGGGAAGAGCATAGGCCAGTGCTGTCTTCTCAGGCTCCCCACCCCCACCATCAGCTGTCAGTCAGATGGATTGGGGGAGAAGGGAGCTTGGAAGAGCTTAGACTCCCCTCCACCCACTCCCATCCACCCAACAAACAGCTGATCAGGGTAGGGAGAACCTGGGAAGAGCACAGACTCCCCTCCACCCAACAAACAGGTGATGTGGGGGGGGGGGGAGAAGGGGAGCATCCCTCGACCCACCCCAACAAATAACTGATCAGTGAGGAAGGGCCCAGAAGAGTGCCCGCGCGTGCTCCTCTGGGCTTCCCTCCCCCGATAAGCTGTTTGTTAGGGTGGGGAGAGGGCACATGTATGCTCTCTGGGGCCCCCTCCTTCCCATCACCCAGCCGGACTGAGAGCCCGCCCCCAGTTGTCATGTGGCCATGCGTGACAGATGCCAGTGCCTGTTGTTCATAGTCCCGATGCAGAGCTCATTGAATGGCAAGCAGAGTGGACCCAGCCACATGGTTTGCCCTGCCCTGGGCAGCCTTACCCCGCGTGGGGTAAGGCTGATCCGTGATGTATCTTCGAATTTTTTCCAAGGACACTGCTTATCAGGCAGCTGTTTGGGAACATCTGGCTACTGCCAGCTCAACAATGCATTGCATCACATGGCCTGGCTCCCCAAGACATGGTAGCCTCCTCTCCCTGTCTTGTGTAGCCTCACCTGATGTCTTCCCTCTGGTCCCATTGTGGCCTCCGGGGTCAGCTGGGACTGTGAGCACCTTCTTGCAGGTACCATCTGCTCGCCATCTTCCCACAATAAGGGGACAGAGAAAGGCATTCTACAGCTATGGGGCAGTCACTGAGAAATCCCCTTCCTAGCCATCCTGAACCTTAATGGAAAGGGTGGGGTAGAAATTTTTATTTATATTGTGACCAGAAAATTAGGAGAAATATTTGTAACTTTGAATGGGACAATATTGGTTTGGTCTGAAGACCTATGTAGCTGCTTCACCCTCCTTACATGACAGAAGCAGGCTTGTGCAGAAGGGACCTCCTTCATTTTCATTTTCAGAATCCATCTGTTCTGGGGGTTTTCATTAAAAAAAAAAAAACCTCATCCATTTCCCTAACTTTTTTCATATTAAAAGCGATTTGAAATATAAAAAAAAACAACAACAAACAAACCATTGTGCATGTGCAAAATGGCCACCAGACCATTTTGTGCATGTGTGCCCCTTTCTAAAATGGTGGTAGTAGCATCACCATTTTGGAAAAGGTCATTTATGTGCAGAACAGTCCGGTGGCACTATTCGCACATGTACAATAATATTTTGTTTAAAAGAAGTTTATTATTTTTTAACAAAAAGAAATGAAAGCAAATGACTGTTTGCTTATTCATTCATGCATTTTTGGGGTCCTTAATAATTATTAAAACAAATGGGGCTCCATTTGTTTTAGTAAAATAAAGAACAAAAACAGAATTGCACACCCCTAGATAGAAGATGCTTGTTTCACCTTCAAGCAAATTTAGTTTGATGAATCTCCCAATCCTGTAGAATCAAAAAGTTTTTTTTACCTCTCCCCACCACCCCAAAGCCAGAAAAATTGGAGAAGAAACAGTGACATAATAAGCTTCTGAGCTACTTAGAAAAAGACATCTGTGGTTCAGAGTCATGGTTTAAACATATCCTTGATTGATATACTTTAATCCTCCCACACAGGTAGTATTAAATCACTCCCTTCAGCACTGGTCTTTTTGTCTCTGCCTTCTCAGCCCATTCCCCCCCATTTCCTCAACTGAATTGATGCATTTATGAATACCAGATTGGAGCCGGGCCAGGAATTGCTGAAAATGCAGTCTCATCTCACTTGATTCTATAAACAGGAAGTCATTCAGACGATTGATACACCTGAAGGGCAAATCATTATATGGACTGATTGGTAAGGAGTGCCACGTGGATTTTTATGTGGCAGTTCCCATAAACACTAACATGATCATCAGCCATCTGTATTTGACTTTTAAAACAAAGAAAAAAGAAATGGACAAGAGAATTCTCTCCTGTATTTTCTGAAAGCATTTGTGTATATACATGCAACAGCATCGCTGTGTTATATATTAAGACATAACATTTTCATGAAAGCATAGTGTATTATCCACAGCTGGGGGTGGGTAGATTATTCCAGTGTAGCATAATATAGCAAACTTATTGGAGTAATAGAAAGTGATCAAGCAGTCACTGAATAACTTTATAGAATTTTGAAAACAAATCCTAACGTCCAGGTTTTAGACTGGTCCAAGTAGGTGGGGAGCCTATTATGAGTTTCTAGTTTTCAGGGCAGGTCTGCATTAGAACCATGAACAAAAAGGCAATTCATAGTCACAAGTGTAGTTTGCATAGTCAGTTGCACAACTGAATTCCAGTCATTTTCACTCAATATGCAAATTTGCATATTTGTTTTGGCTAATTTCCCTTTGATTAGTCTTTTCACTTAAGTTAATTTCACTTGGCTATTTCATTTATTCAGGAGGTTGTGAACTTAAGCAATTAAATAAAATAAAAAGAACAAAATAAAAAAAAAAAATGCTAATTACTTCCTATGCACTTTGTTAAAATGGAAACAAATGCGCCAACTTTGACTGTATCCGTTCTGAATATTCACATGTAGGGTTGCCGTGTTGGTCCCAAATAGAGGCAACAGAGACAAAGTAGTACAGCGACATCTTTTATTAGACCAACTCCAGTTGGTGGCGGTATGCCAGCTTTCGGACCTCACGGGGTCCTTCATCAGGCAGGTCTGGGGATGCTGTGAGGTCTGGAAGCTGGCATACCGCCACCAACTTTGGTCCAATAAAAGATGTCGCTGTGCTACTTTGTCTCTATTGCCGCCCTGAGCCGTTGGGGAAGGGTGGGATATAAATATGAATAAATAAAATAAATAAATAAATAAATATTGCTTGAGTATTCATGTCAGCCCTAGTCTGCATTCCCCTGCACCTTGGCAAAGTCTTATAACACCTTCGGACTGTGCCAGGTTTTTCCATCCGTAAGTGGCCCTTTCGGCGCCCCGTGCCAGCTAAAAAAGACTGAAGCACGCAGGGTTATTTTCATGCACTTCGTGCCTCCTGAGAAACACGGATGTCAAGATCCTCCCCCTAAGCTTTTATGCTGCCCTCGTCTGGCGTAAAAGTGCTCGAAAGCCTTTCTGCAATAATAGTGGCTGCAAGGACAGCTCTGCCAGCCCAGCGTAGCGGGCAGTACCAGGCATAGCACTAGCTATTCATTTCAGCTTGAAAACATGCATTTGGTTGTTACGTCTGTTTGTGCAAACACACATGCCTACCGCAGTCTGGGATCTGAAAAATCCTAGTCATGGCCAACATGCCTTTGTGGCTAGCATGTAGCCGCTGTTGTGTCTATCGTCTAGAGGTGTGCACTGCCTTGCTACCAGCAAAGACCATAGAGACAGACTTTTGTTAAGGGCTAATCTACCACCTGTGTTACTCCACAGTGTTTCAAATTCTGGTAACCGGAGGTGGCAGGGGTGAAAGAGAACAAACAAGTGGGGGAAGAGACTGACTTGGGGTGGGTGGGGAGAGGTAGGGAGGGAGCTTTCACAGCTGCATTTGCTTTGGAATGAAGCTTTACCCAGACAATCCCTCCCAGCACTTTCAACTTTGGGGCTATCAGCATCTCTTCCCCCACAGCTGGAGGTTTTCCACCAGAAAATATCATCCAGAAAACAGCTGGTGGGAGGACACTGTCAGGTAACCACAAACACACCAGTGCATAAACATCTGCTCACGCAGCTACATACCCAGGGTGATGCCACTATTTCAACACATGTTGGATTTGCATGCATTTATCATTACATCCAATCAAATCTAGTAAGTGTGCCTGCTGCGGGCCTGCTGCATGTAGTACTGCTGGCAGTCAGGCTGCTGCTGCTGCTGCACACAGGTAGCTGGAATCAGGATACTCTAACCTTGGGTGAAAGGAGATGTGCCAGTGACCAGCTTAGGCCCGGGAGCTCTTACATCTGTGGGGAGGGGGTGGCATCCTTGGAAAAGCCTTGGAAAATCTCTAATTTTGAGGGCTACCCATGCAGGCCAACGTGGGCTAGCATATCTATGCAGCCCAGCCATACCTACTTCGGGTCAGACTCAGAGACTGCCATGCTTGCCTGTCGTTGGCTGCCACGGCTGCCTGTCATGTTGGGGGCAGGGCATTGGGAGCAGGGTGTGGGCGGGGCTGGCCACCCACATGTTTGTTGTGCTCCTGGCCCTACCCAGGCCATGCGGGTAGCAGGGTGGCTATCCGGCTGCAGGCACACGTGTCCGGTCCCCCAACATGGCCAGTGTCATGTCACCCCTGATTTTCCACCCTGGGGCAGGCTGGGGAGCTGTCCATCCGGCCACACGTCTGTTTTTACCTTCTCACCTCCCAGTCAATAATTAGAAAAGCACAAAGGTTTGCAGACATGACAGCTCTTCTCTCACTAGGTAGAAAGTTCTTTTACGCCCTGTGGAGCCACTGAAAATGTCACCCAGGAAATGCAAATAGGAACAAGAATCTGGTCCTGTCTTGTAATGCATGTACTCAATAGCCCAGAGATATGGTTTCATGCACAGCCTTAAGTGCAACAACATTTCCCGACATGTGAATTCAAAGGTTTAGGACCTTCATGTTCGTGTTCATGTCAACTGTTTAAAATGTATCACTTTAAATACTTGTATGCAATTTCTTAAAGTAAAAGTTTCAAATTTGAGGAGTTGGGGTGTTTTTATTTATTTATTTATTTAAAAACAAACTATCCATGTATCTCCGATATGCAGACAGACAGTCACAGAAAGGGCTATTTGTATACATACACACATTCACGGGGATCAAAACACATCAGTGAGCTTTTGCATCTCTGCAGCAAGTCTTCAGAATAAGATTTCATTCCCTTAAATACAATTTCTCCACATTTTTGTCAGACAGGGACTGCACAAGAGACTTAAACTCTCTTGATCAAATAAATCCTTTGTTCTTGGTGAGAATATTGTGGCATCAGGATTTCAGACAGCCTTACTTTTCATTTCCTTGCCTTGAAACGCGTAAATGATGCAATACAAAAGCACATCCTTGTCACTTAGCAACCCTACCAGCTATAGTAACCAGAGACTGATCCTTGAAGCTCTGTACAGGCAGAAACCTGATTCACTTTTCAAGGCTTCCACCAGCACAGTGCTCCAAGGACTGGAGCCAAAGTCTTTTATTTTATTTACAGTTCAGCCTTGCAAATTTGATAGATTTTTTTTACTAACTGAAATAAAATCTAATAGCCTGCACTTACCAGATATGATCATTCCCTTTATGTTAAATATGGTGTCCTGATGATTGTCTAAAGCACATATTTCATGTGGGCAGGAGAAGGATAACGAGGTATATTGGAAAGACTGGGTACGTGCATATGAGAGAGAATTTGCAGGAGCGAAGTCATATGTGCACATATGTTGGTAAAGTGTATATGCACACATGTAAGAGCTCGGGAAGGAAAAGAGTGTGCATGCATGGTAGTGTGTGTTTGTGCAGCTTCCATGTCTGGAGAGCAGAACCCCACAAAGTATGGTTTAACATAGTCTCCCAATTTCATTGAATCCAGACCTAGATACGGTCACCATCATGCTGAATGTGTGCTTTCATGTGCTTATAATTTAGACTAAAACTACTTTGGGGCCAAGACTTTGCATACTTGATCATAGCCCAGAAGGGAAATTTTGACCAACAGTTCAATCCCACCATTTAAATATGGAGCAAACTGCCTGTTTTAAAGCCACCAGAGAGTTTTCTTGGACTCCTGTTATGTTGTGATCTACTTACCAGAATACACAGGCTTGTTACCAGGCAACTGATCATTTCCTGTACACTGGAAGCTACAATCTTGAAATTTAGTGCATGTGTTCAAAATGGGCAGGGCCCCACGAATTCTGCAACTGCGAAATCTAAGGTTTCCAAGCAGGAAGAACACCTTTAACAAGCAAGATACATTCTGCTAATTAACTAAACTGGGCAATCTATAAAAATGAGTTCGCCAGCATTCCATTCCATCAAGTTTTGGACATTTCATACCTTAAAAATAGCCCCCCCAAAATGATCACACATGCCTTTCAGTAAGTCTGTGTGGTACTGTGTTTTTCCCTCCAAATAGAGTGGAAGGGATCATGGGCTGTTCCTATTTGGTTGGAATGGTGCCATCACATCCCCCGACCTCCCAATACATGCTAGCAGTGAATAGTGCCAGCACCCTATTGGCTATGAGTACTC
The DNA here is from genome assembly GCA_003113815.1 of Sphenodon punctatus. Taxonomy (NCBI): domain Eukaryota; kingdom Metazoa; phylum Chordata; class Lepidosauria; order Sphenodontia; family Sphenodontidae; genus Sphenodon; species Sphenodon punctatus. Next base: position 2,523,281 of record QEPC01010227.1, read on the forward strand.
ATAGCGCACGGCTCCCCACTCAGGCTCTAATACCGCACTGCCAGAAGCAGATTCTCCCAAGATTTTGGCCAAATGCAAAATTCTGCAATCACAGTAGTGCAGAATTCACAGGGCCCTGATTATAGGCAGCTGAATACAGGACACAGACAGAACATTTCCCAACAGGTTATGAAAATGCAGACACTTTCTGAAGAGGTTTTAGATTCTCCAGAGCACACTCACCCCACACACTCCCATTTTAAACATTTTCAAAGCTGTGTACAAATATTAACAAATTAATCCTTCTAGACTCTCCCTTTCTAAATATGCATCATCATTACCATTTTAGAAAGGGAGAGAATGCTACAGAGACTTAGCAACCCCCCTCCCCGGCATCTAGCAAGTTAGTGACAGGGAGACTTGAAACTTGGGAAGCTCTAACCCAGTCCATTATCTAGAGTTATATAACTGGAAGTGACCTCAAGGATCATCTAATCAAACCCCCTGCACCAATGCAGGATTGACCATACCCAAACTCCCCCGAAAGAAAAAATCCATCAACAAAGAAATAGAACATATAATAAAAACCTGCCAAGGTAGAGATCAGGAGTCACCATATCACACCAATACCTAATATAACAGGGAATCATTTTATAGAAACCATATCTCCAGATGACAGCTGTGCCCCACAATGCAGAGAAGGGGAAAAAGACCATTTTTACATGAGACGATCCCACTCATGCCCATGCAGATCCGAGTGGGTGCCACCCATGTGCATGCTGCAGCCGGTGAGCGGGGGTGTGCGCATGCTGCCGTGACCCATGCATCCCAACTCACACCCCACACATCCCCGCTCACGAAGCAACCAGCAAAAATGGAGGTTGCTCCATGAGTAGGGATGCATGGGGGGTGGGGTGCACCCGTGTACTGCCTATGATGCACCCACGGCTTGTATTAAAATGGCCAAAAAACCCAAACAACCCCACCCACTTTTGGTCATTGCCAATATGTTCAGTGAGAAAATTCTTTAACAATCTCAAATATGATGATCAATGAGATCCTGAGCATGTGTGCAGGACCCACCAATCAAGCAATTGACATATAGTTGTAGTTTCCAGGCATCATAACACCCCATCAGTCCCCTCTCCGGTTGCAGACATCCTTGAGAATTCAAGGAGGAAGTAGCTCACCCTCAAAAAGGAGGCAGCTCGGTTGGCCCCCCCTCTCCTGTCATTTCGATATTTGTGTAAAATCTGGCTGTTCCGCCAGACTTTTGGCAAGGGGGGGAGGGGTTGGGGGGTTGTTTTTCTCCCTGCATATGGGATTTTTAACTTTTAAACTGTTTTTATTATTTTATTGTTTTTAACTTGTTGTTCACCGCCCTGAGCTGCCCTGCGGGCAGGATAAAAATATTTTATAAATAAATAAATAAATAAAATAGCCCTGTGCGGAAGGTCATTATACAACTATAGAATCAGAAGGGAGCTCATGGATCACCCACTCCAAGTCTCTCCCCAAGGAAGTCTACCCTACTCCTAAGATGCTTGCACAGTCTTTTCTTCCAGTCATTCCAGTTTTGCAAATGGGGAACCAAAACCAAGAGATAATACCTTGCCCAAGCCCATCCAGCGAGTTCATGGTTACACTAGGATTTGAAGCTTTGTCTCTCAGGCTCATCAAATGTGCAACAAATGTTTGTCAAGTTTGAGACAGAGGCAACAAATATGCAAAGGACTTAAGACACATTTCTTTTAGGGATAGTTTAGATTTTTCCCATTGCTGCATAGCCTTCAAGTACTCCTCTGCCAATTACTTTCAATACATTTGAATGGGCAGTACTGTATTTGCAAGAATCAGACTGGTAATTTTAAGTGACAGCATTTTAACTTTGCAAGCCAAGTATTGACTGTATCTGGGTTCCTAGATCTGTCAGGATACCGGATGTTTAGATACTGAATTTGTGCAGTTCTTCTAAGTTTGCAATGCACCAGCACCAAGAAGAGACACAACTTCTCTCTCACCATTCTACTGAGATCATTGCAAAAAGCTCTCACTGACTTTTTTGGAGACAAGGTCAGGCACAATTCTTTGATTTACAGGGACAGCCATTTCATTAAAAACAATAGTTTCATCCTGTAGCTGCTCTCCAGCACTGCAGGAGTCTGCCCTTTCAATAAACCACAGACAGTTGATAAAGGCTCAAGCACTCATACTCTTAGTAAATCCTTCAGCCACAGAAACAACTCCTCCAGTCACAGTTAGAACCATGCAGAAGGGGCACAGGAAACAAAAATAGTCCAAACAGCTTTCCTTTGACTCTCACCTCTTCTGGACTTGGGAGCATGGGCCTGACTCACATCGGGTATTTTCAGACGTTACGGGCGGCCGGTTCACCACAGTGAACCACCAGGGGGGGTGAACAGCGCAACCACGGGGACGGAGGGGGCCCGGGACCACGGGCAGGGGCAGCAGCGAGCAGCGTGGC
>QEPC01010227.1:2530968-2561630 GCA_003113815.1 Sphenodon punctatus
GGTTGCTGGGTGCGGGTGTGGCCCCTCTCGGGGCCCCCCTGCCTTGCACCCAGGGGCCCCCCCGGCCCCCCCATGGGGGGTTCACCCGTGCCCCCTGTTCCCCTCCCCTTGGTTGCCCTTACCCTTTTCCTGGGTGCTTCCTGTGGGCTCGTTCCGGCCGCTGCCCCCGGGGCGGCGCGACCCGGCTGCAGCTGTGGGTGTTGTTCCCGGGCCGCCTCCCTGGTCAGGTGCTCCCGTGCACCCCCTTCCTGCGCCTGTGCCCCCTCCGCCTGCATCGCTGGGCCTGCCTGCACCTCCTCCGCCTCCTGCCCCGCCACTGTCGCTGTCTCTGCCTCCGCTCTCTTCTGCCTCCCTCCTCGCTCCATCCCGCCACGCTTGCTTGCTGCTGCTCTCACTTTAAATCTCCCTCCAGTGGTTGTGTTGTTGCTGGTTGCCCGGCAGCGACGCTGCGTGCCTTGTCCCCAGCTGGGGCTCATTTCGTTTGGTTCCGCGCGGGGATTGACGTCCAGATGTTACTTTTCCTTGGTTCCTGGTGGGGGTTCATTTGACCACGCTTCCCGGGACCTTCCCCCTGCTAGCCCGGGAAGCGTGGTTGAAACTGACCCCATGTGGGTATTGAGCGTGATGAACATCTGGCGCACGCCGTTCAGACGTTCAGGGCCCTTTGGCCCCACGGGGGGGTTGAGCGTGGTTCAGTGTGGTTGAGCGTGATCTCGTAATGTCTGAAGACACCCATCCTTTCTGCAACACCACATCCTGAGCCTGGTTTGTTAGGCATTGCTAACAAAAATCCCTTATTGGTATTAGGCAAACCGTGATTTTGGTTCCCAGCTCCCTTTCCTCATCTTTAGCTATTTACTAGCTAATTCTGTTTCCAATTTAGGACTAAGGAGCGCTTCCAAGCCAGGCTAGTTCTGGCTCCTGCCTGGTTGGTTAACCTCCCACAGTACACTACCAGATCTGCTGGAGTCTGCTGCTTTTATGGTCTTCAAAAGGGCGGGTCTGAGGTGATGAGCAGGCTCCCTCAAAGGGGCCTCTACTTGCTTCATCAGCCCCTCTCTCCCCACCAGCGGTTGGCGTAGCTCTTGTATGAACAAGCAGTAGAGATATGCAGGTATTTTTCAACAGATGCATGACATATTCTCAACTGCGTTAAATGGGTGGAGCCTTGCTGAAGTCAGTGATGCTATTTAGATTTACATTTATGTCTCCCATGAAAGACACAATTGTTCTTATTGTATATCTAGGATGCCTTCACAATTCTCTTAAGCATGGGTGCCCCTGAACTCCAGAATCCTGCTGTAGCTGGCCACACACATTGGTTTACAGGGAAGGGGGCAGTTGCCAGCATTCTAGGTCAAGAGCTGGCTCATAGGAACTACGTGGGGGCAACATGGCTAGGAGTCTCTGCGGTTCTCTTCTCATCTTCCCAACATCCCCACAAGGTGCTGAGTCACATGGAAAGGGTGAGTCAGATGGAGTGTTTAGGAAGGATCCATTCCCATGATCCTAGACCAGAGTTGGGAAATCCATGCCCCAGCAGGACTCCCAGATCCATACTTCTTCAGGGCTCCACAGGCCAAAGTATCCTACTGGGGCATGGCAGCTACGGAGGGTGTGTGGCTGTCAGCCGGGAAGTGCTTTGCATGTGCCTGGCAGCTAATTCCCACAGCATGTGGCTGGCGGGATGCAATAAACAGGGGAGGGGATAGCCTCTGGGAGCTGGAGTTCGGGTGGCCACAGGCTGGAAACGGATGCTGGGCCAGCAGTTCCCTACCAGTCTTAGCCAGTGTGTAAGAATACCTTTTGTTAATAATAGATCAAGGTTAGTCCAGCCCAGGTTTTAAGGTAAGGGGAGAGGGGGAGAGAGATCTAACCTGGTCTTGTTTGTCCCTTCTTTTTTCTTCAGTAGAATGTAAAACCTGGGATGGATTCCTCTGGATTGGCTATTAATGAAAGGGGATTTTTATATACTGGCTAGGATTGTGGTATGGATTCCTCATAAACGCCACATCAGTGCTCTGCAGAAGGCTGCAGAGATTAGAGACCCACCTGGCATCCACATCTGATGCACTTTCTGGAAAGGTCTTCTTTCTCCTCCATACCTGTATGGGGGGAGGAGTGGCAATAGTGGCCTATGGTGAGAACGGGGATCTCTTGTCCCACCCTGTTGAACCCTTGTTGTCCAGGGATAAGCAGAGTACATCCATCCAGATTACACCCATGTTTCAAGGGATAAAAGAAACTCAGGAGGTTCAGAATTATGACTCTGGCAAGCACCTGAAAATATAGTTACTAAGTTTATAAATTTAAAATAAATTACTCAAATAAACATTTAATGCTAAATAAATTATCTATAAAGCTGATCCAGGCCTGAAAATCCAGCTGGACATCTAGGAATGAAGTCTTCTTTCAAGAAAACATTTTCCTTTTCATCTTGTTCCCCCAATACAAGTTTTGGCCCTAAGTTGATAGCATACCTATTTCTATATTCCTATCCAAACCAAGCAGTGTAGAGATGGCATAGCTCCGAAAGGAGAAAATAAGGCAATATTTTCATCCCACAAAGAAACATCTGGATCGTGGATGAAAGTTCAGGTGGCTTTTGATTTTATCCAAGCTGGTACATCCTTCCCAAATAACGATAATACACTGGAGGAGTTAACAACATGGTCTGTACTGCATGAAGTGCATGTTGAGATGTCTGCTCTACTGCCAACCCTAAAGAGTGTAGAGAAAGTAGGGTCCAATAAAAGATGTCACTGGACTACTTTAAGGAGATCACTTCCTGAGAGGTAAAGCTTCCATTGTCTCTATTGTCTAAACATAAGGAGATCACTTCCTGAGAGGTAAAGGTTCCAGATTAGGAACAGATTCAGAACACACAGTGTACTCCATGTTGCAAGGTACTCACCATCAGAGCACCATAAATACAGTTAGTGAGATATTGATATGCATGGATATGAGCAGTTAGGACAAAGAAAGTTGCATACCATGCCAACAGAAGGAATGATAGATAACAAGCAGTAGAGATTTATCAAATGCAGGGAGGGTATTGCCCTACTTTCCAGGTTCCCTGCCACCCCACCCCAAATGGACAAACATATACACATGCTGCGACAGCCAGCCCACAGCTTCTGGTGGAAGTTCTTGCAGGAATGGAGAACCTGTGGCCATGGACCAAATCCAGCCCATGGCTGTTTTTAATTAGTCCCACACCGATTCCAGTTCATACCCTCAAGCACTGAAAGAGTGAATTCAAAGCATATGAGCAGAGATGAGGTCGTGCACTGAAAGACAGGGGATGGCTGGATCCATGGCATTCATCCAAAGTGGCCCATGGGAGGGGGAAAGTTCCTGACCCGTGCATTATAGCTATGCCTGTTGTATCATTAGATTGTGACCATTTTGAATGGCCCACTGAGTGCCAAAAGTGTGTTGTGCTGGGCCTTTGGCAACATATCTGGAGTACCCTGAAAACTGGGGTGGGGAGGTGAGACTGTCCTACTTCTTAAGGCTAGACGGCATGCATCCCTCCTCCTCCCCTGGTCATTGCAATCCATTGTGAGTATTGCAGAGAAGATTGCCATTTAAAAAAAAATCTCGAGTCAGGCTAAGGCCAGCCAGGGAGCTAAGCAATGCACCGTTAGTGTTTCCAAGATGAATCCTCAGAGCGCAGCAGGTTATTTTTCGGGACAGCGAGTATCCCCAAAGAGTTTGGGCAGCATGAAGCAGGACATTCCGGTAGTCTGGCTCATCAGAGAGGATGCTAGACTGGGTTTCAGGACATCCAATCCAATTTCCAGCTTTGCCATGAATCTGCTGACCACTATAGCAAGTTACTTCATCGGTGAAGCAGGGATCATTTTCACCTGGAGGGGTTGGGGCCATATAGCAAGGAGTGGGGCAAAGGAGCTACTGTGCCCTTTTCTGACATCATAACCCACCCCTTATGAAGCATCATGACTAGAGCTGAAGCAAACAGTTGATTTTGTCACAACTGGCTCATCTGCAGTATGTGGAGAGCTAACCACCGAGCTATTCACACTCCATGGATTAGCTAGCAGTTACAAAATCAGCTGGGGGGTGGCACTGTGGGGCTCAAGTAGGGGTCATTACAGGCAGGAGGTCACCGGGGCATGGGGCAGGGCAGTGAATAGACAGCAGCTGGTTTTGAGTGCAGGGAGTCCTTACCTGTATGGCAATACAAGTGGCAGTGGACAACAGCTTCTGGCCTCCCGAAGACTGGCCTGGGCCTATTTTGGCTCAAGCCAGTCAGCCCAGGTCCATACAATGGCCTCTGGGGGCTACCTCTGGGTGGCTCGGATACCACAAATCCATCTAACGGTGAATTTCATGTGGATATCCATTTCTGTTCTAGTCCTGACGTCATGACGTGCCATGATCAACAGATAAACTGAGCTATTGCCTTAGCTAAGCTATTTTCTTAGCTTTCATGGTGATCTGCATTCCAAAGCTGCATCCTAACTGGAACTTTCTAAAAGCCTTTTGAGCACATGTGACATTACAAGCAATGGGCAATGAGTAGGGGGCACTGGAACTCTTCCCCCCCCCCCTCCAAACTGCCAGGGGTTGTCTGTCTGGAACAGCAGCAGTATGATGAACAGGTGTGGGTCCTTTAAGGCCAGGTGCTTCATCACCCTGACTCCACCCCTTCTTGGGGTATAAGAGACAGGCTCAGGTGAGGGAGAATCAGTCTAGGTCTGGCTGAGGATGGAGCCAGATACTGCTGGACTAGAAGATGACTGGCCTGAGAAGGGTTAGGAGTAAAGGATGCAGCTGAGTCTGAACACTCAGGGTGGCTCTAGAGTGCACTGCAGACTAGAGCTTAGGGTGAGAGATAAAAGGTACAAGTTCCAACCCTAGTGGCCAAGGTACAAAGGGGTCCTGCAGTAAGACTGGACTGGACTGTATATAGTATTGTTATTATTTATTTATTCAATTTTTATCCTGCCCTTCCCTTGAAGGCTCAGGGCAGCCTCCTGGGGACTGCTCTGTATTCTATACAAAAATATATAAAATACATACACATAGAACCTATGAAAAACATATAAATACAATTAAAAGAAACCCTAAATCCCACTCGCCAATTCCATCCTGAACCTCTCTACCCCATCCCACCCAAATATTGATGCATTTGCATGGGTGAAGGAAATAAAAGGTGTTGTATGTACACTGGATTCAGAATGCAACCTGCTGTTTAAGTGGTCTGTGCAGAATAAGTGAAGCCCAGGCCCCAATCCTGAAAAGAACAAGCTTGCTCGGAGGGGCTGGTACAAGCAGTGACAGGTCCCTTCTACTAGGCACAGGAGGGAGCTCTAAGAGCGGCTTGTTACTTCTCCATGCAGGCTCCTCACTGCCACTGTGGCTAATGCAGGAACACCATTGAATAACGGCAAGGTCATCTGCAGAAATAGCAGCCCAAGTATGCAAACGTCAGGCACTGAGGAACAAAATCTCCTCTTACCCCCCCTTATCCATCGTCAGTGTCACAAGTAAAATTTTGGGTGGAATATCTCCAATGTGTTTCCCTCCAAAAACCTTTTTTTGCAAGTAGTTTTGATAATGGTTTGTGTCTAGCCTGGGTGCCGGAATCTGACACTAACCGGCAGGGTGGTAGGGAAAGTCCGGGATTAGGCAGACATGCTTGCAGACAATCTCGAGTGAGCTCAGCACCCCCACGCCGGTGAGTCTGAGGGCATGTTCCAACAAGCAAAGAAAAAACAGTTTAACAAAGATGATTTCATAATTACCTGGTGTTATCTACCTCATTTTTGGTATCCTTCTCATTGCAGTTCAAAACCAATTTGGTACCACTCCAATCTCCCCCTATTAGTCACATCATGAAGAGCACGTGATGGGAACTATCCCTTCATACCTTGAGATGTTTCCCTTCAGCACAAGGACAGGAAGTGCCAGGGGAGGGGTCACCACTGAGGAGGAACCATAGAATTCCCAGCTGGAGAGGCACGGCACGGCACGGCACGGCGCAATCTGGGAATGGTTTCCGTACTGTGTTCACCACCCAAGTGTGGAAAGGGTTCATATTACAAATACTTCAAATTAAAAAGCAAAGTGGAGTATGCACTCTTAATTTTTCCAGAGTACATCCTTTGACTCCTACTCCAGAATATTGTTGTTTTAAGTCGTTCGACATGTAAATGATTCCAAAGCAAAAGCAAGTTAAGGGATTGGGTGGGTTGGGTTAGGGAGGGATTTTTTGGTACTGGGTTATTTTGACTTTGGGTTTATTAGTGTTGTTTTAGCGTATTTTATCTCATCATGTATTTTTAAATGTTGTTAGCTGCCCCAAGATGCTTATAGCAGGAGGGGGAGGCATATAAAGTCTAATAAATAAATAAATAAATAAATAAATATTGTACCAATTTATATATTTAATGGAAGGTGCCTCTAATCTCCCCTGCCTGGCTTCTTCCTTTCATTTACTGGTGCATTTCTCGGTTCAATCCCACCTTGGAACATGATCCTCTCAACCAGGTTCCATTCAGGACAGATAGCACTGGCTTGCTTTCCCTTTCAAGTCAAGTGCAACCTGCCAACTTTGGATATGAACTTCTCCAATATATAGCGCCAGCGTCTGAACCGGTCTCTCAGCTGAACTCCATTTCCAGATCTTCTCAGCTGGATGTTTTACATTTCATGGATTAGGACTGAATTGTTACATATTTTTAAAAAGTTTAAGATGTAGAGAAAATGAAAATGCCGCACATTGCTCTGGGCCCCCATCGTCTCCAGATACGCTGGTGTTTGTTGGGGGCAGACAGATTATTCATTATGGGGCTGGCCCTGCTCTGTGAAGTCAAAAGAAGCATTTGAGCTAGGTTCTCAAGAGGTGGTAGGCATCATGGCATGAGTTTGAAAGCCAGGCTGATTGGCAACATTCTCGGACATCCCAACTTCAATGGCTGCTCATTGCAGGTTCAATTAGACGGAGTCTAGAGATGTTCAGGGGAGAGGAAGCCCCACAGGAATTAAAGAAACCCCTACCTGTTCATAGATTTCCCTTTGAATGAGGTTGACAGTGCTGTTAGGGGTTTGGCTGCTGCAGCTGGTTTTTGCAGCTGGGTTTTTTTCTTGATGGTTAATTTACATGGAACAGACACTGGGTTATTGTCTCCATGATTGGGCAGTGATGATTGCTGGGTTTATTTTAAGCTTTTCAATACAAGAAAACAGGGAGTATTTTAAGAACTAGGACTATACTCAATTCAGGGTCTGGTAGGGCTTGGATTGCCCTGTTGGTGCTCTCTCTCTCTCTCTCTCTCTCCCTCTCTCTCTCTCTCTTGGCCGATTCCATGGCTATGCACCATTTATTTGAACTTCTCTATTGGGAAGCTTATTTATTTATTTATTTATTTAGTTATTTTACTATTTTATACCCTGTCCCTTCTGCAAAGCAGCTCAGGGTGGCTTACACTTTAAAACAAAAATATAAAACATCTAAAATACCAATATAAAACCACATTTAGGGTGAAGCCATAAAAATATAAACATAAAACAAACCACCCTAGCCCTCAACCTCCCCCCCCCCCATTCCCTCCCTCCCTCATCCATCTCCTCCACTGGTTTTACAAGCCCGACGAAAAGTCAGCAGGTCTAGGGCCAGGCGAGCCTCCTCCAGGAGGGAGTTCCACAGTCGAGGTGCGGCCACCGAGAATACCCTCTCCATAGTGGCCCCCCAATTTACTCAGGGAACCACCAAGAAGGTGCCCCCAGAGGACCGCAGGGGTCAATCGAGGACTCGGGGAGTGAGGCAGTCCTGCAGATAGGTCCGGCGGAGGCCATGTAGGACTTTAAAGGTGAGAACCAACACCTTGAATTAGGCCCAGAAGAAAATAGGCAGTCAGTGCAGAGAACTAAGCACTGGTGTAATGTGCTCCCGTGACCCGACCCTGTAAGAAGCCGGGCCTCCGCATTCTGCACCAGCTGCAGCCTCCGGACCATCACCAGGGGTAGCCCCACGTAGAGTGCATTGCAGTAGTCCAGTCTTGAGGTAACAAAAGCTTGAATGATGGTGGCCAGGTCGGAGTCCGAGACATAAGGCTGAAACTGCCGAACCAGATGTAACCGTTGGAAAGCACCCTTTGCCACCGTCTCCACCTGGATTTCCAAGCAGAGCCGGGAATCCAGGAGCACCCATCGACTCCACACCTGGGAGACCAGCAGGGGAGAAACCCCATCAGTGATGGGATAGCGATGTAACCACAGACCGAATGAGTAGGATCAGCTCTGCCTCCTTGGCCTCCAAAGCAATATTCCTGAGCCACCTCCAAATTGGCAGCAGCTTTTTACCCAGCAGTTCCCATGGTGACGACATATCTCCGCTGCAGTGAGAGGGATGCATCCCCTCCATCCCAACCAGATTTTGTGCCTGTGATCAGGAGGCACCCAGCAAAGCACCTCTAGGGCATGGTTACACCTCAAGAATCAGAAATCCTAGGAGGAAATACTTTGAAGACCCAATCGCTGCCTTCATAGACAATACCAGGCTAGACAATTTGTGGGTATAGACAAGGGATGGGTGCCAGGGCTCTGGGTAGGGTAATTCTTGGTAGGATCAGCTTCTTGGCTGGCCAGAACCCAGCCCTCCAGCTCTGCCTAGGTGTATATGCTAGCACAGCTGAACCCTACTGAGAGTTTTAAAAAAGCATTGTTTGGTGGGAACATATGTCAGCTAAGCCAGCATTCTCAAAGTGTCATTACTTAAGCCTGACCTCAGTCCTTGTTGATTTTAGAAAAATCTAAGATTATTTTACATAAATTCTCCTCTCCCTTCCCTTTCCCCCATCACGCCCCACACAGTGTCTGCAATGAAAAGCTGCCAGGGAACTGAGCTTGTGAAATCAATAACTGACTTGGATTGCCTATGCCCAGGGATCAATTCCAGGCCTGTATTCTATATTGTTGTCTATTGTTCTCCCAATAAACCCACACCATTCCTTCTTATACAAGGACATCCCACCTCAACGGTTTCCCAAACCTTCCTAGACACCTCACCCCATAAGCCACTTGAGTTTGTTTTTCACATTGCCTGAGCTGGCAGGGTTTTTGTTCTGGCCCTTTTCCTTCAGTGATTTAAGGACTGGACTCCTGGCTATGAAGCAAATAGGAAAGAAGCAGCTTCCAAAAATAGATGATGATGAAAAGGATGATTCAGATGGCTAAGACGTGACAAATGTACCCATTAAATCTTTAGCTCCTGCTTCACCAAGGTGTGCATCTTTCAGTTTGGAAATATCAATTTAGCTGTCCTGCTGAACGAGGTGGATTATAGAGAGATTCACAAAGCTAGCAGCATCCTTCAAAAGTGATCTTGCAAAGGATTCACATTGTATATTATTGTATGTGCTGGCCACACTACTCAAAGGGTGTTAATGAGAGCTGCAACAGGGTACTCGGCAAGTCGGGCTCCCCATAAAATTTGGGGTGCCCCACTTGCCCCGGTTGTGTTCAGGCACCAATGGTACCCACACGCAACCTGGTGGGTACCCAACTCCCTGGGCTGACTCACCTCACCGCCAGGCTGCTGCTCCCCTAGTCCTTAGTCAAATGTTCATAAATCCTCCAGCCAAAAAAACAACCTCTCTACCTGGAGCCAAAATCTGGAGCTAAACGCAGAAGCATACAAGAAACAAATATAGTCCAGACTCCATATAGTCCTCCCTGGGCTCTTGATTCTTTTGGGCTTCAGGGCATGGAGCTGACTATCTCATGTTTCTGTCCTGCAACATTGTGCCCTAAGAAAAGTTCCATGAATGTTTCTGATGGTGTCCATTGCAGGAATTAGGAAACGCCCTGGTTTGGGCTCCTGGTTCCCTTGCCTCTTTTGTGACTGTTGTTTACCATCTAGTCCTGCTTTCTGTTCAGGACCCAGGAGAGCTCCCAACACAAGGCAGTCTGGCTCTTGTCTGCTTGGTCTCCCACAGCAGACTGCCAGGCTGCTCCCAGACTGTTGCTCTTTGTAGCTGTCAAAAGGGGGTGGAGCAAGGGTGATGACCAGGCCAACCTTAAGGGGCCAATGTCCACTCCATTACACACCCCTATATTTACTATAATTCTACATCTTGTCAATGCAGTGCAAATTATAGTCTAGCGTTGTGGGTCTTAAAGCAGAACAATCTGCCTACGCTGACGATCAGTGCTCTAATTTAAATAGTTAGATGCCATGCTCCAGACAGTTCCAACATGGAGAAAGACTTTGTTGTGGTTTCCCCTCATTATAGGTACCAAATCATCAAGCCAAGTTTTCAGGCAAAATACACACACTCACTCTCTGATAATACCAAGTATGAAAGGTCTCATACATAATTGAGCTTTCTGTCTATTAGAAGATAGTTTCCCTGCTCATATGTTTTCATTGCATTGAAGAACCCTTGTGTCTCCATGGCACACAAATGCGGTTCCATTTCTAGATTCCACTGATGAAGACACCCCAGTGCTTTCCCTGAAAGAAGCAGCTGTGGTGTGCTGGCTGGAGATAACTTAATGAGATACTGATTGCCAGCTCTAGCTGTTTGACATGGTATGAGAGAAGTACAGAAGATCCAATTTAAAGGTGATATAGAGAAAAATGGCTATCAATAAATAATCAATCTTGGATGACTTGCTGTCTTGAATAAGAGGAATTCTAAGCTTAGAGATATAAATGGTTTATGTATCAGTGGAAGATGAAGAATGGTCAAAACATTGGGAATTCTGGACTAGAAGGAACCACAACACATCGCATAGAGACACAATAGGCAAATGCACAATGGTCCCAGTGTGAAAGATAAAGCGCAGTGTACATGGCTAAGAGGCCAACAGGTTCAGAATTAATAAGGTGGTAATGCACCTTTACATCTCACTTGGATGCTGCTTGATGGCTTAATAAAAGAGATGAAATAGACTCTGCTGAGAGCTAAATGGAGCTATTCCTTAAATCAGAGGGACTAATTAAAAGCAGCAGCAAACACAAAAAGGCAGATGAAAAACCCCTGTTATATATTCTGTTGTGACAATGCCTGACAATTACATCAGGTGTTAAAATTAAATCGGTTGATTAACAAAGGTTAGTACCATAATTGAATAGTAGTAACCTCAATTCAAGGAGGTTACAGAATGAGATAGGTCCAGCAGTAAGACTCTGGAAAATGCTGTTCCCATGAGGCTTGTTTTGGACAGTACAGTTAGGTTAACCCAATCAGCTCAGACAGACTTTCCTCCTGAAACGCTTGTGGCAAAAAACCTCCATGATAAATAGAAATGAAATTACTATTTGGAAAGTTGAGTAAACCCATCAAACTTACCCCAGCCAAACTGAAAGTAGTGAATAGTAATAACCACCACTGATTTCAGTTCCATCTGGTTATCTAGGTCCCCTCTCCCCACTCCAACATTTTGGTATTTCGGTTACATCCTTTCAGAAATATTAGCACTATTGTTTATGCACAATTGCCAAAAATGACATAACCAAAATACTGAAATAACCAAAACATTCCCAAATGGAATATATATATTAAAAAAAAAAAAACGGAACACCCTTTTCAGTTGCAGATCTTATTCAGATATCTGGAGGGCTTCCTGAAAATGTGAATACCCACAACAATAAATCTACTGCCCCTTTCGACTCTAATAAAAAAAGAATGCTTAAACGCAGAACTGACACATGAATAACCAGAATTAAGATTTCCTGCAATTATAAAGAAACAACTGAAGGCAACACCCTTGTTTCAGACACAGAACTAAAGCAAATTATATCCCCATTTTTAATCAGTGGAGAGAGGATTGATTAGGGTTAATTTGGGATATTTCTTTCCAACAACAAAATGAGTTTATTGATGCATATTCTCAGACAGAGGCTGCTTGCACACGAGACGGAAGGGGGAAGGGACTTGGGAAGCTCCACTCATGTGCGCAGAGTTTTAGCACGTTTCTGGTGGAATTTATCTCACAGATTACAGGGCTGTGAAATCCAGCCCTGTAATCCATGAGTGACATTATGCCAGAAATGGGCTAAAACCCTGTGCACATGAGTAGAGCTTCTTGCGATTTCCCCTGGCATGATTTTGACTCATGCCAGTCCCTCCCCCCCTCCTGTCTCGTGTGCAAGCGGCCTTACTCTCATGCACCATAAAATCAAAAGAAATAACTTTTGATCCCACCAGCTGATTTCAACCAAATTTGTTGGAGCAGTAGAATACCTGCAGTAGGGACCCAAAATTCAAAAACAGATTCACCTGGAGAGAAAATATGGCCCCCTTTGCAACTGAAATATCCCAACAACTTATATTGGGTACTGCTCCTTCTAAGGAAACCAGGCTTCATTTGTTCACATATTTTATGTACAGAACTAAATTATTATAGTTCATCGCACCACTGCCACTTCGATCATGTTCAACCCTACCTCTGGCTTCCTCTCCTCTTCACATTCAGTACAAGCTCCTTGTCTTTACCTTCAAGGCCCTTCATGGCCTTGCTTCTCCATATCTTTCTAACCACCCAAAGGTTCATGAGCCTGCTACTCTCAGATCTTACAAACCCAGAACTTTTAGCTTAGAGGGCAGAGGCTCATGCAGATGGATCCAAGGTCCCTAATTCAAATCCCCACCCTGACCACCCTTCCCAGGGTGTAAGGGTTACATATGGGGGCCTGTGAGCTGGGTGGACCTGTGAAGCTTGCAGTCATGCTTCCTCAGCTAGAGGGAGTGTGTAGCTTCCTCTTTCTCTTCAGCACTGCTCACAAAGTCACGTCAGGTCACTGACTTCCAGCAATTGTAACATCAACAGCTAAACTAGCCACCCTTCTTCCCCCAGCTCATTTGCAGGCCTCAAGTCTATTGGCTGGAAGTCTTCTTCAGGAGACTTGAAACATTTTAGACTATTTCTATGATGATGATATGCAAACAATATCAAGAGGCAGCATGAACATTGTTGCCCTCCCTTCTTTGGGGCCAACTCAGGATTGTTACCCAAAAGTAGGGTTGACGATCGGTTCAGGTGCGGAAAGATTAATGGGATCAATGAAAATACAGCACATCTGTCCAATAAACAAGTCACTTGGTTTGTTTCCGTATTAGATACAACTCTAAAGCATTTAATAATACAAACAGCAAAACAACTGAAAGAGTTGCTCACCACTGAAAGAGTTAGTCTTTAGACAGGATTCGATATCCGGTTGCCTCCAGGTCCAGAGGGGGGTCTTCTGCTCTACAACTCACCATATAGGATGCCAGTCTTGAGAGTTCAGAAGTCTTCCCATTTTCTGTCACGCATGTGGGCCTTCTTATACTTTTCTTTGCATAACAGTTCACTTCATCTGCCCCATTTTTCAACCAATCCCACTGGCCGGTGAAGCACAAGTTGCCCAAGGATGTGGGTACGTGCAGCAGGAGCTACCCCTGGGGCATATTAAAAGTTACCACCCTAAAACTCCAGTCTGCTGTATGTTTACAGAAATTAAACTATTGCCTACTAACTAACAAAGTTATGCATTTCTTAATCTTAAAATCAGACTGATTCTAAGCAAAAGGTAAATAAGCAAAACTATCTCCCTTGGCAGGAGCTGCTCCTTATTCCATCCTGTTCTGGTACATTCTTCCTTAATACCTTTTGGTCGCACTCTCTGTGTCTTTACTGATTGCATTTTGTTCTGTTCAGTTAGGGTTCCTGTTGTACATGTAGGCTTGTGTATGTGAGCTTAGCATGAGTAGGCCTCAGCAATAGTAGGCCCAATGTGATTCGAAATTTGAGCACACTTCAGGAAACACTTTTGGAAGCACCCAATGGACAAAGTTACTGAAGCTGCGGAAGTCATTTAGGAAACAATTAGATGTTATCTCCAAGGAAACAAAAATGGACTACAGCTTGAAAGGTTGAATTACCTTTTATGTTTCTCCCTTTATTGCATTTTGAACCACAGGCAGGAGTGGAATCAGGATGTAGAAATGAGAATAAAACATGTTGCCTTCCTCCACACCAGTGTGCTTTGGAAACACATGAAAAGGAAGTATATAGAAAGAAAGGAAATGCAAACAGAAAGGCCTTACACTTGTGCATTGTTGATGGGCAACATTGCATATTTGAGGTGCAGCCTTCAATAGAGAAGATGAACACCTGATTTGATTGCTTCATTAACAATCTCTATTAAACTGGAGACAGTCAATAACCAATTCTGCATATGTACCATAAATTAGTCTGAGCATGTTCTCTGCATCCCATCTGTTCCTTACACTTACATAAAGATTGTTCACACATTTTTAACAAGAAGACAGCCTTCATAGCCTTGGCTACATGAAGCACCAGTATCTCAAAAAGTCTTCCTCTATTTGGTTGATTAATTCAGTTTCTGGCTGATTCAAACGTGTCCTGATTTGACAAGAATTCTGTTCTTTTCTTTTACTTAAAGCAGATTTTTAGATGTTATTGAGCTGGTTATTGATTATGCAGGTCCAGATTTCAATACTCTTACTCATACCAAGCAATAATCTTACTTGGGATTACTCATCAAGCAGTAGATTTCTTATAGCTGAAGGTAGTGGAATTGTCCCCAGACAATTTCTGTACACTCAGTGGGTGGAATGAGGCTTGGTGCAGAGGATGGAATGGGGCTCACTCTCCCCCTCCCAGAGACAGGGGAAGCGGCAGCACCAGGGAGCATGGGCCTCCCAGGGTCCTATCCTGAGCCTTGGTGCAGCTGCACCACCGTTTCCTATTATACTTATGCCCTTGTGTTAGAGTTGCCATACACCAACCCAATGCAGCCCTGCATCATGTATTTTTCATAAACTGCCGGGATTAAAGGGGAGGTATGGCAACCCTACCTTGTGTACACTATAGTCTGAATGGAGATTCACCAAATTACAGTCGCTTTGAATTTCGCTGGGCATTGAGAAAAATTAAGTGGTGAAGCTGGCAGGCCAGCAGTGATGAACTCCCATATTCATCTAAACGACGTGAGTGTTTAACAGTCAGTGACTATGGAACTATGCAAAAATGAGGATGCTAGTTAGAAATTAAAAGGAGCAGTTAATGATGGTCAAATGTCTCCAGGAGGCACAGTGATTATTTAAAGGCACCATTAAAGTCCAGATTAAATGTGTAACCCAAATAAAAAAAAGATAGTACAAAGACAAATCCCACCATGGCTAACCAGCAAATAAACAAGCACAGCGGCCAAAACAAATGCCACCATTTACTTACTCTCTCTCTCACACACACACACACACACACACACACACTTGTAAGAGTTTATCTTCAGAAGCAGGAAGCATGTCAGAGAATCATTTGGGTCACTAGACTTTCAAAGTGTAAAAGGAATAGTTAGCTAATGCCATTGCAGGGAAGCTAAATAATTTTCATCAGTTTTCATTGCAAAGGTTATTAGGGAAAAACCCACACTCTTACCTATTCTCTCTAGGAGATAAATCTGAAGAATGGTCACAAATTGATTTGGCATTAGTTTAGATTAGAGAGAAAACTGATAAAGAGTAATATATCACCAGGACCATTGACTTGGTCTGGTATGCCAGCACTTATTACTATTTCAGTGGAAGTATTCATAGGATAACTTCAGACGTGCCGGGCCCAGATGCCGGCCACGCTGAATCACGCACCGGATCCATTTTGGATCCCAGTCAAGAATCAGGCCATCCGTCCTTTAGACATGCCGGCCTGATTCTCACCAGGGATTGGGGAGGGGGTGGGGCTGCGTGGCGCAGCGTATGGCCACACAGCCCCGCCCCCTGGCACTCCCCCGGGGGAGGGGCGGCGTGACATGACATGCGGCCGCACAGCCCGCCCCCCCCACACTTCCCCAGCCACCTGCCCCCCGGGAGACGAGCTGACGCAGCCGTCAATCCGGTTGCTGCGCCCGATCCCGTCCCGTGGTTGGGGCCAGATTCCTGGACGGGGCTGGTGGCCAGACGTTCAGCATGGCCATTGCCAGCCCCATCCCAGATCGTGGCCAATCTAACCATGATTCCAGAGGTGAGGCCGGCCTCACCTCCAGAATCATGGTTATTTTGATTCCCGCCAGGTATTCACCGTGGTGAACATTTGGCGGGAATCTTTTAGACATTACAGGACCAATGGCCACCACAGGGATTCATTGTGGTTGACCGTGGTCTCGTAACATCTGAAATTACCCACTGTGGTAAGAAATGTGCAAGAGGCTGATCCAAACCCTAATTGAGGCTGTACTCATCCTGCCACCTGCCAACCAAGCAGGTGCTTGGACTAAATGACCCTTGAGTTCCCTTCCAATTCAAAGATTCTATTATTCTAAAGGCAACGGAAGGCATCCTATTAATTTCAGTGGGATGATTCACAATCATTGGGAGGAAGCAGTGTATTCAATGTAGTAAGTGGTTGCAACACTTACCCTCCAGATATTATGTCTCAAATTGCAAAACATCAGACTTTCAGACCAATATCCGATCCCAATGACAAAAAATTCTATTGCTCATGTTCGCAATGCCAGCAGGTTAACTCACAAGTGAAAGAACTGGCAGAATCAAAGTTACTTCATTTTTTCCCCTCCAGGGTTAGGAATATAAAAAGTACCATACTGGGTTCGACAAGTGGTCCATCTAGTCCAGCAACCTGTCTCTGACAGTGGTCAGGTTCAGGTGCTTCAGAAAAATGTCAACAGGTCATAATAAAGCAATCAATTTTCTGCTGTTCTCTCCCAGCCCCAGACAGTCAGAGGTCTCATGCCCTGACCAATGAGTTAATGTTTATTAGGTAACACAAAATAAAATGAGGGGTAGAGTGAAATGAAAGAATGTGAGTTTTAAGACATCACCGCCGGACTCCAAAACATACAGAATCTCTCTGTTTTATCAAGCCTACAATGGGTGCTTTCAGATGCCAAGGATTCCTCCAGGTGGTGGAGGCAGCCGTCACTCCGGCCCGGATCTGCCAGGCTGCTAAAGAAGCGTGGTAGCAGCCCAGGCCAGGAAGGGGGTGGGGCGACTCACGGATGTGCATCGCCATCTGCACATCCCTGCTCCCGTGCTGTGTGTAGCACCCCCTCCCCCGGTAGATGGGCGGTCATGGCAGCCAATGACAGCTGCCACGGCATCCGTCCCCCACCGCCACTCCAGAATATGCTGAGTGAAGCAGGCAGTCAGACATGATAGCCTGCTTTACCACGGGTCCAGTGGCTGGCTCCCGACTGTGGTGGAGCTTAGCCCAGGCTGTGACTTGGGGATTTCCCAGACTCTGAGTCCAGCTAAACTCTGCCATGGTCAGGAGCCAGTCTGTGGTAACATTTGGCGGCCATTTTGAAATGTGATGGTAGCACCCGGATTAATCCGTGTTACAGCAGTTTAATCTGTGCCACCATCACATCTGAAAACACCCAGTGAACTCATTTCCTAGCTACCAAGCAACATTTATCACCGCAATCCTTAATATTCAGCCTGCTTATCCTCTAATTACACAGCAGTTTTACAGCTACATAGTAGTGTTTCAGTTGATGTTACATTTGCAAAGTACACTCGGTAATCACTGAGGTATTTGAATATTTGTCTTGCTCACCTGTGTTCTTGGCCACCATTTTTTGAGGTAAAGGGTAATGTTGTGTATAGCGGCTTAACAATATTTTGGTATAATATGTTTCTGGCTATTTACTCAAGCATGGTAGTGAACGCTTCACTGCCTGAATATCTATATGCTAAAAGTCTAAGCTATTGATGGTTAGAGGATTAGCTTTCATAGTTGTGCTATGAAAAGCGTGACATATATGGTACCAAATAAAAGCTGATGACCTGTCGTTTTGCAGGGAAAAAAATCACAGAATATCAAAAAACTGATTAGTTTAATCACAGATTCACAGTCATTGAAAGAAAGCACCATAGAAGGCAGACATTCTGTAGTGTCTAATTTTTCCCTGGCTGAAAGAGGGAGCCCTCCCCTGGTGAGTCAAGATAATGATCCTGTTCATCCTGCAGCCCTCAACGACATGAGCTGTTTTGGTGCATTTGTCCAGTAGGTGGTACAGCTGCCACGATTCAGAGTTCTTTTCACGATTCTGTGGTGCGGCATAGCGTGCGGGACCACTGATATTTTACTGTAATTTAAGACTTGTCAGTTACTGTTTAACAAGCAGAACTACTGTGGCCAACATGAAACCAGCCAGAAAATCTTCCAAGAAAAAACACATCGCTATAGTAGAGGACCTTTCAAAGATGTTCACAGTGAGGTTTGTTAAAAGAGACTACTACAACTTACCCAATCTTTTGGAAATTCACTGATTTGAAAGTATTTCTAATCATTTAGCCCCCGTACAGAAGTTTCTCAGTATGAAAATCTTACCCATTCAAATGTTACCCATATCATAGCTCTGTTTTAAAAGGATACCCGTGCCGGATCCAGAATAGTGCAGACTGTGATCGCACAGGACTCTGAATATATGGGGGTGGGAGCATAGGGGCATGCATGGAGTCCATGAATATACTTGAAATGACAACATGAGTAAGGGAAGCACTGGCATAAAATACAGGCCCACAGAGCCCAGGACATGATGGCCTCCGCCAATGAAGGGCCCACAGCATATGGGACCCACGAGTAAACTAGAAACAACAATATACGGGGAGCCCTCGTCCTCTAAAAGGATGTTACATTCATTGAACATCAAAAATTAACGATGATACTATTCTCCGTTTTATCTAATAGGCAAGTCAATGTGCAAGATTGCCAATGAGTAAATATTCCCATGGTAAGGGGAGGGACTCCACCCCCATTTTGCACAGGGCTCCAATTTCCCTGGATCCCGCAAGAGAAGGTGTGTATTCTAGTGAGATAAACACACGCTGAGAGAAATAACCAGTATGTGAGGTTAATGTCAGATGCTGTATGCAAATGTTTTCTTGCCACGACTAAAGAACATTATTTGTTGTTTCTTTACTACAGTAAGTCTCCATATATTACAGCTATTAAAACTTCAACACAAAGCCCTTTCAGGATGTTTTAATGATCAATGAATGATTTAATGAATATCGAGCTGCAGGCTATTAACCCAGAGTATAACCTCTATTAGCTATGAGAGAAGACAGCAATAGCTAGGCTGTAGTTTGAAATTAAGGTATCCAGATAAATGTGGCATAATTAAGCTCCATTTTTGAAGAATTTCATAGTTCTGGTTGCAGAAACCTATGGAGTAGCTTTGACCTTCAACTGAAAGAATCTCATTTTTCTAGATTGGCTTGAGTAAAGCAGAGGTGAGAATGAGGATTTTGAAGACAGTAGCAACAACAGCAAGAACAAAGGGTGAAAACAGAGACAAAAGCCCATGAGTCACCTGCTCGTCAGTTCAGTGGTTGCCAGATGTTCACCCACTTCTGCCTCAGGGTGGGTGGGTGTCTGCTACTGGAGAAATTTGGCAACTTGGTGCAGACTAAGGCTCGCCCAGCCAGGCTAACGTGGGCTAACGTGCCCCCTCCCATCTGTTAGGTCCCGCCCTGCCCAGTCCTGCAGTGAGACAAGATCTGAGAATCCGGCCCAGAGGAGCATGCTCACCATCGGGGAGAGGGGACTGCAGGAGCGTGTTCACCTGCCCTGCCAAACAGCTGCTCAGGGGAGCTTGGAGGAGCACCCTCACCCTGGCCTGATGAGCACCCTCCTCTGCACCCCAATCAGCTGTTTAGCATGCTCACCAAGGCTGGGTCATTGGCCATCATGACTGCCCATCATGCCAGGGGCAGGGCACTGGGAGTGGCACAGGGGTGGGGCCAGCCACCCACATGTCCGTTGCAGCCCTCCCCCTCCTGGGGCCACATGGGTAGTGGGACAGCAGCCCAGCCATGGGCACGTATGGTTGGTGCCCTGATGCAACCTGGCCCATGTCCGCCACGGTTTCTCGACCCAGCACAGGTCGGGTCACCGCCAGACATGTCCAGTTTAAACCACAGTCTTCAATTCCTGAGAGCTTAATCTTTTGAGCAGCTATCATAAACATTACACATGAACACAACCCCTAGCCTCCTCTTACTTTTCATCAACAAGATTGCCATCTAAAACCTTTATCTAAAAACAGTAAAGCTACAAGGTCAAGCAGGAAATGACAAAATTTGGTCACTGTTAATACTTCCTTCTTGTGGGGCTGGACTTAGACATTTTGCGCACCAGGCCCTTCTCAGGCTGCTGCCCCTAAGCCAAGCCCCACCCCCATGCTGTAAAACAGATTAGTAGGTGTACAAAATATCCAAGGTATACAGGGTTGAACCCAGACACAGCATCATAAGGCACACTTCTTCTTGCTGCCCTCTTTGGATGACTTATTATATTACAATAAGGGAGGAGGGGGAGGGCCAGGGAGGGGTGGGGGAACCTCTCAGTCCCAGGCTTCAGCTGTGGGCGGGCGGGGTGGTAGCCTTCAGCCTTGCAAAAAGAAGAGGGCCAGCACTGGCATGGCCAGGATTTTGCCGCACCCCCAGAAAATGCTGCCCAAGGTCCAGGGCGAGGGTGCCTGCCCCAAAGTCTGGGCCTGCCTTCTTGTACATAAATTTTATCATAATGCATACTATTCAATATCTGTTTTAGTAGTGCCGAAAGACCCAGACTGTGACCAACTATTCTGGGTGCTGTATTAATATAGCAGACATAATGCCTGTCTCGAAGGATTTAAACTCGATGGGAACAGTTTAGAATTGGCTATAATAGTAAATGAGTACAGTGACAAATTAGCACAGCATTGCTGTAGAATTGTCAATGATAGGATATATGTTATTAATTTTAGCATATCTGTGGCCCTTTTAACATGGGCCATGGCACAGGGGGGGTCACTGCATGTCGCGGCCTGTGTGCGGTGGGTGGGCGGAAAGTTTAGACTAGCGTACACGGGCGCACACTGACCTCCACGCACTGCCACCTATCACTGACGCACGAAGCGTGGATGATGGGTGGAGGTGGGTGTGCATGCGTGTTCGCGGGAGTGTGTGCACACACTGCGGATTTCACACAAGATGCACCCACACATGAACACCCAGATTTCTGGGTGTTCATGCGTGGGTGCTGCCCATGTGAAAAGGGTAAATGATATATCTATGATATGTTATTAGCCCTGTTTTATTCAGCATGTATGTTCAAGAGCACACAACAAATGCATCAAGGATGTGTAATAAATGAGATCGGATTCCTCTTACTTGGTTTCTCATTTTTGGCCAAGTTCCATTGTTAGAAGGATAATCTGACAAGGGGGGAAATCTGATGTTACACCAGTGTGAAAGCACATCAGAGTGCTGAGCGAACTGGGCATACAATGGCTATGGCAGTGATATTCTGGGCACCTGTCTTATTTGGTGTACAAGATGGACAGTGAATTATGTATGCGTTCAGCTTCATTAATGGATAATACGATCCACTGTTGGACACCATGAATATTAACATTAATGAGTTCATGTATTAGCAGGACTCCCATTCGCTTCAATGAGATTTGCACCCACGCTAATTGATATTGCAGGGACTATTCCCATGAAGGACTGCACTCTTAAACACTAACAAATTTGTATCCTGAATCAGGCAGGAGACATGAAAAATAGTTTGTGATAATGATATATAGCAACAAGGGTGTAGCCAGATGAGCTGTGGTTGGCCTGATCCCCATGCAGCCCCATGGCAGGCAAGTGCTGCTGCCATACTGCGGGGCCAGCATGGGGAGCAGGGCAGATGGGCTGCTGTTGGAGCTCCTGCCATGGCCGGGCCAGGCAGAAACGCCAGCCACAAGAGCAGGTGCCCTGTCCTGTCCTGTCCTGCCTCCCCCCACCCAGCCCAACCAAAATTCCACCCTCGGCCGTGACATGGTCGCACATGATGGCTGCTGCTCATTTCAGAACTCACCGTGCAGTGGAACAGATGGGGCCCTGCCACACACGCTACCACACCTTGGGCATCCTTACCCCATTTGGGGTAAGGCTGCTCTGTGATGCGTCCTCAGCCCGTTCCCAAGGATGCATTGTGTAGCAACCAGCTGCTCACCACGCCACGTGGCTGGGAGAACATCTGGCGGCAGCTGGACCACATGATGCACTATGTTGTGTGGTCTGGCTTCTCAGAGTAGGTTAAAGCTGTCCACGGCATGGTAGCCTGCCCAAGGCATTTCGTGTGGCTGCACCCAACATCTTAGTTAACACCTTTAACGGGCATTGTATGGTTCACTGACTTTTAACTGCTACACAGCACAGTTTAACTTGCTTTTAACTCTGTATGTATGACATTTATATACTGGACACTGTCAAAAACCAAATAACTACTTTAAGATTATCAATAATCCAATGGAGAAATATATGGTAAAATTAGGAATGGCTCAAAAGAAAAACAAACATTGGGTGAAAACAGACATGCACGTAACACAGCACTAAATAACTATCTTCCGCCGTCCCCTCCCTCGCTCTCCCTCGCTTCTCCTGCTCGCCCAACCGCCTTCGTCCCTTCTCCCTCGCTGCCCCGCATGCCTGGAACTCCCTCCCTGCCGACGTCCGCCTCGCCTCCTCCCTCCGCTCCTTCAAATCCCTCCTCAAGACCCACCTTTTCCATGCTGCCTTTCCCAATGCCCTCTAGTCTTTCCCCTTGCTCTTACTGTCAGCCCTCCTCTGCTGACTGCTGCTACCGACCACCTTGTAACCAAGCCAAGTACACGCACCTGAGACTTCGCATCCGCCTGAATGTTTGTTTGTCTTCTCCCATGTCTCTCCCGCTGTCCCCTCTCCTTGTCTCCCCCTCCTTGTCTTTTAGATTGTAAGCCACAGGTAGGGACCGCAGCTGATTATATGTTCTGTACAGCGCCAGGTTGTTACTGGCGCTTTATAAATGTTTAATAATAATAATAATAATAATATCATAATTATTATTATAAACATTTATATAGCACCGGTCATGTACCTGGCACTGTACAGAACATAGACATAGACATAGACGCGGTCCCTGCCTGTGGCTTACAATCTAAAAGACAAGGAGGGGGAGACAGGGGAGAAGACAAACAAACATTCAAGCGGATGCGAAGTCTCAGGTGCGTGTGCGTGGCTTGGTTACAATCAGGTTGGTTGCAGCAGTCTGCAGAGGAGGGCAGACAGTGGGTATATGGGGAACGGCTAGCAGGTGTTGGGAAAGGCGGCGAGGAAAAAATGGGACTTGAGGAGGGATTTGAAGGAGCGGAGGGAGGGGGCAAGGTGGATGTGGGCAGGGAGGGAGTTCCAAGCATGGGGGGCAGCGAGGGAGAAGGGTCGAAGGCGGTTAGGTGAGCAGGAGAAACGAGGGAGAGTGAGGGAGGGAACAGAGGAAGAGCGGAGAGCGCGTGCAGGAGTGTGTAGGGAGATTAGGTCTGAGAGGTAAGGGGGAGCTTGGTCGTGGAGTGTTTTGAGCGTGAATATCAGGAGTTTAAACAGGATACGTTCAGGAAGGGGGAGCCAGTGAATAGGAGGCTATGGCTTAGCATGTGTGCATTTTGCATACATAATATTTGTTATGCATGTTGCAGGGCTGTACTGACACCCTGTGCAGCCCTGCAACGTGCACAAGGAAGGTTAAAGTGGTGTTAAAGCGGAGTTAAGGTGCAGGTCTGTTTTCACCCATTGTCACTATTTTTCCAAATTCCATTTTATACACAGCACTAAATGAGATGGGAAGCAGATAACTTTACTATAATTCTGTCTTTACTAGCTATGGTGTAGCATATGTTGAAGAGAGAAATGACAGCCAATTAGTGGGTTTTCAGTTTATTAATTTTTCTTTCACATATCGTATGTGTGCATTTTGCATACATAAACATGTCATTTATAGTCCAGCATCTGCCAGGGTTACAGATACATTAATTCCATTCCACCATACTTCATCAGAGTTTGCAGTTGGAACGTATGCCATTTAATTCAGTAGTCATAGAATCACAGAACTTGAGAGTCACAAGGATCCTCAAGGATCATCTATTTCAACCCTCTGCTGTGAGGCTAGAGCCCCTCCCTATACCTACAGCATCTCCGACAGATTCCTGACCAGTCTCAGGGACGGATTCCTGTCCAGGAAAGGCTATTCTACAACCTCCTTAGGAAGCTCACTACACTGTTAAACTATTCTAACAGTCAGAAAGTTTTTCTTAATATTTATCCTAAATCTGCATCCTGTAATTTAAACCTATTGCTTCTTGTCCTGTCCTCAAATGTCCTCCATGATTCATCTCTTTTACGGCATACTTTTAGGTATTTGGAAACTGTCAATGTGTCTTCCCTTAATCTTATTTTCTCTAGGCTAAACAAGCCCAGTTCCCTCAGCCTTCCCGTCTACGACATGTATTCTCGACTCTTGCTTGTTTTCATTGCTCTCCTCCAAATCTTTTCCAGTTTGCCAACATCCTTCTTGAGCTGCACTAAGGCATGTGCTTAGATGTTAAGACCCAAATTCAAAAAAGTATACATTTATTTTATTTTATTTATTTAGCATAGTTTATACCCCACTCCTCCTGCAAAGCAGCTTGCAGGCTTACAATTTTTAACAAAATATAAATAAAAATACAAATATAAAATCTGTTGAATCTCCTAAAAGGGGAAGTCATAAAAAATGTTTATACTACAAAAACTCTCCCACCATAGCCCTCAAAACCACCCACCCTATCTGACTCCCTTGCCAAAAGCCTGACGGAACAACCAGGTCTTACAGAATCATCTAAAAGAGGGGAGGTCCAGGACCATACAACTGGACTTCCACCGGGAGGGAGTTCCACAGCCTTGGTGCAGCCACTGAGAACGCCCTCTCCATAGTAGCCCCTTGGGATACCCAGGGGACCTCGAGAAAGGCACCCCAAGCCTGTAGTGTCTTGTGTGCAATTGGATTTCTTGTCCTTGGGTACAATTTGGCTCCTTTCTTTCTTTCTTTTTTAAAAAAAAAATTATATTTATTAGTTTTCAAGAAAGGAAGAAAATACATCACAAATAATTAAAGCAAAATACACACATAACTAACCTTCCATACCGAACATCGCCAAAGCAGTATAAACTAGACAAAAAAACAAAAACACAAATACATTCTGCAATTAAGTCCATGCAGGCAATCCCAGGGCGAAACTTTCTTATATAGACTGTAAGTTTATAGAAAGCTCAGACTTTTCCATTTCAATATGCTCTGTGATCAGATTCCAGCTTGGCTTCCATGTTGCGTAAAAGTCCTCAAGCTTCTCTTGTAGTCCCCTGAAGAAATCCTGTCCATAGATAATACGAACCATAGTCTATTGATCGACGGGCCTTCAGGTACCTTCCATTTACATACAATACAGTGAATAGCTGCTCGAAACATTGCCTTACATGCAGGGGTATTGGAATTCTTTCCCAGTTCCTTGGGCCACATTCCCAGCAGAGCAATCTGCGGCAAGAATGGCATCTGCAGGTGAGTGTGCTCCTCCACCTTACTCCATATAGCCTTCCAGAAACCCTTAATAACCTCACACTCCCACCAGTGATGAATGTAAGAGCCCACCTGACTGCATCCCCACCAGCACAACTCACTGTATCCCCTGTTTGCATAATGTATAGAGAGTGGTGTCAGGTAAAATCTAAAAACTAGTTTAATTTGGGGTTCTCTGACCATGAGGGATTTGGCACGCTTCTGTGTATGTAACCAGACTTGTGTCATTGACTCCTCTGTGAACACCACTCCTAGGTCCTCTGCCCATTTATCTATGTATCCCGCATCTGGAGAATGGAATATGCTACGGATGATCCGGTACAATCGAGAAATCACTTTACGCTGTGGGGTGTAATTAAAAAGCTCTGTCTCCAAAGTGTAGGGGGCCCTTGTAAAGTGTACTTTATTCGCTGGATGTGTCAGATAGCTGTGTATATAGCTAACCGTCTACCGACTCTTGGCATTTAGTTTGTAATGCATCTTTTATTAGTATGTCCTCTCCCACAAAAAAGTGTCTGGCCTGCCATATTCCCTTTTTCCCCCACCGTTCCAACGCCTCTTTTTCCTTCTTGTTTAGGGACAGGGCCTCACATATGATCCGTTTATATGGGAATTTGCCTTGACAAGCATCCAATTTGTTTTGACATCTTTTCCATAATCTCAATGCTGTGCCTATAAAGGGATGTGGCAGTCCCCTCATCTTTGGTTCACATTTAGGAGAGTTCTCTGTCAGTAATTCCCTAAACGAATTTGGGAAAATCAATTGTTTTTCTATCTCCACCCATAGGATTTCCCTTCCCTCCTCATACCAAAGTTTTACTCCCCTCAGGATTGATGCCCAATAATAATATAATTTGGCTCCTTTCTAAGAGAACCATTGAATTATGATCTATCCACTTGGAGAGTCCCTTATAGCACCGATTCCCAATTCCTTTCCCCCAGTATGACCCTTATAGCACCGATTCCCAATTCCTTTCCCCCAGTATGACCTTTGTAGCACTGGTTCCCAATTCTTTTCCCTCAGTATGACCCCATTTTGAGACTAAAATATATAATCTCATGACCTCAGACAGCAAATGTCGATCAGGATTACAACTTTTAAAACATGCACAGTGCTTTGAATCATGGTGTCCCAGACCCTTATTTAGAGCCTTTAGAAATAATTTCCTGATTAATCTGCTTTGGTAGAGTGAAGAATGTAGCGCGCTACCTGTCAACACAAAAAAATGACATTAACCTACCCCAATACATTTTGTATATAAAAACAGCCACGTAGCTACCTATAGACAAAATGGGTTACATTTGTAGTCTCCATTGGGTTTTGCCCATTCATTATTTGCAAATGCAAGTATGATGTGTGGACAACTGCCTCAGCTAGCTATGATGCTGAAAAGACTAGGGGTTGCAGTCTGAAAAACGAAAAGATATCCTAGTTCACTTGGGTGCTTTTTCCTCTGAGATTAAATTGTAGCAAGAAACCAACACTATAAACACAGCTAATCACACCACCTGCATTTGTGTTCTTTACTGCATTTTTATAAAACTTCATATTGAAGCTGCACAAATAGAACAGAGTATCTTAAACAAGAAGTGAAAAACTAAAACTATTTAGAAACAAAATCAACGTGCTGCATTAGACAAACTAAAGAATCCTTAAGTCAAAGCAATCTCAGTAAGTCAATAAAGGAAAGAAAGCAATTCTGAGCCCTTGATTGATCAATGTGAAAAGCCAATGTTTTGCTTCTTCAGAAGCTTCCTCAGCATTCCTTCTTTGCTTTTTCCTTCTGTGGGCTTTTGGAAACGTGTTCTACGCCTTTACTAATGCAAAACTATAATACAAAGAATTCAATAAAATACATAACAAACAACTATACAAATATACAAACAGACAAAATGATCTATAAAAACATATGTAAAGTAAAAACTCACCCCATGCTCCCCTGGCTGCAAACTGACTCACCCTGCCCAGGAATCATGGGTTTTCAGCATTAATCCAACCCCAACTGGGGTCTAGTCCTTCCTGAATGGAAGGAACAGAAATACAAATAAAATTCTGCTCCCCTCAATTCCAACGGTACTATCTCATCAGCTTACCCTAAAGATTATTAATATTGTCTACTCCCCACTTCAACTAAAAGCCAAAAATCCAAAAGAATGGTTTTATAAACTCCAGTGTGCTTCCTTCATTCATGTAAGGTTAACCAATAAAATGCTCAAGAGCCATTCGGCCTTTTATAAAACCTTAGCAAAGGCCAAGGTGTAGTAAACATTTCCCAAAGGTAAAGGTGAAAGGGACTTACTCACTTTTCTTAACAAAGATAACTGGAATTCCTTTCACAAATACAAAACAAAAACCCTTATGGAACTCCAACTTCATTTTATTCCAGGGAGATCTTCCCCCTTTGGTTTATCTTACAGGAACTGCTGCTTGCTGGTTTCTTCTCCAGCTGCAAGCATATACCCAAATCTAAAGCTCTTTATAGCCCACTCAAGTTGCTCTCCTGAAACAAATTAGCCAAATTAACTAAAAAGAAAGCTCCCATAATATGTTTATAGAGCATGTTCTCTTACAAAAAAAAGTAAAGGTAGGATTTCTTAGAGGTTATAATAAGGGGGGAGACCCATATTCATATATCCTAGCAAAATACAGTATTTCACTGCTTAGCCATTAAAGCTGTCCCTGGGAAGGGGGACCCAGGGTGCCCCTCAAGGGAGCATGAGGCACTTTGAGTCTCAATATTAACAATCTAACCATACAAAAGGAGGTTGCAAACCATCCTAGAAAGTTAAAAACCACAATGAAAAACTCAGAAGATTTAGAAAATCATATCCAGCAAATCATTAAACCCTAGGGGATAAACTGTATCCAGTGTGATAATCCAATAGGACTCTCTATAAACTAAGAATTTAGGATCAACAGGGAGACTGACTTTCTCTATTCCCCAAAAAGAGAACATATTCGTGTCCTTATGCACTTTATTATAGTGATCGACTAAAGGTACTGGAAGAGCTCTTGTTTTAAGCTTACTTCTGTGTTCATTTATTCTAAGTTTAAGGTTTCTAGAGGTTTTTCCTACATATATTTTGTTACAGGGGCATTGTATTGCGTAGATAACTCCTATAGTACTACAGTTGATGAAATCCTTAATTAAAAATTCCTTCCCTTTTTGATCCTTAAAGGTCTTTGTTTTCTTGCTGACCGGACAATTTGAACATTGACTGCATGGGAAGTTGCCAATAATATTCTTTTTATCCAGAGTTCTCTGCACCAACCCTGGGAGCCTAGCTCTAACCAGGAAATTCCCCAAATTCCTTCCTCTTCTAAACGCAAAGAGGGGGGTGTTTCACATCCTTTAATATGGTCTACTGTACTCCAATTTTTGATTATTATTTTTCTAATTTGATCAGTGCAGTTATTAAATGTAGTTACACAGACTAATTTATCCATATTCTCTTTTTTCTGAGGAGGGGCTTGTAAAATGAATTATTTTGAATTTAATAAACAATTTTATTTGCAAATTAAGGGCGTCAGCATGGGGAGTTATCTATCAGCCGATTTGGCAATTATCTATATGCATGAATGGGGAAAAGGGTATATTTATGACGTGCATATTAATCCATTCCATAAATATATTTTCTTGTGGAGGCGTTTCATTGATGACATCTTTGTCATTTGGACTGGCATTGTAGAATTGCTCCTAGAATTTCATACATGGATAAATACGTTACACTATAACATCACATTTACTTCGGAATATAATGAAAAGAAAATTAGTTTTTTGGACCTTTGGGTCCACTGGGAGGAAGGACGTTTTACCACATCTACATACACGAAACCAACAGATCAGAACACGTATCTTTTCTATAGCAATCATCACCCTAGGCATCTTGTACGCAATATGCCACCTTTCCCAGTGTCTGGAGGCAGTGGTGGATTGGATGTGGCAGAGCAGACTGAAACTCAATCCTGACAAGATGGAGGTGATCATGGTGGGCAGGGTGAGGGAGGTGCTGGCTCCCCTTGGGGTGGGGGGTCCGCCCTCCTGTAGCCCAGCAGGTTCGGAGTCTGGGAGTGTTTTTGGACTCAGACCTCCGTCTGGATCGACAGGTGCAGGTGGTGGCTAAAGCAGCCTTCCACCAGTTGTATCTAGTGAGGAGACTTCGTCCATACATTTCCGGGCCCAATCTGGTCACCCTTACCCATGCCTTCATCACCTCGAGGCTAGACTACTGCAATGCGCTCTACGTGAGGCTTCCCTTGATACTGGTCTGGAGGCTGCAGCTAGTGCAGAATGAGGCGGCACGTCTCCTTACAGGGACGGGTCGGTGGGAGCACATAACACCTGTGTTCCATACTCTGCACTGGCTGCCCATAGCGTACCGAGCCAGATTCAAGGTGTTAGTGTTGGTCTCTAAAGCCCTGCATGGTCTGGGCCCCTCATACCTCAGGGACCGCCTCGCCTTTCAAGCCTCAGAGCGATCCCTCTGGTACACCTGGGGTGTTTTTCTGGAGGTCCCTCGTATAAAACGGGGCTACAATGGAGAGGGCATTGTCGGTGGCTGGGCCATGACTTTGGAACTCCCTTCCAGAAGAAGCCCGCCTTGCCCCAGGTCTGCTGGCTTTTTGCCGAGCCTGCAAGACCTGGCTGTTCACCCAGCCTTCGGAGGGGAGGGTGGGGTAGTTGGGCGTAAATGTGGGTTTTAAGATATTTTTAATATATTGTGGGTTTTTTGTATTTTAATTGTATTTTTATGTATCTTTTGTTATTATACGCCACCCTGAGATGCTGTAGGCATGAGTGGGGCAGCTAATAAATATAAATAAATAAATAAAATATGTTTTGTTTTCACAGGTACTGGTTACTTTCAGTTATGGGCACTGATGGTGTACCTGGTTAGGCATGCACACTTGAACAGCAGTGTACCTATTTATAAATATTGTGCATTATGCAACATTCTTTTTAGCATTCTGGGCTGAGATTCCAAATGAATTTTCATAAGGGAGTGGGGCTTCACGGGTGTAAGTTCATTAAAGATAATCTAATTATTTTCACATTCTTTTTGGGCTTCATTTTGCATTCAGCTTACCAAGGGTGTAGCTGGTCTATGGCCAACATGGCAATGACTATGGGTGCATTTACATAAGGAATGCCAACCAACCATGCCCCAGGGCAGCTGAATCATCAGCTGTGTGTTGTGCCACAGCTATCTGCCCCAGACTCCCTTCACTGCTGCTTCTGCCAGCCAGCGTTAAG
>QEPC01010227.1:2579116-2605530 GCA_003113815.1 Sphenodon punctatus
CTGCAAGATCTGCTTCCAGGGCGCCGAGCAGGTGAGCTCCCGCCCGCCCAGACACACCCCCACCTGGCAGCCCAGACACAGACACACCCCGGCCCACTAGGAACAGACAAACGTCCACCCTGACCCCCCCCCCCCTTTACAGTAAAAACACAAAACGCTGGTAATAACGAGGGGGGGGAGGGGGGGGCTGTGGAGCGCTCCAACAGTCACTATAGAAGAGGAGCAAATGACTTTTGTTTCTTTGCTTCGGCACTGCCTCTCCTCTTATTCTTAATACTTTTCTGCACCCACCTCATTTTAATTATCCACTGTAGCTTTCAGATAGTTGTAGGGTGATCATAACTGGTGCTCATCCTATTACCATCTTGAAAAGTAGAGGAAGGGGTATCAAGGATGTCCATGTAAAAACAGAAAAACTTTATTGCTTTTTAAGCATTATATTATAATAATAATAATAATAATTAGTAAGTAAACTAAAAGGAAATCCATACCTCCTCTCTCCCCTTAAATTTCAGTATAGGACACTATTAGTCTTTTTTGTTTAGGGATATAAACTGTAGATCAATTATTATTAATGTGATATTTTATTACTTTTCTGAAGCAACAGCGTTATTTATATATTATAATTAACTTAAAATAAAATTGATCTTATATGCAGTAACATAAGGAGCCAGAAAGATAATTAACAAAGTATAGTGACATTATATAGTGATAATTTGCTTATAACATGCATTTAATTTTTTTTGAGAACTGCATTTACATTTCCATGTTTAGATTAATTTTCTTAATTGTGCACGTAATACAGAACACTCCAGCCTCCAGAAAAATAGTATTTTAAGTAAAATTTTTATGATGAAATTTCTCACAGCCAGAAAAAACAATATAATTACTGCTGTAAGCATTCAGCTCACTCTGATGTCATACATCTCTCTTTTTTCAGCCATGATTAAGAATGACTGCAGAGGAAATGCATCTGGGCCCATCCATTAAGAAAAACTGCCCGCCCCACCCCCCGGCTCGGTGTTCGGGCGAGTGGGGTGGGGGTGGCATCCGTGTAAATGGCTGGTGGTGGGTGGGTGTTCTCTTGGTGTTTGTCCATGTGAACACCGAATGGGATGCGTGGGGGTGCGTGCGCACTCCTGTGCAACACCCACCTCCCCCCATCACCTACCCACTTCCTCCCATGGAGCTCTCCAGAAAAGGCCCCATGGGTGGAGATGTGTGTGTGTGTTCGTGTAAAGGGACACACACACACCTCCACCCACCAAGCCAGAACACCCATCCCCCCCACCCCCGTCCATGTAAAAAGGGCCAACGCGATAACAGTATTGGTTTTCCCAAGGAAATCACTGGCATAAGGATATGCACCTTGAGATTTACCTGCTTTTTATGTCAAGATAGAATATTTAAGTAATAAATTTAAACATTTTTAGAACAAATTTAACTTTAGAGTTCTATTTAGCTGATATCTATATATCTATATTGTGCAACAAAAAAAACCCTAAAATCCATCTGATATCATTTTAACTTTTTTTCTTTTCAGGGTGAATTGTTAAATCCTTGCCGATGTGATGGGTCAGTACGGTATACGCATCAACTGTGCCTGTTAAAGTGGATCAGTGAAAGAGGGTCCTGGACTTGTGAGCTCTGCTGTTATAGATACCATGTTATAGCAATTAAAATGAAAAAACCTTGTCAGGTAACATTTTTGAAAATATTTTTTTTCAGTTGCCATATAGGCCCTTTTTAGACGAGATGCCCCCTCCCCCCTCATCCATGTGGGCAACTGGGTGGGTGAGGGGTGTCCGTGCGACTGCCAGTGGGGATGGGTGTGGGTGCTCCCGTGCTCCACCCATCTCCTCCGATCCCCCACACATGGAGGCAATGGAGAAAACAGAGATGCCTCTATGCATGGAGATCGGTGGAGATGGGTGTGTGTCCGTGCAACGGGCTGCACACCCATCGTGGCCTCCACCCATCCCCTCTGCACCGCTGCTCCTGGGCACATGTGAAAAGGGCCATAGACTAAAATACCATTTTTTGAGGTTAGAGAATGTATTGGATATAACTTTAGTTCCCTCACCCAAAGTAGAGCAATCAGTTCTTGTAAGGATGCCTGTTTCTACTTGGATGTACTTGTTTCTACTTCTAAGAAGAACAGGAAGCATAAGGATTGAACAGCTATGCACTGAAGTAATATCCATGGGTTTTCTGAATTTAGTAAAGATCCAATCAGTGGCATGGGCAATTATACTCCAGTATTATGGGTTCAAATGATAGTCTCAAAAAAAGTCATAGGCAACTATGATTTTTTGTTGTATCTTATAGACTCACTTCTTGGTTGGAAAAGCCATACAGGTCTCAGGTGAGGACTAAGATCACTTTGTCATATTTATGCCCCTCAAATCCTAAGGCTGGCTAAACCTACATCAGTCTCAAGGCTGTTTCTAAGTTTAGCACAAATTCAAAGGTATCTTTCCATGCCTGTTTTCTTCAAGGGCAATTTTGACTGTCAGAATTTTGCAGCCAGATATACTGCTAGGTCACTTGTATCCGCTGAAGCAATGGATCTTGAAGTTTATTGAATAAATGTTTGTCAGTATTTTATTAAGCATCATGATCTTCCAGGCCAAGCTTTGTTGCATTTTGTAGCTGTTAAGAAGTTTATTGCTCATTTTCTTGATTCTTTTAAAAATCCTTAAGATAATTTGTGGTTTGGGGTAAATTCTAGGGGCCAAAGCAGTCCAGAAATGATCTATATGGAGTAAACTTTATTCAGGCACGCAGTGTACTTTATTAAGTTCTGATACAAACAGGTCTTCAAGCCCTTTCTATCAAACAGTTAACAGGTTCTGCCGTGTAGCAAGTCATATATGCTCATTTATGAGATCTGCAAAGCTGGGAATTATCACTGCTATCTGTTGTCTCAGTTGGAATTTATGGAGGAATTATTATGAAAGAAGAAAGAGATTATTATCAAAGTAACTATGGTCTCCAAATGTGTTGCTTCTGTAGATAGACTGTTCTTTGGAGAATTAGAGGATATGCCAAAAATCAGAGGAACCTAGGGGAACTGTAGGGAGTTGATGCTTTTATAACCTTGCTTCAGAACTAGAGTCATGTGAATACTTCTCAAGCATCTAAATCAAAAGTCCTCACTTTGAGGGTTGGGGCCGCAAGTGGAGCCATGCCATCTGCAGATGGAGGTCATGATCCCAGCTAATATTTTAAATACTTTGCATTTCTTTTTTGCTGTCTGGGATCACAAGATGTTGTTTAATTCTCAAAATAGGGTCACTCATAACAAAAAAAAGTTTAGGAACCACTGACCTAACTGCTCTGTAATTGTCGTTCTGCTGCTGCATGGCAAGAGACATTGATCTCACAGTGAGGTTATGAGAAGTCAGTATATTCAGAAAACAAAAGTTGCTTTTGTAAGTAAACTCTTTTTCAAAAGATTTTTCTGTATGTTGATAGTTACCACTAAAGGGGCAGCTGGAGATGTGGACTAAAACTGACCTGAAGAAGTGATGAATCAGATCTTTGAAAAATGATGCACATGGTGTTATTTTCAGCATCCTATTTTCCTAGTGATCAAAATATACCTTTGGTGTAAGCAAATATAGCTGTTATTAATAATAAATGGTAAAGTAACTTCTTATGCACACTTCTTATGCTAGGATAGAATCTGAGAAGCATATAATGACATATATATTAATAATAATAATAATAATTAATAATATGGATAAGGGGCAACTAGAAATAACTGTTAAAATAGACTACAGGCAGAATTTTTGTGAATGGCATGACCTTCATTTATAACCAGGATTGTCAAGGGAAAGCTTTAGAGGATAGGCTCACTAACTCCCATATACAAAATGGAGAAAACCCACATTTGCAAGATTCTTTGATGCTTAAAAATTACATTTGACCCTATCTGAGGAAGGAGAGAATATTGATTTGGTAGTGCTTGTCTAATGCTAATGATTTGTAATAATGCAGATTATATATCCAGTCTATGCATGTGCAGTTAAACATGAAGATATGTTTATAAAATAGTAGTATTCAGCAAAGTAATGTTTTCAGCTGATTATTCATAGTCTTTTAGAATACAATAACACAAGTTATTAGAATAAAAAATTCATAAAGGCTCTGATTTTCAAATCACTTACTCTGGAGTAATCCCACTGAAGTTATAGTAGGCCAGCCAACATCCAAAAAGTGCCTTAGAAATTGAGTTACCAGCATCAGCGTGTTAAAAGCAGGCACCCATGCCAGATCAATTGTACGTAGGGTGACAAAGAAGATGTGGGTGGATGTCACCCTCAAAAATGACCTTTAAGGTCATTTTCAGGGTCACATATCAATGCACAGCATGGGTAAGCCTACTTTCAGGAAAACTATTTCAGCTCTGAAAGTGATGAACTGATTTGGACATACTATACACCAAATTGAAGGTAAGGAGTGCTACCGGCTCAAAAACGAAGATGTTACCTATTTATGGTCATAACTCTAAGTATCAATCCGATTTGGACATTCCATGCATCAAATTATAGGAAATGAGTTGTCTATGAAATAGGTAATAGGCTTGAAATAGCTGTGTGGGATGGTTAAAACAGTACTGCAGTCCAAAGCGATGTTTTTGCCATAATTTCCAGTATTTTTGTCGCTCGAGCCCTTATACCAATTCAGCGGTCAAAGATAGACTTTCACTGCTATTATATGTTTGGCAGCACAGCTCCTTTCTTTCAGTTTGGTATATAGTATGTCCAAATCAGTTCATTACTTTCAGAGCTGCAACAGTTTCCCCACCGTAGGCCCCTCTGGTTTTTGGAGGTGCTGTGGGTGCTGAAGCGAGAGGGACACTGGTTGGAGCGATGGTGGTGTCGTGCGCGTGCTGAAGCCGACAGAGTGCGGCATAGAGCTAGTTTACGAGCCTATGCCATGGCTATGCGGTCAGCAAAGGAGGAATTCTTTGCTGCCCTCATAGCGTCCGCGAAATCCCATCCGGCAGAGCTATTCCGAGTGGTGCGGGGGCTGGTCTGTTCGGGCCTTCCTCCGCTTGGAAGTGGAGTCATCTCAGGCCTGCTGTGACATGTTTGTGGATTATTTTGCGGATAAAATTGCTTGGATTAGCCTCAGTTTTGATGCCGCACTTTTGACTGGGGATACCAGAGGTTATGGAAGCCTTGTCTTCTCCGATGTTGTGGGATCAGTTTCAGTCGGTGACCCCTGCTGATGTGGAGGATGTTCTTGGGACTGTTACGGCTACCCATTGCGAATTAGATCCATGTCCATCCTGGCTGGCCAAGGCCTGCCAGGAGAGTGTGGGCCCATTGCTGGCTGGGGTGGTCAATGCCTCCCTTTGGGAGGGCAGGGTGCCGGGCTGCCTCAAAGAGGCGGTGGTGTGGCCCCTGCTCAAGAAACCATTGCTTGATGTTGATTTCCTTGCCAGCTATCGGTCAGTCTCTAACCGTCCCTTTTTAGGGAAGGTTATTGAGTGGGTGGTGGCCTGGCAGTTGCAGGAGTATCTGGATCATGTCGTTTTTTTTGATCCCTTGCAGTCTAGATTTCGCTCAGGTTATGGCACCGAGACTGCACTTGTGGCACTGGCCGACAACCTGTGCCGAGAATTAGATCAGGGCTGTTTGGCTCTGTTGGTTCTATTAGATCTGTTGGCTGCTTTTGATACCGTTGACCATGAGATGTTGGCGACGTGCCTGCAGGACCGGGCCAGAGTGGACAGAGTGGACATGATCCAGATACTCCTGCAACTGCCAGGCCACCACCCACTCAATAACCTTCCCTAAAAAGGGACGGTTAGAGACTGACCGATAGCTGGCAAGGAAATCTTGACTGGTTCCACTCCTTCCTGGCTGGTAGAACTCAGCGAGTGGTGCTCAGTGATTCTTTTTCATCATACCGAGATCTCTCGTGTGGGGTTCCGCAGGGTTCTGTTTTGTCCCCTCACCTGGTCAATGTGTATATGCAGCTGCTTGGCGAGGTGGTTAGGAGGTTTGGTGTGCGGTGTCATCAATATGCTGATGACACCCAACTTTACCTCTCATTTTCATCAGACCCAGTCTCGGTGCTTACCGGGTTTTTTGCGGCTGTGGGGGACTGGATGAGGGCAAATTGACTGAAGCTGAATCCTGACAGGTGCAGCTGGTACATATGGGCACCAGGGGCAGTGACCTCCTTGTTCCCATGGCACCCCGCAGCCTGCACCCGCATCCCCCAAACCTCTTATCTCGCCTCTGGCACTGCTGCACCTGTGCGTGGCCTGCTGCCCTGAAGACACCCCCCACCCCATCCCCAGCTGGCAGGGCACTCTCTGGCTGCATTCCCATCTGCGGCGTCGGTGGCGGCAGAGAGAGGGTCGAGGGAAGATGTGGCAGCACAGAACTGCCGGCTGACAGGAAAAAAGCCGGTGTGAATGGGGATCTGCCACGGCTTCTATCGCACATGTCAGGGCAGGATTTTGCTGCCGCATCTTCCCTCACCCTTCCCTCTGCTACCACCGCCGCCGCAGATAGGAATGCAGCCTTAGTCTGGAGTGAACACCCAAAGCATCACAGCCAGAACATGTGGCCAGTGTCATGTTTGAGGTTTACAGCTAGCCCCAGGTACCCCAAACATACACAGAGATGCTTGCTGGTTTAACTACAACTGTATTAACTCAGTAGCACAGGTAAACATGTAACACCAACAGTGAACAGCAGATTCAACACAAGGATCTGCCTAAGGAACCGCAGTCCCTGATTGGTATAAGCAGATTCAGTTAACAAAATATAACATCTATTCTTCCCCCTAAGACAATCTGTATATATAGAGAGAAAAGAATAAGGAAAATGTGATGCCTACACTGACAAAAGAAATTAATTACAAATTCAGTCTATCAGGTGGCTGACGTTTTCTTTGTGGATAGCGTCTGTCAGCAAGTTGGACATGTCCTTGCGTAAGGTTTTTCTGCCACATATGTGATGCTGCCACACTATCTCGGGGTGCACTTGTACTGTATAAGACAGTGGTCCAGTCTGTGCACTAACGATGGCTGGTGTCCACTTATCAGGTCCTCTATAATCATGTGCCAAAACTGTTTGCCCCACTTGTAGCTGGCGA
Organism: Sphenodon punctatus; assembly: GCA_003113815.1. NCBI lineage: Eukaryota > Metazoa > Chordata > Lepidosauria > Sphenodontia > Sphenodontidae > Sphenodon > Sphenodon punctatus. Next base: position 2,586,239 of record QEPC01010227.1, read on the forward strand.
GGGGGGTTAGATCCTCTTTTAATAGCTTGAGTCATCTGTTGATTTCTTACATATAACCCTAGGTTTGGCTTTAGCAAGTCTAAATGTGACCTGAGATTCCAACCAATAAATAACATTGCTGGTGTCTGATTTGTTGTGGCATGTGTTGCATTCCTATATGCAAGCAGGAATCGGGCCAGTTTCTGTTGCACTAACCCCCTTTCACCCACCATAGACCTCAAAGCTTGCTTAAAAGTTTGTACAAACTATTCAACTAATCCATTTGTGGCAGGGTGATATGGGGCTGAGGTGATGTGCTTAATGCCATTTTTCTTCGTGAACCACTGAAACTCTTCCGAGGTAAACTGCGGACCATTGTCACTTACAATTTGTTCAGGTAGTCCAGTACGTGCAAACAAGCTGCAAAGATATTCTATTGTCTGCATTGTTGTGGCATTCTTCATGCAGAAGACTTCTGGCCATTTGGAGTGTGCATCCACCACTACTAAGTACATCATTCCCAGAAACGGGCCTGCAAAGTCAATATGCACTCGCTGCCAGGGAGCTGATGGCCATTCCCAGGGATGTAAGGGTGCAGGCCGAGGCATGTGTTGCACTAATTGGCATCCAGTGCATTCCTTAGCTAACTGTTCTATTTGCTGATCAATGCCTGGCCACCATACCAAGCTTCTGGCCATCGTTTTCATTTTTTCCACTCCTACATGAAGCTCCTCTAAGACTCTTGAGTGCAGCTTGTAGGGAACGAATTCCCCACATCACACATTCTTGATGTATGGCAAGCTCATCTTTTCTTCTATAAAAGGATGCCAAGTCAGGGTTGTCCAAATGGGCCCAGTCTTTAAGAGTGCTTTCATAAACTTGGGCTAGTATGGGATCTCGCTTGGTTTCCTGCTCAACCATACCACGGGTCACTGGAGAGGTCTCCATCTCGTATTCCTCATGTGCTGGCCTTGGCTCCTTTACAGATTGCTCCTCAGCTGGCAGTGGCAGGCGAGAGAGCCCATCTGCATTAGCATGCTGTTTTGTTCTCCTAAACTCAATATCATAATCATAGCCAGCTAAGAAGAGAGCCCAGCACTGAATGCATGCTGCAGCTGTCACTGGAATTCCCTTCCTGGGATTAAATATTGCAACCAGGGATTGGTGATCAGTAACAAGGGTGAATTTCCTTCCGTACAGATATTGGTTGAATTTCTTCACCCCCCAAACCAGACTTAAGGCCTTCTTGTGTATTTGAGCATAAGCACGTTCTGCTACTGTTACGGATCAGGAAGCAAATGCTATTGGCCGTTCGCTGTGATCTGGCATGACATGAGATATGACTGCCCCTATTCCATGTACTGAAGCTTTTGAGATGGCCAAGAAATTAATTACCTCAGACAAGGTGCTAACGCACTTCAATCCAGCACAATCTATCAAGCTAGCATGTGATGGAGAAGCATCACATGCTAGCTTGATAGATTGTGCTGGATTGAAGTGCGTCAGCACCTTGTCTGAGGTAATTAATTTCTTGGCCATCTCGAAAGCTTCAGTACACTGGGGTGACCATATCCACTTCCTACCAGCTTGCAGTAGATGCAATGGATGCAATATCGTGGCTAGATTTGGAAGAAATCATCCATAATGGTTAATAGCTCCAAGGAATGATCTAAGCTGGGAGACATCCTTTGGCTTGGGAGCTTCCAGGAGGACTTTGATCTTTTCTGGACTTTTATGCAGACCTTGGGCATCTATATAATATGTCCACAATACCTGACTGAGTCCTTAAAAAACCCACATTTTGTACGGTTAACTCATAGCCCATATTCCTCTAGGCGTTTGACCTGCATTAGTATCTCCAGGTGTTCTTCATCACTCTCCCCAGTTACAATAATATAATCCAAATAGCACTGCGTCCTTGGAATACCTTGCAAGACTTGGTCTATGGCTCGTTGCCATATTGCAGGGGCTGATGCAATGCCGAACACTAACCTGTTGTACTGATATAGGCCTTTCTGTGTATTTATTGTAAGGTAAGGTTTGGAGTCTTCTTTGATTTCCATCCGCAAATAAGTCTGTGACAGATCAATCTTACTAAATCGTTTTCCTCCTGATAATGTAGCAAAGATATATTCTATTCGTGGCAGAGTGTATCTATCAACATTTAGTACTGGGTTTATGGTAACCTTGAAGACTCCACACACCCTTACTGTTCCATTTTCTTGCTGACTGGAACAATAGGAGTTCCCCATTCACCCCATGCAACCTTCGACAGTATGCCTTCCTTTTCTAGATGTTCCAACTCCGCGCCAACCTTTGGGCGAATGCTATAAGGGACTTGTCGAGCCTTGTGAAATTTTGGCTGTGCATTCTCAATCAGCGTTACTTTAGCCTTTATGTGTTTTAACGTTCCTATGCCCTCCTTGAATACACCTGACACCTGTTTCAAAATACTTCCTAGTTGTTGTTCTGTTGCATGTGTCTGATGAGCATGATGACTGTAGCATCTTTATGGATTTCCATTCCAGCGGAATCTCACGTAGCCATTCCCAGCCCCATAAGGCTGGCCCCCCGTTCTCAACAACATATAGGTCCAGTGCATATTGTTTATGATTGTAGTCTACATCCACTCGCATCACTCCCCTGGGCACTATCTTTTCTCCAGTATATGTTTTTAACAACAGTGGAGTCTTCCTTAGTTGAATATTTTTGAAGGTTTCCTCATACTCTCTATTAGAGATGACAGACACTGCAGAACCTGTATCTAATTCCATTTTTAGTGTTTTCCCTGACACCTGGGAAGTCAACCAAATTGGCGATTTGCTGTGTGTGCTCATGTTATATATTTCCAAAGTGGCCACCTCATTCTCACTATCTGTATCACTTGGTCTCTGTCCATGTGATGTATTTTAGTATTTCCTTCTCTGTACTGTGATTTACCTTTTCCTTTATTGCCCTTAATCTGGCAAATTGCTTGGATATGTCCGTTCTTATTGCATCTTCTGCAAGTTGCTTCTTTAAACCAACAGTTGGATGGTGTATGGGATCTTTTTCCACATCGGTAGCATTGGGCTCTATGTTGTGGGTGGGGGCTCTTTATCTTGTGCTGTAGACAGTGCATGTACATCTGCTTTTGCTCTAGTTTGTAACTCTTCATCTCTTGCAGCAGTTTCCATTGCTACTCCAATTTCCACAGCACATTTAAAGGTGAGGTTTTCCTCAGTTAAAAGTTTCTTCTGCATGCTTCCATTAAGCAGCCCACATACAAATCTGTCCCTTAGGGCATCATTCAGTCCCTCCTTAAAATCACAATGTTCTGACAGACTTTTAAACTCTGCTGCAAATGAGGAAACAGATTCACCTTCAAGTTGATTCCTCCTGTGGAATCTGAACCTTTCTGCTATTATCGGTGGCTTTGGGGCCAGATGTTCTTGCACAACTTTCACAATCTCTACAAAACTTTTGCTAGCTGGCTTCTCTGGAGCAATCAGACTGCATACTAACAGGTATGTTTCCCCTCCCATTAAGATGAGTAACACTGCTACATGTTTCTCTGTGGGAATCTCATTTGCTGCAAAATATTTCTCCAGCCTTTCTATGTACGTGGGCCAGTCTTCTATAGCATTATCAAAAGGCCCAACAGTTCCAATATAGGCAGCCATGTTGCCTCAGTAGCTAACAGTCCCTTAACTCTGAGGACTTACAGTTATGCAGGCCCCCTCCTTGTAGCTGCAAGAGCTGCTGGAGAAAGCTATCTGTTGCTACTCAGCATGCAAGGTTCTTTGGACCTTCGTGGCCAGATGTCACGTTTGAGGTTTACAGCTAGCCCCAGGTACCCCAAACATACACAGAGATGCTTGCTGGTTTAACTACAACTGTATTAACTCAGTAGCACAGGTAAACATGTAACAACAACAGTGAACAGAAGATTCAACACAAGGATCTGCCTAAGGAACCGCAGTCCCCGATTGGTATAAGCAGATTCAGTTAACAAAATATAACAGCCAGCAGCAGACAATGGGTTCCAATTGGAACCCAACAGCCATTAGAATCATACCTCCCAGACAGTCCTGCTCCTGGCTCCTTCCCCTCCTTTCTGGCCCTGGCTGTGATGTGTGGTGGGTCACTCTCCAGAGCGAACACCCAAAGCATCACAGCCAGGAGGTGTGGCCAGCAGGCAACGGATTCCAATGGGAGCCCAGCAGCCATTAGAATCAATAGCCTGGCAGGGCACTTTGAAAAAACACCTCCCAGGACAGGCTCTCTGGCTTCTCCTCTCCCCCACCCTTCAGTGGGCGGAGCCAGACAGCAGTTTCAGTGGAGCCACTTTTCTGCACGTGGCCATAGCTGCAGCTGCCTGCTCCTGTCTGGTAAGTTTCAGGGACCTTGGGCTCCACTTAAATTAAATATTTGTTTTTCTTCCCCTGGGCAGACTGCAAGCCTGGGGTGGGGAGGGCAGATTGGGGGGAAGTTGTGTGCTTTAAGATTACATTGTGTCCCCTGCTTGCCCCCATGTGCCCTGTGGGGACTTGGTTCTAACCTCCTGCTTCTAAAAGTGATTTTAAAAGAGAGAGAGAGAGAGGATTTGCCTTTCATGTTTCTCCTGGGCAGATGGGGGTGGGGATGAAGGGAGCTTTTTGCCTCCTACCCCAATGTACACTGGACTTGGCTCTGGTTGGTTGCCTGTTTTTCCCCATAGCAGATGGGTGGGAGGGACTTTGCCATGGATCTGCCACACCCTATCATTGTGTGTGCCCTCATCTCTGCTCCCTTATCCTGAGTTCAGTCTTTTAGTATTTGGGGGTAGGAAGTGGATCCAGGGGCCAGATCCAGGAGCTGGAAAAGAGCATAAAACCTCACCATTGGCCACATTTGGCCCCTGAGCCTGAGGTTACTGAGTAGATTTAAGGGGGTGAGATTGGTCTGTGATGGCCCCATCATGGGCTGGACTTTGGAGTTAGTTGATTGTTCTAAAATTACAGGTTAGGGTTTTTTATCATTGTGTTTTTTAAAGTTTGCCTGTTTCAGTGTTGCCACCTCATGTTTGTAAGTGTTGTGGATTTGGGGTCCCCCTGGGAATGTAACTCCCTGTTGGGATTAATTTCCCCTGGAATGCAAGTCATTGTGTAGGGCCATCAGCCACACCTTAGCATGTCTGCCAGCCCCATGTCTTATAACAATGGTTTGGGCTGGGTGATGCTGAGTACTGAGTGGGACAGCTTTCAGTCTGTGTAGATTGCATGCTGGACTTTGGGGGCAGAAGGCTATAGAGAGAGCCTTTTTGAGATCCCTTGTGGTGGTGGACCTGGAGGAACTAGGACATTTGTAAATAAATGGACTATTATACCACACAGTAAGTCTCTCATGTTTCTCTCTCCTGTTGAAGGGACACTGACCCAGCAAGGCTGCCCCTGGAATTTCCCACCACCCAGGGAAGTGGGGTGAGCAACATAAGGGTGTTAGAAATCCATAAGTGACGAAAATCCATTTTTGGCTTTCACTAAGAAAGCAAGTTTTCCTAAAGTTGTGGAGAGAAGCTTTAAAACATGACTGCAGTGTTTGGCTGAGGAACTGAAGGCAAATGGAAAGAACCCCAGGTTAATTATTGCTTTAAGCTCTGAGTCTGACCAGTTAGTTGGTTTGTTTGAAATCTGGGCTAGCTGTTATGGTACTCCTGCCATTGAACAAATTGCATGCTGATGGCTATAGGAGACAGGTCCCTGCCAGTGGGCTTACAATCTAAGAAGGACAAGGGTGAGGGGAACAGAAGGAGAGACAGACACACACACACATTCCCATTTTTTACAGATGGGGAACTGAGACTGTAAAATTCCATAGTAATTTCAAAATTCTGCTTGGCCCTGCCTACCATTGCCCCCCCCCCCCCCCCCCCTACTGGCCCACTAGCCTTAGAACCCACCAGCCACCACTGAATCCTGACAAGATGGAGGTGATGCTTGGTGGGTAAGGCGGCAGGGGTGACAGCCCCCATCATTGATAGCATCTGCCCTCCGCTGCTTCTCCAGGTGCGGAGTCTGTGGGTGCTCCTTGATTCACACCTCCGATTGGATGTCCAGGTGGATGCTGTAGTGAGGAGTGCCTTTCGCCAATTACATCTGGTGCGTCGGCTTCAGCCGTATGTTTCGGACTCTGACCTGGCCACTATCATCCATGCTTTCATCACCTCTAGGCTAGACTACTGCAATGCACTCTACGTGGGGCTACCCATGGTGATGGTTTGGAGACTGATGCTGGTGCAGAACGCGGTGACTCCTCTTCTGGTGGGAGTGGTCAGCGGGGACCATATTACACCGGTCCTATGTTCATTGCACTGGCTGCCTATAGTCTTCCGGGCCTGATTCAAAGTGTTGGTGCTTGTTTATAAAGCCCTAAACAGCCTCACCCCTCAGGACCTGGATCAGCCACTGTGGTCATCGGGGGTGCTCCCCTCAAGGTCCCTCGGATTTCTCAGGGGGCCACAATGGGGAGGGCCTTCTCCCTGGCCGCTCCTCGACTGTGGAACTCGCTGCCATTGGAGGCTCATTTGGCCCCAGATCGCCCCTCTTTTTGACGTAGTTGTAAGACTTGACTGTTCTGCCTGGCCTTTGAGGGGGAGAACGGGTAGGGTGTGTAGGGAGGGAGTGGGTTGGGGTGGGGGGGCATTTTTATCCTCCTTTTTATGTTTGGTTTTAAATGGTGATGTTGGTTTATGTTTTTGTTGTGAGCCGCCCAGAGCTGCCTGTGGCAGGATGGGTGGGTATTACGTTTTTAAGTAAATAAATACATATAAATAAAAGTAGCCTTACCCATGCTCTGTGCAGTGATATGTGACCTTGAATGACCCTAAAGGTCATTTCTGAGGGTGGCACCCACCCACATCTTCTTTGTCACCCTATGTACAATTGATCTGGCATGGGTGCCTGCTTTTAACACGCTGACGCCAGTACAAGTAAAAAATGACATTGTGGCTGGCCTACTATTAATTGGATGATTCCAGAGTAAATCATTTGAGGCTTGTAGCAAACTGTGATGAGATTTTAATATCTATAAAAGTAAGAAAAAGGTTATTTTTCTATAGTGTTCTATATTTTAAACTGCTATTGTACATTGTCATAAAATACAATTGCTTGGGGGTTGATAATTTTTGCATTACTATCTAGTTACCATATGTTACCATACAAGAAAGAGATGACTCAGAAATGCTACATTTTAGTGGTGGAATAACTTGGAAGGTGATTAAACGTTAAAGTCAGGAAGATGTTAGGTAAAATGAATAATCAACAATGAAATTTTAGATTTTGCTTACAGTCAATGGGTGTTTTTAAACAAGATGCTACCCCGCATGGTCACCCAGGAGCCATTCATCCAAACGCTAGTCTGAAGGTGGAATGGGAGAACGTGTGCTTCCGTGAGCCATGCAGCACCCAGTCATGGCCATTCAAGGAATACTACTGAGAAATCCGGAGTGCTCCATGCGGGGCAAGCCAAAAAAGTCTGTGGCAACGGGTGGCCACAACCCCATCCCATATGTGGCCAGCCACACCAACAGATTGGTCCACCACTCATAGGCACTGGGGACACGGCCATTGCAAGTCACAAGAACTAGTTGGAAGCACTGGGGAGCCTGGGTTCTGCAGCGCTCACACCGGGAACATGTCATTTGCAAAGGCTAGCCCAGCATGCTTCCCCTTCCCCTATGGTCTGTGGTAGGGGGAGTGCATGGCGGCAAGCCACAGTAGCCAAGCTGCAAGTTACCCATTAGAATCCCTCCCCACACACTTCACCTGAGTGAGTGCTCCATGGCAGTGCCACCCAGCGGCCACAGACACCCCTCACCGCCTTGCTCATTTAAAAACACCCAGTAATGGATTGGTAAGAGTAAAAATGAAGTGTGTATGCAGGAACACCTATGTTGATATGTAGGTATACCTGCATACCTAAAGTAATTCATGAGACATGTAGTTAGAAGGTAAAGCAGTGACAAAAGCATGGTTTGTATGATGAACCTGGAATTGATATAGAAACTTCATTACAGATATAAAAATAGTTTAAAACTTTATTAGGTACAGATTCAATCTTGAAAGCATTACAGGTGCAAGTAGTCTTTTACATAGATAAGTCATCCCATTGGGTTTGTGGGATGGCTTACATGAATAGGATTTTTCAAGTGTGTGTGTGTGTGTGTGTGAGAGAGAGAGTTTTAAAAGAAATTTAGGTGCCTAAAATGGCAGAATAGTATAGTAAGGCACGTCAGTTAAATATAAGTTCATTAAGCTCCAGTCCTCAAATTGCTCTGCCAGCACAAGGCCCATTCACTTTAGTGGTGTCTGCACCAGTAGAGCACTTTGAGGAATGATATGCACTAGGGATTAAATGAGTAGAGCAGTAATTATTTGCAAGTATTTCCGAGTAATTGAGAATTGGGCTTGAGTTTTCAGAATTGGGCTTGAGTTTTCAGGTGCTACTTGGTAATACCAATTAATAGAATACTCCTACTCAGTACTTGGTAAAATATCCAGTATTCTGGTATGAACTGGTTATGGGGTGGGGGCAGCATGAACTGATTATGGGGGCACAACTGAACTGGTTATATGTCTCTTTTCATGGCATAATGCGCTTAATAAGCTAGCTGCAGTATTCTACTAAGCCCCCTTAGGTGTCCTCCTGTCCTTACGTAACCACATTGGGAAGCAGGCGTGCAGCAGGAAAGGAAAGGGGGCAGCATGAACATTTCTAGGGGGGGTGTGGTGGGCAGGAAGGGGGGCAACAGGAAAATTTCTAGGGAGGCATGACGGACAGGCAGAAGCAACAAACTCACTGTTTAGAGGGATGCAGCCCATGGAGCCCAAGTGGAGGGAGCTGGTACACCGCTGTGGAGTAGAGCTTCCGCCGGCGCTCTGGGAGCATGCTGGACCATTTTTGCCAGCATGCTCCCAGAGCAAATATGGCAGCCCGATCTCCTCCCAGCATTAGAACAGCTGCAGCTACTTGTGAGCCGTGAGCAGTCACTTGCTGCTGGAGCCTACAGCCTGGGGGAACCTCATGGGAAGTCAGGGTTCAATGACTCACCAGTGCAGGATCAGGTAAGCATTGCTTGCTCGAAAAGTTACCAGGTACTGAGTATTGTGACCATTACTTGGTTTCTCAGTACTTGGTAAAACCGAGTTGAATACCATGATCTTGGTAAATACTGAGTAAAACAGTACCGAGTTTCAGCCCTAATGCACATAGCTTGAATGTGAGCACTTGAGAGTATGCACTTACTTTTGGTGCATTGTACATATGGCTAAGGGATGAAGTGCCAAGGGGGAATTTTCAAACTAGAAGGCAATAGAGACAAAGTAGTACAGTGATATAATTTCTTGGCCCAACTATAGTTGGCGGAGGTATACAAGCTTTCGGACTTCAGAGGATCCTTCATCAGACAAGTCAGGATTTAGAACTGGAGACTGAGCAAAGCAGTGAGGTATATACAGTGATTGGAAAACAATGACAAAGGGAGGGAAAGAGGAGTTGAAAATGAGCCGCATGGAGGAGGTCCACAGTTCAAAAGGTTAGAATACAACAAAGTGAATAGAGTAAGAGCTGCTGATAATAGGTACAGTTAAAGCTTCTTGTAGCTGTAGACAGTAATTAGAGTTACAAATTTTTGTAATGGCTTGTGAAACCTACGTCTAAATTGAGTCCATTGTTCTTTGTATCTGGTAGAGCTAGGAATTTTTGTTTCCAGGCTCACCTTTTAAAAGTGTTGCGTAGGTTTCCTTTTAAGACGAGGACAGAGAGGTCAGACATAGCGTGGTCATTTTGAGTACTTTTCACATGCGATAGGTCCCACCACCACCACCATAGACTGTTCCGGGCTGTGGTGGGAGCCGTCATTCTGGCTGGGACTTGGCCCGGCTGCCAAACAAATGTTACAGTGGCTGGGGAGGGAGTGGGGAGACACACGGATGCAAGTCTGCACATCTGGGCCCGTATGCTATGTGGAGCGACCTGCCCCCCTCCCCTGACAGACAGCCATGGTTGTCCGGAAGCACCACCACTCTGGACTGCGGTAAGTACAGCGGGTTATCATTCATGATGGCCCATTTTACCCCCGTCAGACAGCCCTTATCAAGTCAATGGTGGCACTTAGTCCATGCTGTAAGTTGGGGATGGTCCTGACTTAGCCCAGGCTAACGCCACCACTGACCAAGTAATGGCACAGGTTAACATCTGGCAGGCACATTTAGGTAGGATGGTGGCACCCAGTTTAATCCGCGCTAAAGTGGATTAAACAGTGCCACCATCGCATCTGAAAACACCCTATGTGAGAAGTGAATGCCAACAATAGAATCTGTGTTCTTGTCCGTGAAACCCATCAACTCTTGAACAAACGCATGCAATTGCACAGAAAAAAAAAACATGGACAAGAGCATGGATTGTACTGTTGGCATTCACTTCTCACAAAGTGACCACTCTATTGTCGACCTTGTCTTTGCAACACTTTAAAAAGGCACACCTGGGAACAAAAATGCATAGCTCTACTAGCTACGGAGAACAATGAACTCAATATGACATGGGTTTCACAAGCCATTACAGAAATGTGTAACTCTAATGGCTGTCTACAGCTACAGGAAGCTTTAAGTTTACTTACTACCTGGGGCTTGTTCTCAACTCCTCTACCCCTCCCCTCGCCATTGTTTCCAATCAATGTATCTACTTTGCTGCTTTGCTCAGTCAGAAGTTCTAATTCCTGACTTGCCTAATGAAGGACCCTGCAAGGTTTGAAAGCTTGGATACCTCCACCAACTGTAGTTGGTGTCTCTTATTGCACCACTGTACTACTTTTTCTCAGTTGCCTATATTTGGTACCAACACAGCAACCTTACTTTCTCTACACAAACTAGGAGAGGGACATACAACAAGATTTATGCACTGAGAAGTCAGGACAATTCAGAACATAGTTTAAATCGGGTGTGGAAAACCTCAGACCTCATGGCCAAATACAGCTTGCAGCTAGTTTTTATTTGGCTCCTTTCCACTGCCTGGGTCTGGCCCCTGGATCCAGTTCCTATCCCTAAACACTGAAAGAGAAAGCTCAGGATAAGGGAGGAGAGTTGAAAGCATATACACAAGGATAGGGGACAGATCCATGATCTGGACCCCTCTCTTATTGAGCACACTCTTTTAAGCACCCATGCCCCCAACTCCTATTCGTCCCCAGAACTATTTTACTGCTTAATGTAAAGATGACAACAGTAGTGGGAGGTATTACATTTTTGTAGTATGGGTAAGGCCACACAAGCTGTTAATCCAAACTGGACAACCTTACCCCACATTAGCCTGCAATGCAGCTGACTGTCAGGCCAGCGCTGCCGGATGTTTGCCCAATTCCATCCCAGGGTGGGCGGCAGGCTGCTATGCAGTGTGTTCGCCAGAGAAGGCCGGTGACGCATCACGGGCTACTGTAGCCCCACCCAGGCCAATGGGCTGCCTCCTGTCTGGTCGGCCCTGTTCAGCCCTGCTGCAAAGGCTCTCCCTGTCTGTCTACCAAACAACTAATCATGGGAGGGAGGCCCTGAGGAGCGTGCAAGCTCTCCCCACCTGCTAAATAGCAAATTGGGGGAGGGAGGCCCCAAGCTCTCCCCACCTGCTAAACAGCTGATTGGGAGGGGTGGAGAAGTGTGCACGCTCTTCCACCTGCCAAACAGCTAATCAGGAGGAGTGGAGGGTCCAGAGGAGCATGCACTCTCTTCCTGGCTGCAAAACAATTGATCAGAGGAGGGGAACCCGGGGGTGGGGGCTGGAGGAGCACATATGATTTCCCCACCTGCTAAGCAGCTGTTGGGGGAGAGGGTGCCTGGAAGAGCTTCTCCAGGCACCCCATCCCTCAATCAGCTGTTTAGCAGCAGGCCCGATCCTGCAGCACAGCAGGAGTCTGGGAGTCCACGTCCATGTGGCTGGCTCCTTGACTGGACCTGTGGCATGGAGAAGCTGGTGACTGCTGTGTGAGGGGTGGGGAGGCTGCTTGTTTAGACTGCTCTCTCTGCCAGTGCCAGCCCAAAGCATGGCGGCTACGATTACCCGGGCATGGGATCCAGCCGGCCCTGTCTCATGTGGCTTTACCCTGTAGCTATCTGACCAGTTCTGACTGGTTTGCTAGATGCTGGGTATCCAGATGCATGGGCAGCTCTTGAAGACTGGAAGAGGGGATTTGTCTGTTCTATAACTGGAGTGGGTGAGAAGTAATATGAAAGGAGGTTGTAGTTCAATGGTGGTCTCCTAAATTTGCTAAATGTAGTGCCACTCCCATCATACGAGGTGATCATAACTTAATTCTCATGAGTGTATCTCACTGCATCTATGTTAGATACAGTGTGTAATCTAGTAGTTGAATTAGATGCTGTTGGAATGACTTTTAAAAAGTGTGTGCTCTTGTAGAATTTATCAGACAATTGACCATTCTGTTTAGGGCCTTGGCTGCAATACGCACATCATTCTGATGTTCTGCACTCATGTGGACCTTATTCAGGTAGGAAGGATTAGCAGTTTACATTGAACCAAGTAAATCAGTGATGACGATAATTTATATAATAGTTTAACATGTCTGATTCCCTTAGCCAGTTTATGGCCTCAGTCAGTTCAAGATTAAGTAAACACCTAAGTAACCTAATAAATCCAAATCATACTAAACAGTATGAAGGAATTAACAGTTGCACCTGTATTGATCTGAGATAATTTGACAAGGTATTTTGAGTAAACTGTATTCGGAGGTAATTTTGTTTTTTCTTGTTATAACTCAGATTAACAGTTAAGGCCGTTTTTAGACGAGTGCGCGGTGCGCTCGTGCGTCGTTGCCAAAATCCCACGAGACGGGATTAGACGAGACGCTGCCATAAGTCACGCACACGGGACGGGGAAGCGCATTCTTTAAGCTGCGAACTGATCGGGAGTCTGATCGAGGTAGGTCATTCGCGGGTTGAAAAGAATGTGCTTCCCCGTCCCGTGTGCGTGACTCGCGGCAGCGTCTCGTCTGATCCCGTCTCGTGGAATTTTGGAAACCACGTGTGAGCGCACCGCACGCTTGTCTAAAGGCGGCCTAAGACTCAGCTTGAAAGCATGTTGCTAGAAAACCAATTATTTTGCCTCAGCTTGTCTTTCTTTTCATTACTTCGTAAAATGCCCACATTTTGCTCAGGGCTGTTTGAAAGTTTATATGGTGTGAAACAATTCTCACCAGGGTGCAAACTCTAAACTGGATTTTAAAATAAGATTTTTAATAACAGTTGTCATTCTGGTCTAGTAGCAAACTGTTTAACTAAAGAGTGCCTTTAATACCAAACTACTTAAGTACTGTGCTAAAATTTTTAGGAGAACTATAAGCAATATCTACTGAGGCATTATCTACGGATTACTTATCAGTTGAGAGGAGTTTGCCAAGAACCATTAACCCTAAACAAACATTAATTCACAAGAAATACTGTGCACAAAAATAATTACTAGCATTATAAGCAGAGAATGGGAACAAAATGGAACAAACTTGGGAGTGTTTTTAAGTGAGGGATACAATTTCAGTTGGCAGGATTTTCTAGAAAAGTTAAAGAAAATAACTTGTAATACTTTTTCTCTTAAGAGATGGTGTAATTGGGTTCCTCGTCTGAGGTCTTGAAATTCTACTATCAGGAAAATGGAGCTCCTCTAGATGAAATGCTGGTAGCAGTAACTCAGGCTCACCATTTTCCTTCTCAGTGAAATCAGTGAATTTGAATTCCATTGGAATTTTGTCTTTTCAACCATTAATTTGGGGGCCAATCCAAGTCCATGTGTGCAAACTGTGAACACACAGTGGGCTCAATCCAAGGTACATGCATGTACATACCAGGCATTGCATGCTTGCACCAAGTGCAGAACGTGTGCTTTTCCATTGTTTCCAATCAATGTATATACCTCACTGCCTTGCTCAGTCCCCAGTTCTACACTCCATTGTACGCTTCTGCACCAAGTGCAGAACATGCGCTTTGCCATGGTTTCCATTCAGTGTATATACCTCACTGCTTTGCTCCATCTCCAGTTTCGGACCGTGAAGTCCGAAAGCTTGCATACCAACTGTAGTTGGTCCAGTAAAAGATATCACTGTACTACTTTGTTTCTATTGCCTATATTTGGGACCAACATGGCAACCTTACTTTCTCTATACAAACTAGACGGGGACATACAACAGGATTTATGCACTGAGTGAGAAGTCAGGACAATCCAGAACAAACCATACACTGCATGGTCTGCATACAATGTGCATGCACCACATGCATGCAAGTGGTGTATGCATGCACACACCTTGGATTAGCTCCTGTGTGCAGTTCATTTGTACAATGCAAAACTTGGATTAGCCCCTTGGCTTTCATTAACTTGATACTTGGCTTTCTCAGAAGATTGCATTTACCTTTCATTGGCATGTGCGTTTTCTTTTTCTTTTATCCCGTGGCTTAATTTAGAATAATAATTAATAGTAATGATTCTCAAATAGATTTCCCTGAGGGCCTGTTGCTTGACCCAAATGATAAGTGTTCTTGGTAGCTTGTTTTTACTTCTCAGTTTGTCTTAAGTTGCACAGCTTTTGAATCTATTTTTGGTTGCTGCATACGTACTTCCACCTGGGTTAGTTTTAGCTCTATTTATTTATATTTTTACCCTGTCCTATACCTTAAGGCTCAGGGCAGCTCACATCATATCTATATCGATATCTATCCAAATATAAAAATGCACAATAAAACATTAAAAAATGAATAATACACCCCTCGCCCCCCAGTCTACTCTTGCCCGTAAAATGCCTGGCAGAATAAATAGATCTTACACTGCCTCCAAAAAACACTCAAACTAGGGCTGAGATGAACCTCCAAGGGAAGGGAGTTCTAAAGTTGTGGAGCAGCCACCGAGAACACCTGTGTATGTCCAGGAAGTGTGGACCTGGGCCAATGATGGAACTTGCAAGAAGGCACTCTCAACTGATCTTAGAGGCCGCGAAGGAATATAAGGACAAAGGTGGTCCTTTAGATATATAGATCCTATGTCATTTAGGACTTTATAAGTCAAAACCAGCACCTTGAATTGTGCCCAGAACGCTATTGGCAGCCAATGCAGACACTGAAGCACTGGTGTTATGTGCTCATGGCAACCCACCCCTGTCAAAAAGTGGACCACCGCATTCAGCACAAGTTGCAGCCCCTGAACAGTCTTCAGGGGCAACCCGATGTAGAGAACACCTGGCCACCGCTGTGACCTGATGTTCCAGATGCAGCTCAGGATCCAGGAACACCCCAAGACTACAAACCTGAGTAACCAGGAGAGGCTATACCTAATCAATGATGAGTGTCCCAATTCCTCCCTGGGCAAAAGGGCCAGCCAACCAACATCACTTCCGTCTTGTCTGGATTCAGCTTCAGTTGGCTCACCTGCATCTGGTCCCCAGTGGCATCCAGGCACTGAGTAAGCACTGAGACTGCAGGACCTGGGTCAGATGAAAAAGATTTGGGAGTTGTCTGCATATTGATGACAGTGCACCCCAAATCTATGAAGATCTCACCCAGAAGCCTTAGATACACCTTGAACAGAAGGGGAGACAGAATGGAGCTCTGTGCAACCTCACAGGAGAAGAGGCGGGAGGACAATGAACAATTGCCCATCACCACCTTCTGGAACCTCCCTGACAGGAATAAGCAGAACCACTCAAAAGCCACCCCATGAACTCCTGCCAGGTTCTGCAGTCATGTCATCAATACCTCATTATCAACAGTATCAAAGGGTGCCAAAAGGTGATCACCAGGGTACAATTTCCCCTGTTGATCCTAGACATAGATCGTTGACTAAGACCACAAGCATGGTCTCAGTACTATACACAGGATGAAAGCCAGACTGACATGGGTCCAGGAATTTGATAGCATCAAGATTCTCCTGAAGCTGCAGGCCAACCACCCATTCAATAACCTTTCCTAAAAAGGGGAGGTTAGAGACAGGGTGATAGCTGTCCATGGAGTCAATGTCAAGCAATGGCTTTTTGAGCAGGGGCTGGGACAACTGCCATTGTAAGGGCATCTAGTACCCTGCTTCCCTCCTGTAGGAAGGCATTGACAACCCCAGACAGCAGGGCCCCAGTCTCTCCTGGCTGGCTTTCACCAACCAGGCTGGGCATAGATCCAGTTTACAATTGGTTGCCTGCTTTGCCCCAAGGACATCCTCTTCACTTGATGTGGGTGACATCAAGTGAAACTGATTCAAATAAACAGGACAAGGCTGAGCCTCCACAATATCAAACTCTGACTCTGCCATCAAACTAGCCACCCACAAGTCATAGTGAATACAAGTTATTTTGTCCGCAACATGAATTATAAATTCTTCACAGTGAGAAGCAGATAACTAAACCTTCAGGTGGAGGCAGCCCAGATTTACCAGAGTATTCACTGCCCAGAACCGTTCAGCTGGAAACATGATAATATAAGAAATAGATCTGAACTATACATATACAAAACACACAATTAATAAACAAGACTTTTATATGAAATAATCCAATCAGGTGTGAATGTGAGAAGGTTCCACACTAAATCATCAACACAAACCATAATCATAAAAAAATCCAGCAATGATCTAATCAGACTAATCACAAAAGATCCAACAGTAGTCTGAACCCACAATAATCCAACAAGTCAGTTTACGAGTTCCCAGGTATTCTGCTCATTTTTCAAGACCTGTTTCAAGACCATATTACCATGGTTGTCAGGCTCCGGGGCAAGGAGCCAGGAGAAGGGGAAAAGAGAAGGGCAGGTAAGAGGGGAAAGGGTTGGAGGGAGTAGGGGATGTCCCACAGATCAAACACTGAAAGCTCTCAGCCATTCTCCAATATCAGGGAGACTGAATGCTCAGTATGAAAGCCAGACAAGCTGGCCTAAGAAAGCGTACGGCTCATCATCGAGGTCACAGGACTGGGAGCTGGATGGGATAACCAGCGGCGGGGTTATAGAGCGCAACAAGGGGCAAACACAGGTGAGAGGGTTAGGGCAACAAGGCACAACGTGAGGGACTCAGAACAGGAGGAAGACCAACCAACAAGGAGAAGGGACAGGTGCAAGGAAGGTTCACAGCAGGATATACACCATGGGGGAGGACTAAGAGGACAAGGGAACTGGACAAGAAAGGCCTTGACGCACAAAGGGAATAAGGATTACAAGCAACAACAAGGAAGGGGAGTGCTACTCACACAAGAGACACAAAGGGATTAACAGAACATGAAGACTCAACACATAACAGGCATAATCACAAGGGAAGAAACAGGTCTACACTATATAAGATCAAGAGAAGCACAAGAATCAAACACCAGGGAAGAGCAGTTGCTCCACCAGCTTCCTGAGGCCACCAGAAGGTCTTAACTATTCCCTGGTGGCCAATCAGGAAGCTAGGAGACAGGCAACAGAAATAGGAGGCAGGTGAACAAAGGCGGGGCACACACCAGGTAGAGATGCAGGAGGAGGCATAGCAGGAAGAAGGAAAACACAGGCCGTCAAGGTACCAGGTGGTGCAAGCCGCTGCAGTAGTGCCCCCCAAGTCCCCAGGGCCAGGGGTTCTGGACCTGACAATGGTATGAAAATTAAGCTCCAATCTAATCCCAGGGATCTTCACCTGTAACTAGTCTCAATATTTCAAAAGGATATATCGTCACCACTCTACTGGGTGAAAACTCCAAATATCCTGCCCAAAATAGTCTCAGAGGAATCTAGGGTATCCAAAATGATCTTCAAGAGACTCAACCTTTCATTCACAGTTCCACTGGTTATAAACTCCAGTTATCCTGTTCTAAACAATTTCTGAAAAATTGCCCATGGGATCCAAAAAGATCTTCAACCTTCCAGTGTGGATAAATGTTTGGGTATATCCCTCAAAGAGTTCTGGAATCCAGTGGCTCCATTAGTCTCTGAGGGTGGACAAACCTAACTGGCCCACCATTCTGATGCTGGTATTCTTTGGAATTATGTTATACAGGTTTTATTTTTTCCTTTTACACCCTTCTTTCTAGGTGTAAAAGCCAGATTTAAGTATTGTTTTTGGTTTTCTCCTATAGGTTTGGCTTCTGATAGGTGTCTTGTCAAAGCAAAAGAGAATGTATGTGCTTTTCCTTTCACTTACACAAGCTTTACACCAAGGTAATACCATTGATTTCAAAGAGGTCATTTCTGATTTACACAGGTGAATCAGATGCAATCTACTATTTTGAAGCTTCAAAACCTAAACAAATTATGACTACGTTAGGTTCAAAAAATGCTGTTAACCTGTCCTCTTAGTCTGCATGCTGGTGGCATGCAACACAGTGCTACAGTTGAGAAGGGTTTTCATAAACAGATTGCAGCTATTCTTGAAATAGAAAATACAAAAGCTATATCTCACAAGAGCGTCCATTAATTTCACTTTTGAAGGTGTCACATGGTGATTATTTTAATGTCAAAATATCTGTATGCAAAGTAGTTTTGCTGCTACTGATGCTGGGGGAGTGGAATCAGGGGCTGGGACTTCAACATCTGGGGCTGCCCCCTTTTCCCCAACCCCTGCCCTCTAGTGGATAAAAGTCTCAAGTCTCCTTCAGGGACGGTGATATGAGCATGGGAGATAGGGAGTGGAGAATGGTGCTAAGGCCCCTGGTGAGAAGGCAGCTGCACTGGAGGATCTGGGGTCTGGTGGTGCTGACTGGGTGTGAAAGAGGGGAGGGGGGGGTGTCGCTGGGGTGCAGGAGGGGCCAGGGCCCCAGGCATGTGCCACATGCGCGGCAGCACATGGCCCCGCAGTCAGCTGGGGCCCCGCAATTTGCCTGGCTGGGCAGCAGGCTGCACCCAGCTTCTCCCCCAGTAAGTGATTCTTCCTCCCCTCCCTGGCTCCAGACCCCATCCCTCACCTGCCTCTGCCTTCTAGTAGCACTGCGGCAGCGGCGGCAGCAGCAGCAGCAGCAGCGGGAACACTGGATCAGGCTGGGATATAAGGCTGTTTACAAACAGCTCCTCCCCACTGCTGATCAGAAAGTTGCTACCTTGTAAAAAAGGTTCTTCGAGATGGCTCCCAACATTCTCACAACTGGGTTGTGCACGCTCACCCTATTCAAATAATAGACCACATGATGGTCTCAAGCTCCTCTAGTATAAAAAGAACCCTCCCCCTCTGAATGACAGTTCCTTTCAACCCTTTCTAGAAATATAAGAAAAGAATTCCATGCGGGGCTGGAAGGGTGGGTGTTGTGAGAATGTTCGGAGCCATCTCAAAGAACCTTGTTTGCAAGGTAGCAACCTTCTGTTCTTCTT
>QEPC01010227.1:2641258-2666900 GCA_003113815.1 Sphenodon punctatus
CCAGCCCCCATCCCCAAGCCCCATCCCCAAGCCCATATGAATCACTTACCTGCTGCTGGCTGCTCAGTGCTCTGCTGCTTGGAGTCCCGGCGACTGTCTGCAGTGCCTGTGCCACTGCCCGCTGTGCGCCCGCCCTCCTAGCCGCGCCCAGGGCTGCGCAGCACTTCATCTGCTGCATGCGGTCTGCTGCTGAGTCTTGCCTCATGCTGCTGCGCTGCCTGCAGTGCTTGGGACTCGGGTGACGGGCCGGCACAAGTGCAGTCAGCACGTTGCATGCACAGCATGTGTACTTAGAGGTGGGGCCAAGGGGACTTGGGAGGGGTGACTACGGGCCTCCGGCACCTCCCGACTCCGTCTCCACGCGTCGCGCACATGGCCCCGGAGAAGGGAAGCTTTAAAAAAAAATAATCCTCAATCGGGGCTCTGCAACGCGGCGCCGGCACCCCTACCAAGTTGGCGCCCTAGGCGGCCGCTTAGTTCACCTAATGGCTGCATTGACCCTGCCAGCAGCAAGAAGTTGGTATTCAACTCTATTGAGTGTGTGAGAAATTTTAAATGATGGCTCAGATTAGCTTAGTACACAGCATAGTAGTTGACAATCAAATATGGTGCATTCTTTTTCTAAATCTTGATCCTGTTTGATGGGAAGGGAACTATCTGGCACAGTAGGTTGAGATACCAAAACCACAATTTCAACTTTTGTGCTTCTTTGTTTAGTCTTTCACAGTTAAAGACTCATCTGCCAATTCAATGAGTTATCTCTTCCCCTCTAATTGGCTGCAATTCTCTCCTCCTCTCTGTCATGGGGAGAAACCGCCAATCAAATGGCTATACCTCCTGATGCACTGCCCTTTCTGTTGGTAGTTCAGCAGATCGAATTCCTACCAAGAATAAACCAAGAATTGAACATGATGCAGCAGCACTCAGCACTTAATATGAGAGGTGGTCAGCAAACAGTGCTCCCCCTGCAACTTGACAATTTCTCCCTAAAGGGGGTGAGGTTCATCCAGTCCCCTCTCCCCAACTGCTCTAGCAGCTTCTCTGCCTCAGGTCACTCATCCTGGCTGCTGCCAGCTGGTGCAGATTCTCCTGGGTCCGATCCTTGCTACCATTGTGGCTCTTGTTGACGGTGCTAGTGAACCTTGCCACATTGTAGAACTGGGTGGGGCTTAACAGACAGGCACGTTAGCCTTAGCCTGGGCCACATCACCAACCATCTTCGGACGACGCATCAGTTAACAGCCAGCCACCTGCCCCACGGTGGAAGTGGGTAAATATCTGACCACCACTGAACTGATGGGCAGATGACTCGTGGACTACTCTCTCATTTGTTTCCATCTTAAATCTCTATTCAAGTTCAAACTGATTTTTCTATTAGACTTATAACTTGGAAAAAATATTGTGAAATTTCAAAACAGGGAAAACTCATATCTTACAATCAGCTCTTCAAGAGCAAGTTACGTCACCCATGCATATCTCCATGATTTCCCTCATGAGAGACTGCAGATTCAGGGCCTGAGTCATAAATTCCATAGGCAAAGTTCTGTCATTCTGTCTGACTGTAGACACACTTGGCTGTAGTTCTATATAAACAATACAGTGTTTGCAGCCACCTAAAAAACGAATGTGTGTCCTTTTTGAAGTATTATTGTTTTGACAATTTTAAATATGTTTTTGTAATTGGCTTGTAAAAACCATACATTTAAATTTAGATACCTACAGAAATAGAACTTTTAACACATACAAAGAATTTCCAGTGCTTTCTGAAGAAGTCTGATTTTATATTATATATACCTATATGTACTCATCCATAACATTTGTGTATTTTTAAAAGTCTCACTTTAACCTATCTGCCTTTTTTTCATTGGTAATAAAAAACCCTTCCAGTCATAGACTCAACAGCTCACCCACCAAGTCACTCATATGTAGAATTCTCTGTCCATTTCTGCTGCAGTCTGACCAGTTTTGTCTGGAAACCTATTTTATTTCATTAGAACACAGAAATCTGGTGTAAAAATATTATCATCATCATCATCATCAAAGCTTTATTAGCAAGACATAATATCATAGCCATCCCAAACTACAACCAATATAAGAAATCATTAAGATACTACAAAAGGTAATACATAATAAAACACAAAATATAGTCAATATATAATAGACGATTAAAAACTCAAAGGGAGCTTAAAATCCAAAAACTGCTGCCTACGTACAAATACCTGGACAAGAAAGTTTGCTACCTGGGTTAATATCTCCTCCTGCTTGGCGGCCAAAGCTAAATCCACCAGTGCAGCCTGCTAACGGCCTGGGTACTTAGCCAGAAACTTGGCCAAGAACTTAGTCATTAACCCATCATATAAATGGCAGCCCCAAAGAATATGGGCAGTAGTCTCAACCTCCAGAGAGTCAAAGGGGCAAAGGCGTTGCGGGAAAGGAATAGAGGGTAACTTCCTTCCAAAACTCTAGATGGAAGGGTGTTAAACCTTGCAGTCGTAAGGAGCCCCTTCCCTCTCACTGAAATAGGCAAGGTTAGATAAGTGGTCATGACATTCATTGGAGGAGGCCAATCTAAGTAGGTTGTTAGATGAGGCAAAAGCCTTACCCTGCCTATTTCCACCTGGTAGTTGATATCATGCCATCTTTGTGATAATTCCTGGGCTGCCTTCCTGGGGTTCATAGCAGATAAATACTCTCATGAGAACCCCATAGATGATAGATGGGACTCGACCTTCGCAGACCATTTCATTTTGAAGGGATCATCTCTCAGATAAGGCAATAGACCCGAATCCCCCGTGTTATTCTTTGTGTACAGATAGGTGTCTAAGGGCATAAATGTAATCTGCATATTTTAGACAAGTAGGGAGAATTTCTGTCCATCACGCCTTCCAACTTTTTCTTTGACCTTCTCCAAGATTCTGGCTCTTTCCCACAACCTCCTCCTCTTGTCACATCAGTGTCTGCTTGGCAGTGTCTTGTTATTGCCCATCTGTGGTTTGAATCTGAGCTATGCACTAAGTTCTGCTCAAATTGCTTTTATTAGAGATCTCCCCCTGTGAAGCACCACTGAGCACATTGGGCTTCAAATTTTAACTGGAGTTTGACCAAACACAAAATCTGTGTTATATATATGGTTATTGACAGAGATGGGTCATTGTTAAGTTCTTGTTCCTCTATCTTCTACCCAGAGTGGCAACAGGACCGGTCTATATCTTCTTTTCTTCATGGCAGACAAACAAATTTAGTTTTTAATAGCATATTATTAGGCATATCTTTACAAGTAGTTTAAATGAGTAATGAGTAATTCAATTACTAACATTTTCAACCAATACATTGATAATTTTGGTATCTTTACAGACACATTAAAAAAAACCCTCCTGGTCTTACAATGTACTCCCCTTAATTTGCTATGCTTCCTACTTCAGGCATGTAAGAAAAGCTTCTTTTATATCTTAGGGAAGAATAGTTATCTAAGGGTTCTGATTCTCAGAAGAGGTCCACAGGATATGTAAGACTTCCTTCCAGAACTTGCTACTTTAAAAATGGCTAGTAGTGAATGATTCTGAGGTATTTTCTAAAAGTAACCTGGAGGGTCTATATATGTAGGTCACAGATATATATATATAAAGGTGCCTCCAGGTCCCGGATAGACCTGGAGACTGGAGAGTATTCCTGGGACAAAGGATTTGGAGGGAGGGCATGTGGTTGTGTTAGCGGACTGTATTTTATTTATTTACTTCCTTAGATTTTTACCCTGCCCCTCTTGCACACAGGCGACTTGGGGCAGTACTGAAGAGACTTTTGTGTGATGCTTATATAAAGTGAGTCCATTGCCAGGCAGGAGCCGTGGGTGGATGCTTTTCTCTCTCATATGTATATATAAGAGAGAGAGAGACAAAAGGATCCACCCACGGCTCCTGCCAGGCAATAATATGAAGAGTATATGCAGTATATGAAGAGGCTGACTGGGAGCAACTGTGGGTGGGAGGTGTCAGCTGACATATGTCAGCTGACACCTCCCACCCACAGTTGCCCCCAGTCAGCCTCTTCATGTACTGGAGCTGGGATATTTAGCTAGCTCCTTGCAGGGCCAGCACCTACTCACCCTGATACAGTGTTGTAGAATTAATTGATGCTGAGCCCCAGTTACTCCCCTTAGAATCTTCTGTATCAATAAAATAAAATATAATTTAAAAAAAACTGGATCTGTTTTCATCCTCAACACTCTGTCTTTGGGTCAAACACAATGCTACTGAAACCATGACTGACTTGGGAGCGGGCCAATACTATCCTTAAGATTCATGGGTTTCTTTAGTCCTGTCAGGTCCATGCACTTCTTGAAACAAAAAAAAGCAAGCCCCTTCCTGAAGAGTTTGCACTATGGCTGCGGTGAAATGGCTTATTTATGTATGCATTAGCTTAAAAGATCTATTTATGTCTTAATGTACATCCACCTCAAGAAAACTAAGGAAGATTTTGAAATATGGAGCTAGAACAATCTCAGAAATCATATCTGACTTAGTTCTTAAAGCATCTGTCTGTGCTTTAAGATCATCCCTTCATTCTTTCCATGAGTAAAAATCTGTTGTCAAAGCAGAGTAAAAGGAGGCTATGGCTGCACTGTAATAGTTCGCACAGCTAGGGAGTATGAATCAGCTCACGTTTCTTTGGGTAAAACCAGACGTGATTTCGGACCGCGGTGGCCTGCTTTGGCCCAGGACCCAGCAGCACGTGTAAACAGGCACTGCCAGATGTTGTCCCAGGATTGCCCCAGGGAGCATCGATGGCTAGCCCAGGCTGCGACCTCGGCAAATCTCCAAGGTCACAGCCTGGGCTAAGGGCCACCCATGTGGGCCAGAGTGGGCTAACGCATCTGTTGCAGTACACTGTACCTGCCCTAGGCTGGGGGCTGCTCTGGCCCGCCCCCACGGCTGTGCCTCATTAGCTGCTATGGCTGTCTGTCATGGGGGTGGGGCACTGGGAGGAGGATGTTTGTTGTGCTTCTGGCTGTGCACCTGGCCGTGGGCATGTCAGTTCAGTGCCCTGGCCTGGACGGTTTCACTCATGATTTTCCACCCCAGGGTGGCCCAGGGAGCAGTCCCACAGGCTGCATGTCTGTTTTTACCCTTTGCCTGAATGTTTTAGAGGGAGTTAACAGATGAGTCATTGTCTCATTGGCCTCCGTTTTGCCCTGGATTTACGTGCCTGTTCGAATGGTGGCTGCCAGATGTTTGCCCCAGGACTTCCCGGGACAGCACCACATGGTGTCATCTCTGGGAAGGGGGAGAACACTGTTTGGGTTAATCTGTCCCACACTGGGGCAATGGGCACATGTGTGTTAGGGTCCCTCACAGCCCTGGGTCTGCCAGCACGATAGAGGCGCGACTAGTGCCTCTCTCAGCTGACAGCCAGCCGGGAGAGGGGAGCTCAGAAGTCCCCAGAAACTCTAAGGGACACAATCTGCGCTCACCTCTTCCATCTGCTTGTCAGCTGAGAGGGGCATGCTAGCACTGGCTCTGATGGAAAGGGGGGTCATGAAGCCTTCCCTTCCCTCGCCGTGACCCCCCCTTTCCATCAGAGCCAGCACTAGTGCATCCCTCTCAGATTACAGCAGGGGGGGGGGGAAGGCTAAGGGGAGGGGGGGGAGCAGTGGATCAAGTCCATGAACTGTGGGTAGGGGGCTGCCCATTTGAAGGGCTCCCAACCCTGCCCACAGGGGTGGCAGCAGCGTGGAGACTACGGATTGAACAGGGGTTCCGTCTGTGTCCCCTCCCATGTGTTAATTCCCAGAGTTACAGAACTAGACGGGTTAGCAGTTTCATCAGTATGTGTGTACATTTTTATAACCTTGTCTAAAAAGTGCCAAGGTCCCAGCTGTCTCATTGCAGAAAATAGCATTTTCTATCAATCTTTTATTAAACAAGCATCAAAACTAATCTGTCCATGGTGACTTGTATTATGTAGAATGTTATTTCTATGGAATGGAGAGATGGAAGAAGAATTCTTCACAGGACTTGTTCACATGAGGATTTGCTCAAGTGGCATGGTAACCTCAAATTGCCATGTTCATACACAGTTAGTGTTGAGTACAGAAGCAGAGGTCACACTGGAAGTGTGCCAAACATTAGTAACTTTATTAATGGAGCATAATGCAGTAGGCATCAACAGAGGCCTAGGGGAAGGGTGAACAGGAACCAGCTGCAGCTTCCAGCACTGCCAGAGAGAGACTGAGGGCGTTTTTAGACGAGCGGGGGAATCTAGCGGATTGATAAATCTGCTCTTTAAAAAGTCGCGCAGGGAGTGTTTACATGCATTGGAAGCCTCCAGCTGCCATTCAAAACAGTGGCGCCTGGTGGCTTGCACATTACTTTTAAAACTGGATTTGTAAGACCTCGATATTGGCACTACTTGTGAGTAGACATGGTCTAAACTGACTTTGGGTAAAAAACAGGAGTGACAGTGGTGCAGAAGTAGCCTAACCCGACCTGGGGAGTAAAATTATGGTCAACACGGTCTGGGTCTGGACACCAAAGAGACATGCCCACAGTCGGGGAGGGTGGGGAGCACGCCAGACATGTGGCTGGCCAGCAACCCCCACGCTTCATCCAGTGCTTCGCCCCCCACCATGACGGACAGTTATGGTGGCCAGCGATGGGCTAATTGTACAATGAAGAACCAGCCGAGAAAAAGAAATGGTAGCCTGTTGTGACTTGCTTTGGCCTAATCAGGCAGGACTTAGTCCAGGCTGTAACCTCAGAGGTTTTCTTAGGTCAGAGCCCTGGTTAGCTGCTGACACAGCCTGGGGCAATCCCAGGCCAACATCTGGTGGCACCTGCACAGACATGCAAGTGAAGTCTGGGCCACAATGGGCCATTGTCACATCTGTTTTTACCCTTTAAAACATTATCAGCCTAGTTAAAATGATGCAACTCCCTAATCTAAAAACACAAACTGCTTTGCCCGTACTTAGAGTGGTAATTTACCAACTGACTCATAGGTCTGATTTTTTAAAAGGAGTTAAACTAGTGTATTTTTATAGCATAAGCAAGCCTGCAGACAGCACTATACTGGTTCTGTGATATTTACATTCTGGTTTCCTTCAAAAATCTAATAGCAAGCTTTTTAAAAATAAAAGAAAATAAAAAAGAAAATTAAATTTTGATTAAATTGCTGTGCAAAAGAGGACAACTTGGTGCACTGCTACCTAGACTCACTGAGGCATATTTATAGGCCTCATTCCCTTTGTTTATCGTCTGGAATTGTGACATATACAATGGATAGACCCACAATTTATCACAACTCAATTAGGATATAAAAAATTACTATTGCCATAAACACAGATTATATATTATATTATTTACATAATTATCTGCATTGTTTACTGTTGTAAAACTAATAATGATCCTCATCATACTTTGGTAGGCAGTGGCTAGTTTCAATAGAATATTTGTGCTAATTCTAGGTAACAATAACATCTTTTTTCATTTGCTTATTGAGAATGTTTTCCCATAACTGATTAATTTGTTTCCTCTAATTTCAGGGCTAATTGTACATGAAGGTGCATCCGTTTTCAGAGTGTTTAAACGTTGGAGGGCTGTCAATCTGCACTGGGATGTATTAAATTATGACAAAGCTACAGACATAGAGGAGAGCAGCCGAGGAGAGTCTTCAGCAGGCAGGACATTATGGCTACCACTTACTGCATTTAGAAACAGAAATTTAGTTCATCCAACACAGTTAACCTCTCCAAGATTTCAGTGTGGCTATGTATTGTTACATCTGTTCAGTCGAATGAGACCTCATGAAGATTCCTCAGAAGACAACAGCTCCGGAGAGGTTGTAATGAGAGTGACCTCAGTGTAAAGATTATGCTCAGTGTGCTAGACAAATACTGATAATGTGCCCTGGACTCTTACAGTATCCTGGAATGTAATTGCAATGAATGGTAAAACCATAGCACTTAAATATATACACTTTTTAAAAATTTATGCTTTTTATATGATCCGTTGAATTGCAAATACATTTTTCTGAAAAAAGGCCTCTTCCTTTTTGTATATACAGGTTGATCACATTTTTATCAATTTGTACTTGACATTTATAAAAAATATAATTGAATTCTTATTGGCTTGGATAATTTGGGAACTAATATTTTAAAGCAAGACTATCTTGACACCTTTAAATGTATTTTAAAAACCTTTTGAACTACATATTTCTTCTGGAAATGTTAGTTCAGGGAAAGTAGATGACTAGTATCTCTAACTAGTTTTACCTAAGTACTTCATTTCATGTGTTAATGATAAACAAGTTAGACAGAGTACTAAGGTGTAATGAGTAATATGTGTGGCTGTCACCCTTCATTTGACTTGCAAGTATTTTGGGATATTTTTGAGAAAAAACAAGATTTGTGCACCATGAAACCCCATTAGCACTCATAGCTCACAAGTGAAAAGGAAACTCTGACCTTTTTCACACACTCTAACACTGATAAAATGGGTGTTACATTTTATTATACATGTTGCAGGGCTGTAGGTGTGCTCTATAGTGCCTTGCAACAAGTATAATAAAATGTAACACCCATTTTATTAGTGTTAGAGTGTCTGTGTGAAAAGGGCCTGTGAGGTTACTAGACTGAGGATGTTAATCTCATCTCATCTTGCTGATGGGCAAATATAGCCTCACGTCCTGCACCCCATTTTGCAAATGCACCCTAACCTTGAATTGAGGTACCATGGCCCTTTGCTGTTTGCTCATTGGACTACACATCAAGTAAAATTTCAAAGCTGCTGGTGGAAAATTTGTTATTTTAGATCTGGATTTTAACAGTGTTATGCAGGGAGACGTGACAGGCCTTAGCAATAGGCTGAATATGAGGTGCAAAAGAGAGTGAGAAGTCAAATAAGAACCCTAGGCTATGTGCCTGGGAGACAGAGGGTGAAAACAGACATGCACCTTAACACTGCTTTAACATTTCTTATGCATGTTGCAGGGCTGTATTGGCACCCTATGCAGCCCTGCAGCATGCATAAGAAATGTTAAAGTAGAGTAAAGGTGCATGTCTGTTTTCACCCACTGATGCACCATCCAGGGAGACAGAGGGTGAAAACAGACATGACTCTAACCACCCTTGGCGGTCATTTATGCATGTTGCAGGGCTGCATAGGGCACCAATGGGTGAAAACAGACATGATGCTAACCACCCTTTAACCACCCTTGGTGGTTATTTATGCATGTTGCAGGGCTGTATTGGTGCCCTATAAAGCCCTGCAACATGCATAAATAACCACCAAGGTGGTTAAAGGGTGGTTAGCGTCATGTCTGTTTTCACCCAGAGTGTAAAGATAGGAGATAGAGGATGTCGGAGAAGACAAACAAGACTGAATGGAAAGGGTGGGAATGGAGAGAACGGCTGCATTCATATGAGACTCTTCTCCCACCTGTATTGCAGGAATTTATATTTGCACATTTCAGTTCCCACATTCCTTCCCTACTTCAGAAATTACCACTCCTATTGCTGTGACTGCTAATTATCCTATTATGCTTCTTTTTTTTGTTTTCAACAATGCATTTACCCAACCAGACAAGCATGGAAAATTCATCCCCTGAGGGGGGAAATCACCTCTATCCCCTTCTGCAGCAATTAAGGTGGACGTTCAGGTGGATTAGCCCCTCACATGCTACAAGAAGTATGTGTGAGGGATTTAGAGCAACAGTTAAACCTTATTTCCAGGTTTAGCTTTTTGGGAGTTAACGTACATTACACCCAACCTATCCTGCGACCAGGGGTTAACCTTTTCACACGTTAACAAAGGGTGTTTTCAGACGTTACGGGGCCGCTTGGCCCCGTACCGAAAACAACCCATTCATTCCCCGCCAGGGTCACCCCGTCACGCCCTATCAGACATGCCGGGGGGATCCCGGCGGGGAATCTGGGAGGGGGCGGGGCCGCGCGACGCAACGTGCGGCCGCACGGCCCTGCCCCCTCCACGCACCCCGCTGCCCGCCCTCCGGGGAGATGGGCGGGCGGCGGGGCCAATGCTGCCGCCGCGCTGGGCCGTGGCAACCGGCCAGAGGTTACTTTTTTTGGGTCCCCGCTGGGGATCTTTTTGACCACGCTTCCCAGGACATTCCCCCGGCTAGCCCGGGAAGCGTGGTTCAAATTGACCCCTTGCGGGTATTGACCGTGGCGAACATCTGGCGGCCGCCAAACAGACGTTCGAGACATGGTGACCACAGGTGGGTATTCACCGTGGTTCACTGTGATCTCGTAACGTCTGAAAATACCCAAATAAAGCTTGGGCAGGGGGAAGAATTTTTCGTGTACTGAGCATCTTGTTTAAATGTAGTAATAGAGCTGGCTGTTCCCAACATGCAGACTGTATTGGAAGCCATGACATTCAATGAGATTCAACCTGTACTGGAAGCCATTAAATTCAATCTTTAGCCAGTACTATTTGTCTCTCACTTTCATGAGCATTAAATATGCTACATTTAAAAAAACAAAACACTACCATATTTTCTGGGTTTGAACTATCTTCTCTTTTTCTGTAGCTATTTTCTTTTTTCTTCATTAGCTGAATTTCAGTACATTGAAATCGTTAAGAGCCAGCTTACTCTCACTACCTGAAAGAAAGCTCTGCAAATCCCCTACAAAATGACGTGCTCAGCTCTACAGCAACATTTCTTCCCTTTGGCTCTGCAGAAACCCTTCAAAGAGATTCTGCACGGTGTAAGCTCCCTGTAAACTGGAAGAGACAAAGTGAAGCTACATATCCATTCTCGAGAAGCCCCCAAAGCACTGGAAGCAATGGGTGTTTTCAGTTGGACGCCGGGCTGGCCACCCCTAAAACTGCTTGGGGGGTGCACCCCCATGTCTACCCACATCCAGCCCTGCCTGGGTCAGGTTTAAATGGATCCAGCAGCGGGTTCCCAAACCTGCAGTCTGCCCACTGGGCGTCCCTCCCCCCTCCCCCACACAATAAAGTTACAGGCTACAGCAACCGCAATGCTGTGGTGATACCCGGGGCAACAGCCGGTCAGACGCAGAGTAGCAGCATGGATCCATGCATTAGACGGGCCACTGCTTCACTTCAGGCACATGCCCCAGGTTTGGCCAGCCTGCTCCACCGGCGGTACTCTGGAACATTCCAGAGCGCCGCCAGCACTGCCCCAGAGCAGGCACAGCCTGCTCCGCTTCAACATCCGGTGGGCTGCTTTTAAACATATGGGCCACCCGGGAGTGAAGCAGAGCAGAAGCAGAGCTGCTGTCCATCTGAAAACATCTACCCTAGAATTGTGAGAGGACCGCAGAGAGATCGGAAATAAATGAAAAGGCAGAGAACTCCCTCTGGGTATGTGACTTTGCCTTACTGTGGATTCCCTGATATTTGCAAGCTTTGGGAACTTGATCTGTAGGTGACAAAACTAGAAATACTACACAAAGGGTTTATCTACATGGGAAAATGAATTAATTTAATCCATATTAACTAGAGGTGTGAATTTAATATAGACAAGTTAACAAAGAGCATTTTTACATGGATGTCCCGTCCCCCCCTCACCCCACCCCCACTGCTTGGTGTTCAGGTGGGTGTGTGGCAGGGTTGGTGGGGCGACAGTCTGTGTAGATGACTGGTGGTGAGTGGGGGGAATGGGTGTGTGGCGGGTGTGCGCCCATGTAAACACCATGGGCGGTGGGTGTTTGTGCATGCATGCTCCTGCCACACACCCACATCCACCCACTGCACCAACACCCCCTCCACCCCACCCCGTCCGTGTATTAACAGCCATAGATTAAACCCCATTGTTGACACTTTTAATGAAGATTAAAAATTCCTTTCTAGATAACCCTGTTTTGAACAGATGTCAGAAAATGTAGATTAATTAACTTATTTATATATTTAACTGACCAAGGAAAGGAAGGCCTTACACTCTCCTCAGCGACATTCCTCTTCCTGGCTGACTAATAGTTTATTTAACGTAACTTTAGAAAAGCACACCTGATCATTTCTAATTTTTTAAGGAATTGGGCAGAACCTCCATTGATGTTCACAAAAACTGGGAACTGTTATTTGTTTTTACAATTATATTATAGGTTACCTCCTTTTGGTTACTGCACATGCACAAATAAAAGTGAAGTAAATGAATAACTGAATATCCAGAAAACTGACCCAAAAAATGAAAGTGGATATCCAATGAAGATGGACCCAAATGGCAGTTTTTATCAGTTTCAGCAGATATGGTTCAAGTTGGGTAAAATGTTTGGATATGACAATTCACCATGAATATATGTTTCAGTCCTGCTCAAAAGCTGCTTCACTCCCTGCTCTCCACCTGAGTATGTGGGTGGGAAGTCTCCCAGGAACCAGGCTCCTACAATATACTTGTCACCAGAGCTGACCAGAACTGAGCTGACAAGCAAGTGGGAGTTAGCTACGCCAACAGCCAATTCCAAACCTTCTTGAGCAAGGTGAAATGGAAAGATCGAGCCAGAAGTGGCAGTGATGGTACTACTGGGAATAGCAAGTAGTGAAGGACAAGCACTGGATTGACAGCTGGTGGCTGGGATGGGTAAAAGTTAGGACCAGGTAACCAGTTTAGACAGGTCACAAAAGTACCTTGCCCTACGATCCAATGTCCTTTAATTTTGGCATGGACTCGTAACTCTTGACAAGCTGCACGCTCACCCTACAAAATAAATAAATAAATAAATAAATAATATCTATGACCTTGTAGGTGTAATAACTTGCCTGCATTTCCAGTTACCAACAAAGGTGAATTCCAGATTTGCAT
Organism: Sphenodon punctatus; assembly: GCA_003113815.1. Taxonomy (NCBI): domain Eukaryota; kingdom Metazoa; phylum Chordata; class Lepidosauria; order Sphenodontia; family Sphenodontidae; genus Sphenodon; species Sphenodon punctatus. The sequence continues at coordinate 2,654,042 of QEPC01010227.1, forward strand.
TCTTTAAAATAGAGGCACTCTATGTGGAAATGTACAGGATAATTAAAACCTACTGCTAGTCAGAAAGCTTGGTTAGAGTAAACAGTTAAAACTTATTCATTAAAAACCCTTATAAAAATTTAGGGTGTAAACATAATTCGCTACTTAAAAAATCCACTGTGATATTTAGTACATGATCTCAGGCAGCATCAGCTGTGCTCATGGGTCCTGGGATATATTCTGGCTCAGTATAAACAATAGTCTCAGTCATTGCTTAATGAACATGAATTTGAAATAGCTTCTAAATTAACATTTTAAAATGTATGCAACAACATCATAATAGAGGTTCCAGGACCAAGCTGATAAGTTAGGTTTATATGGTTCTTACAGTGATGACATCCCCAGATTATATGAGACAGTTGTATATTTTCTTATATTGAAATAAGTTATTGCAAACAGATGAGTGAACTTGGCTTGATGTACTCGGAGCCAAACCCACAGAGAAACTCAAGCCAGATGGATCCCTTTCAAGATTCCAGAGGACAGTGCCAATCTTATTGCCAATTTTTGTTTAGCTTTCTTCCCGAAGATGACATGCCAAAAAGGTCATTTAGGGCACTGCAGAATTCTAAGATACTCAGACTTAGATGGAATTGAGAACTTGTCTAGCACAGCTTCCTTAAGATGACAGGCTGCCTTGAGTCTGGCTCTGGGTGCTCACCGACGCTCAGGGAAGGGTGGGGACCAAGGTGAGTTTAACTCATGTTAGCGCGGTCACATGAAACTCCCCGATTGTGGGCATGGGGTTTTAGTGTTACTTTCCCATTCCCCCATTAAATTCAATAAAGCGAGACAAGGCTGGATTTTGAACCCTGTCTCACATTATTGAATTTAATGGGGAAATGGAAAAATAACGCTAAAACCTCAGTGCCCATGATCGGGGGTCTCGTGGGTGCGCTAACGTAAGTTAAATTCAGTTAAACTCACGCTAGTCCTTGCCCCTTAATGAACATGGGCAAGCTGCCTCACTTTGTGCTTCCAGGCCTGAGCGGCAAAGGAGCAGCACATGGATGGCTGATCTTCTCCTAATCAAGACAAACAAAAAGAATATGCATTAGATTCTGGCTGTACAAAGAAACATACCTGATCTGAAATTGTGGCATGAGTTTGTCTTGTCACCTGACATTAAGCCAAAGTCTGGGAGCAAAAATAAAAGCAAAATCCCGTATAATTTTTTTTTTTTAATTATCAAGCGGAACTTCACAATTAGTGACATCATCGCTAAAACTATTCCTACATACCACTGAATCTATGCCCAGTAAAATAAACAAACAAACAAACAAACAAAAAATAGGGTTTGGACAAATCTAGACAGGTTTGTTACCACCAGAGTGGAGTGGGACCCTGTCCTCTTCAATACATGTAGTAATTCCTATCCAATGAGCAATACAATCCAGATGTAACACCTGGAGCACTTCCCACTTTGGATTATGTAGTGGCAACGCACTCTGTTACTGATGTTACCTCTCAATTTGGGCCTAAATACACCAGATTGCAGCTAGAAGAGAAAGGTTCTGTTTTCAGCAGTGGTAAAATATTACTTTCCTGGGTGGAACTGTACAAGGGGGCAGTAATGAATCTTGAAAATGAAACATCCGAAGGCCCACCCCGTGTCATTTCCCCCCCAGATTGTTTCAGTTGTGAGAGAAGGGATACCCTCTGGATCCAGGTGTTTCCTCCTTTCTTTAGGCCTTTTTCCCATCCAGCAGCACAATACAGATCAGTGAAGCAAGAACTAGACAAGCGAAAAGGAAAGGAACATACAGTAAAGAAATTTTATTTAAATGAGACCCTCCCAAGCCAGACACCTTGAGTGTCCTGAACACATGTGCACCTGACCATGTTCATAGGTGACTCGTGTCTGTTGATGGGGGGACACAGTGTGCCGTCCCTGGGGACCGAGGCAGAGACAGGACTGGGGTATCCTACCCAAGGCACACTTTAGAAGTAGCACCTGTGTGCACAAGACACAGCACACATCAGCTTGGTGCCCGAACCAGCTCCCCCAGCCCCCATTGTCCACCTGAAGACCAGCCGTGTATTCCTCTCCACAATACCCTCTCCCTACGGGTGGAATCGGAATGCTCCCGACAGAGGAGCGGTTGGGTTGGTCAGTGAGGCTGTCTTGCATCTCACTCCCACCAAAAGCGATCGTACAAACTTCATGGCTCAGCATGAGTGTCCCTGAGATTGGAGCCTGCTTATTCAGCTGGACTGCAAGAACCGTGGGGGGTGGGAGTCATCAAGGTAAAGGATGGGGTTGCTGGTGGGACTGGAGACACAACCTGCCAGGGAAATGGCAAGGCTGCGCTGGGGCTGGGAGGTGGGGGCCAAGAGGCATGCTCTGGGTACCTTGCGCAGCTGCTACTGGGGATCCGGGTGGTGGTTGCGGCAAAGTTTGGGGTTGCCTCTCCCAACACCCTCTCACTGCATCTCAGAGTCCTGCTGGGAACATTCACCTCAACCCTCCCACCGACTCATATGCCACCAGCCATGTCATTACCTTGATGTCTATCTTCCCTCCCCCTTCCTCACCATGATGAGAGAGGTCATGGCCCCATGATGGTGCTAACAACAGAATGGGATTAACCATGAGGAGGCAGCGATAGGGAGTAACCTCCCGGGGAAGGACAGACCCAGGGTGTCATGGGGTCCCGTCGACGTCACGGGGCGCCCTCGTGCCCCCAGCCTGGTTCAGACCCCCCTCACGGCATTGCCCCAGACAGACAGACACAGCAGCACCCCTGCCAGCTCCTGCTCCAAACACGGCCACGCCCCCAGACGGGACCCAGGTGCCAGTATGCTCCCGCAGCAGACGAGGGCAGACCTCTAGGACCCTGCGACACTCTGCGCGCCTGCAGGGCAAACCGCCAGCTGAGGGAAATTATGCTTAGGGCTGTTTAACCCAGCGCGGTCTGGACAACCGTGCTGGTGATCAGGTTTCCTTGTTTGGACTGGCCCCTTTGCCTCATGAAAGCTAAGTGTCTGTGTATTGAGTGTTGTTGTGATAAGTGTGTGTGTCTTTGCCTGCAACGGTGTAGCAAGAGTTTACCTTTCCCTCGAGTTCCCTGTGGCCCTTCCTGGATGAGTGTGTGAGTAAGAGGAGGCGAGCAAGGGTGAGTGTGTGGACCCTTCCTTCCCCTCCTCCTAGTTTCCTTACCCCCATCTGTGGTACGCAAGGTCTGCCCTCTCCCTCCATCCCTTCAACCCTGGGCTTCGAACCCCCTCCTTTCCCCCACTGTGAGGGCTCAAACCTCCGCTAGTGTGTTAGTGGAAAACCTGTGGGTGGCAGGCAACGACATGACTCCTGGAACTCCCACCCGATGATGATAGGGGCCTGACTTCCCAGTGCCTCCCGCATCTGGAAGGGCCCACTCACTATCCTGAAGGCCATTTATACTCAGAGAGATCCATCAGGGGGCACCGTGTGCTTGGGGTGTGATTGTGTAGCGTGACATGTCCGTTTCCTGTCCCCCGTAACACAAGTGTACAGGGACCTTCACCAATAGCTGGGTGTTCAGCCAGCCAGGTGACAGCAGACAGGTGGTCACAGGGGGCAGGGCACATCTCCAGTTCAAAAGTCCTGGCACTGTTTAAAGATGCCACGGTCATCTGCCAGACAGCCATGGAGCAGGATCTGTTAGTGGCACTGGAGCTACTCCTTCCGACTGCTACTGAGGCGAGCAAGGAAGTGATTCAGGTAGTGCTAGCCATCCATTCTCATGGCCTGTACCAACTTCATGCAGGATCTCCCTGGAGCTGTGACCAGGGCTGTGCGGCGCACTGGAGTGTGATGCCCCTGCAGGGTCAGGCATCTGACCCAGGTCCTAATCCAGCAGCGAACAGACGTGCTGCCAGGGAGGCTGGCCCACCTAGGGCAACTGATGCAGGCAACAGCTTACCTGTTGCAGGACACTGCAGCAGTGATCATCATCACCCTATGCCAGGCAGTGCCCCACATCAAGACTACCTGGATCGTGCTGTGCAGCACAGAGGAGTGGGAGACAGTGACAGTGCTGACCACCTGGGGAGAGATTGACTGGACTGCTCACTTCCATATGTCCCTGTGGCTTTTGTTCCAGACTGCAGAGCTCTTCAGGCCGGCACTGGAGTGGGAGCAGATGGTCACGGCAGCTCTAATTCCCATGGAGAAACATGTCACCATCACGCTGTAGAAGATGGCAACACCAGACTCCTGCTGCTCTGTCGCCCAGCAGTTTGTTGTGGGCAAATTCACTGTGGCCAGTGGCCACCATTGTTGTGGAGGTGTGCAAGGCGATCAGGGATATGCTACTGGACCAGGTGGTCCAACTGGTTCGCCCGAAGAAGGTTATTATTATTATTATTATTAACAAACATTTATATAGCGCCAGCAGTGTATCTGGCACTTTACAAAGTAATAAAATAGACACGGTCCCTGCCCCTAGGGCTTACAATCTGAGAGACAGGAGCTGGGGGAGAGACTTAGGAAGGGGAACAAAGGGAGAGACAAGGGGCCTAACATTCATGAAGATGCGAGGTCTCAAGTGCACGTACTTGGCTTGGTTACGATGAGAATGACAGCAGGCAGGTCCATGTTGCAAGAATAAGGGTAAACCGATCGTAGGTATAGGAATAGTGGCTCAGCAGGATAAAGAGTCAGACAGAGCAGAGCGAAAGAGGTGAGTTTTAAGGAGAGATTTGAAGGTATGAAGGGAGGGGGCAAGGCGGATGTGGACAGGGAGGGAGTTCCAGGCATGGGGGCAGCAAGTGAGAAGGAACAAAGGCGCTTAGGGGAGCAGGGGAGGCGTGGAAGGGTGAGAGAAGGGACAGAGGAGAAGCGAAGTGCATGGACTGGAGTATGGAGGGCGATAAGTGCAGAGAGGTAGGGGGGAGCGAGGTTGTGAAGAGCTTTATAGGTGAAGACTAGGAGCTTGTGCAGGATTCGTTCAGGAAGGGGAAGCCAGTGAAGCGAAGAGAGGAGGGGCTGCACATGGTCTAAGTGACTGGCGAGGTAGATGACCCTGGCAGCAGAGTTTTGGACAGAGATGAGGGGCGAAAGGTGAGACCGGGGAAGGCCGGTGAGAAGGAGGTTACAGTAATCGAGGCGAGAGATGACCAGAGCATGAACAAGAGTTTTGGCAGACGAGACAGAGAGAAAAGGGCGAATCTTAGCAATGTTATGGAGGGAGAAGCGACAGGATTTAGCAACAGAGTCAATGTAGGGTTTAAAAGAAAGGGGTGAGTCAAAGATGAAGCCTAGGCTACGGGCTTGGGAGACCTGCAGGATGGTGACTCCATCAATAGTTATTGACAGTGAGGAAGGAGAGGAAGGATGAGGGGGGAAGATCAGGAGTTCAGTTTTAGCCATGTTGAGTTTGAGTTGACGTTGAGACATCCAGGTAGAGATGTCAGAGAGACAGTTGATGAGACGAGCTTGAACAGAGGGAGAGAGAGAGGGAGTAGAGAGGTAGAGTTGAGTGTCATCAGCATAGAGGTGGTATTGGAAGCCATGGGAGGCAATGAGTTTGCCTAAGGATGAGGTATAGATCGAGAAGAGGAGAGGGCCAAGAACAGAGCCTTGAGGAACACCAACTGAGAGGGGGAAGGTGGAGGAGACGGAGTTGGAGAGAGACACATTAAAGGAGCGGTCAGAGAGGTAGGAGGAGAACCAGTTATGGACAGAGCCACAAAAGCCAAGGGAGTGAAGGGAATCCAGCAAGAGTGAGTGGTCAACAGTATCGAAGGCAGCAGAGAGATCAAGGAGGACAAGAATGGAATAGAGACGTTTAGATTTAGCCACCAGAAGATCATTGGTGATCTTAGCGAGAGCAGTTTCAGTAGAATGAAGGGGGCGGAAGCCAGATTGGAGGGGGTCAAGGGAGGAGTTGGAGGATAGGAAGTCAAGGCAGCGGGAGTAGACAACACGTTCAAGCAGCTTGGAAGCAAAAGGAAGGAGTGAGACAGGACGATAGCTAGAAGGGTCAGAGGGGTCAAGAGTGGACTTTTTGAGAATAGGAGAGACTGTGGCATGTTTGAAGGCAGAAGGGAAAGAGCCAGTAGAGAGGGAGAGGTTGATGATGTGCAGGAAGGAAGGGGCGACAGTGGGAGTAATGGAGGTGAGGAGGTGGGAAGGAATGGGATCAAGGGGGCAAGTGGAAGGGTTGGAGGAGGAGAGCAGAGAGGAGATTTCCTTAAGGGAGGCAGGGGAGAAGGAGGACATGAGAGAAGGAGGGGGAGGAGGGAGAGGGGTGGGAGTGGGAAGAGAGGAGTGGGAAGCGATGTCGAGGCGGATCTTGTCTATCTTGGAGGTGAAGAAGGAGGCAAGATCCTGAGCAGAAAGGGAAGAAGGAGTGGGAGGACAGGGAGGCTTGAGGATGGAGTCAAAGGTAGAGAACAGGCGGCGAGGGTCCCGAGAACAGGACTCAATGCGGGAGTTATAGTAGTGTTGTCTAGCAAGGGAGATAGCAGAAGTAAGGGTGGAGAGACAGAATTTGAACTTCCTCCAGTTTGACACTGATTCATTAATTATTCCTATTTGAGAATTACTTTTCAGTCAATTGTAAACTCACATAATGGTACTGCCTGCCCAGACCACATTTCTCAAATTTTCTTATGAGGATGTAATATAGGATTGTCTCAAAAGCTTTACTGAAGTTGAAATATATAAAGGAATGCTTTTGTATTTGTACTCTTCCTCCCAGTCTACTACTTTGCCCAGATTAAGTCATTGTTACTGACCCCTTAACATCCATCCTGGTGGGAAAGAAGATATGGAAATGTAAGTTTAGAATCAATTACCCTACATAGGAACCTTCACCTACCCTTTTGGAAGCAGAAAGTCTTGAGGAGATGGAGACGAAGCAGTTTAAATCTCTCTTATTTGACCAGCTTCAGTTGTCAAGAGTTGATAAGTTTTCAGGCCGTACAGGGCCCTTCCTCAGGGACGTAGAAAGTCAGAATTATCAAGACTGAACAAATGCAAAACAAGTAGATGCATATAAAAGCAATCCCTGGAGGCGGAGTGCTTGGAAGAAAAGTCATTAGGATTTGGAATGTCTAAAGACACTGAGGGGAAACCAAGAATCAAAGGCTAAACAAATATAGATGGTTTCTCCATGTAGCTTTGCCCCATTCACTTCAATGAAGGTAATACCAGAAGAGCTGCCCACTGTTCAACTTTCTATACCCCTGGGAAATTTCAAGCTAAGAATTATTTCACTGAGGTACATAGCTTGCATTACCGTGAGGAGTGTGTTCCCTGATATATCAGTGATTAAGCTTGAATTCATTTTTAGGCATTTAATAACCTGGGAACCCTAGTTATTGACTCCTTTGGAGCACTGTAGATTTTGTATGGGAAGGGCTCAGCCTCTCTTCATACTCATTTGGCTTTGCTTGCTGAGAGTGAGACTACCCTAGTTGACAATGTTAAGATCAGATCATTATGGTGGAGGAAAAGATTCAATAGCTTTTCCATGCATAATATCCATACTCATTATTACGCGTGCTGGACAGCTGCAGAGGAGGAGAAATAAGCATGGAGGGAGGCTTTTGTTTTATTGCAGTTTCCACAGCTTGAAGTGAATGGAAATTATGGCTCTGATCATTATTTCTGCAGGGGCCCATTACAACTCGGTTGGCACAGGGCTGCCTTTCATTAGCCTGGTGAGGTGATCTATAAATCCCTTTACATTTGGGAGCGTGGCTGATTAAGGCTCTCTGACTTTTCTGCAAAGAGGAGAAAGTGACTGTGGTGTCATGCCGTGAAGGTTTGTTTTTATAAATACGAGTAGGATACCAAATACAGATGCAGTGGTTCCCATGCTTTTGCCTGTTAGATGCCATTTTGAGGCTTAAATACAATCCTGTGAGCCCAGACAGAAACAAGGGCCCTTTTAAAATGAGACGGGCCCATGCATGCCCACGCAGTTCCGCTGTGTGGGCATGCATGGGCACTGTCCATGTGGGCATCACCCATGTGACCACCATGGTGGGTGGACAGGGGTGCGTGTGCGCTCCTGCGGCACACCCACCTCCACCCATAGCCCATACACAGAGAAATTGGCCTGAACGGCGATTGCTCCATTTGTGGAGGTGGGTGTGCGCCCGTATACTGCCACCCCCACACCAGTGCGCTCACCCATTCCCCCCTCCCCACACACATCGCGGCCCATCTAAAAAGGGTCAAAGATACGCAGAATGTATGACGGGTGGGGAGCCACCAGTCTGTGGGCCAAATTGGCTTGTGGCTGTTTTTTATTTGGCCCCTGGATCCAGTCCTACCCTCAAGCATTAAAAGAGTGAACTGAGAGAAAAGCAGAAGAGATGAGGGCATGCACTCAAGGACAGAAGATGGATCAATGGCAGAGATCCATGAACAGGGCCCTCCCCTTCCTTCTCCCATCTCAAGCACAACAGTTAAGCACACCCAACTCCTATCTGTCCCACAGAACCTGCACTCATTTGCAAAGTCTCCCATGGGATGGAAAAGATTCTTCACCTTTGGTATAAATATGAGGTATAAACCAGGTTTGTGATCCCAGTCACAAATTGTGTGACCCCACTGGGTGCCACAGCTCATAATTTAGGAACCTCTGAGGTTAGAGATGTATTTATTTATTTTCAATGCTTCTATGCCGCCCTACTCACTAAACAGTGACTCAAGCGGTGTACAGCCAGCAAAACAATCAAAATACAAAAGTAAAAACAACACTAAAAACTCAGATTAAAACCAACTTAATCCCTCCCTCCTCCATCCCCCTCACGGAATGCCTGGTGAAAAAGCCAGGTCTTGCATTGACTACGAAACATTGAGAGGTCCTGGGAGAGTTGAATCTGCTGGGAGGAAGTTCCAGAGTCGCGGTGCAGCCACCCAGAACACCCTTACAAATGTGGCCCGCCCAGGAAACCCGGGGGACCTCTAGCAGGGCGCCCTCGGAGAACCACGGGCCTATCGAGAACACAGGGAGTGAGGCGTTCACACAGATAGGCAGGGCCCAAGCAATGTAGGGCTTTAAAGGTTAAAACCAACACCTTGAAGCGAACCTGGAAGACTATAGGCAGCCAGTGCAGAGAGCGGAGCACTGGTGTAATGTGCTCCCGGCGGCCCGTCCCCAACAGGAGGTGGGCCGCCACATTCTGCACCAGCTGAAGTCTCCGGATTGTTACCAAGGGTAACCCCACATAGAGTGCGTTGCAGTAGTCAAGCTGTGAGGTGATGAACACATGGATGATGGTGGCAAGGTCAGAGCCAGAGCTATACAGTCGAAGATGATGGACCAGATGTAACTTAATAAAGGCACTCCTTGCTACAGCCGCAGCCACAGATAGTGGCAACATCAGAGGTATTTAAAGTTACATCAATTTTCTCTGTTTTGAAGCAATTGTTTGTAGCATTAGGGCCTGTTGTAGTATGTGTTCAAGCAAAATGCCACTGACATCCACTGGGCTTAATTTCAGTAGTATATTGGGCCAATGGGAATTTCATGGTAACTACAACGATTCAGTATCTGTTTGGCTAGCTGATATGCCACAGTAGATAAAAGAAGTTCTTTTCATACAAAACAGTTATATAGCAGGAAGGAACAGCTGAGTGTAGGAAAATCCCAGCAGGATAGAGTCAGTATTTCATTCTTCTAAAGTAAATAAACTGATTTTCATGTAGTATATTGTGTGTATGTATTTATAGGCAGAAGGTGGAAGGGAGACTGTAAAAAATATTGTCTTGTTGAAGGATCCCATGGCACTGCTCAGAAAAATATTCATGCAAAGGCTGTAAACAACATTTCCCCGCCCCTAATATTGCACTTTGTTGCATTGTGTTGGACAGTCAGAGCCAACCCAGAGATGGCTGTAATTTCAGAAGCAGCTAAAGGTGTACACTTCGGTTATAAAGGACCAGATCTTGCTCATGTTGAGGAATCCCTATTCATCTCTATAAGGCCAAGGGAACAATTAGTAAAACTACTTGGTATAATGTAAAAAAAGGAAGTACTTTTTCACTCAGGGTACAGTTATCTTGTAGAAGTTGTTGCCAGAGGTGGTTGTAAAAGCTAGGAGAGTCAGTCAATGTGTTTTTAAAAGAACTGGATAAATTCCTAGAGGCTAGGTTCATAAATGGCTATTAGCCAAGTTGCTTGGGGGACATAACCACTGACTGTCAGAAGCAGGGAGTAAATAGCAGGGAATGAAGCACTCCATTATGATGACCTGGTGTGTACTTCCCTGAAGTGACCGACTGTGGTCACCGTCAGAGACGAGTTGCTGGGCTGGATGGACCATCGCTTTGACCCAGTACATCACTTCCTGTGTTATTAATGTAAGGCTGGCTGAAATAACCCCAAAGCAGGTCAAATCCACTTTGGATAAAAGGTCATCTAACCTAAGTGTAAAGCAGTATCATTATATAAATGCAACTTGTCACCCACTTGGGTTGAATTTAGTTTGAGTTCTAGCTAGAACTAATGGCAAAAGTGCTAATCATAAGAACATAAGTAGTGCCATACTGAGTCAGACCAATGGTCTGACAAGCCCAGCATTCTGTCCTCCGACAGTGGCCAATCTCTATCGTATGGGAGAAGAACCAACAGTCACAGTGGGCAATCCATTCCCTGTCGCTCACTCCCAGCTCCCGACATGGCCAGTGGGAGAGCAATTCATCAGAACACTGACAGACAGAAACAGGCAGCAGGTGCTGACTGCAAACCAGGAACACTTTCTCTATTATCTTCCTCAGGGAGCCTTTCTGGAACCTGTTAGTGGATCATTAAGTTTGATTACACCAGGGGAATGGTGCAGTATCATGTAACTCAGACTTAATTAAGCTGCTAACAATTATGGCACGTGGAGGGAAATCTGTCTAGTATTTACTTATGTCAATATTAGGCTTCCACAGTTGGGGAGTGGAAGCAGCAGTTAAAATATTTCTCTGAGAAATGCAGAATATAATTTCCAAATCAACATCATGCAGCTAGGATGCTTGACTCCAGTTCTACAATTCATCATAAAAACATAAGAACATAAGAAGTGCCATACTGGGCTGGACCAGTAGTCTATGTAGCCCAGCATCCCATCCCCAACAGTGGGTAGCTCAGAAGAAGTACATATACAGGTCATGGAGGTGTGACCCATTCCTGCTAACCACTCCCAGCTATCGGTAGCCAGGGGTTTAAGCCCCAACTAGTAAGTGTTTATGGCTCTATCCTCTAAGAATTTATCCAATTTCTGTTTGAAGCTAGTTACGCTGCTGGATTTCACAGCTTCCTCTGGCAATGAGTTCCACAACTGTATTGTCCGCTGCATGGCAAAGTACTTCCTATTGTTCCTTTTAAATCTGCTGTCATTTAGCTTCAGAGAAGGTCCCCTTCGGTTCCCTTGTTACCCTCGTACATCAGGGACTCACAGGATTTTCTTAACATCTTAAATGATGTAGATTGGCAACTTACTCCTGAGAAATTGTTTCTGGTTACAATGGATGTAGCAGCCTTATATACAAACATAGCCCAGGAAGTTGCCCTAGAAGTTATTCAGGAGACCTTAGACACTAGTGACAGTACCCATCCAGCTACATTATTTCTGGTTCAATTGGCTGAGCTAGTCCTCACTAAAAGTTGCTTTGAGTTTGGGAATCAATTTTATTTACAGAAGAGCGGTATAGCTATGGGTTGTGCAGCAGCCCCTGAGATAGCCAATCTTTTTATGGGACGCGTTGAGCAGAAATATATCTATGATGAGGACCGCAACCCATTCAAACGACATGTGTTCCTATATAGAAGATATATAGATGATTTATTTTTTATATGGACAGGAAGTGCAGAAGAACTTCTTGAATTCCACCAATATTTGAATGGGTGTATGGCCAATATCACTTTTGATCTCAAATATGATGACTGTAAGGTACATTTTTTAGACGTCTGCTTGGAATGGAAAATAGGAAGGATAATCACAAATACATATAAGAAAGAAACAGATGCAAACTCCTTCCTGCATTATAACAGCAACCATCCGAGGCATAGGGATAATTTACCTTACAGCCAGCTGATCAGAATTAGGAGAAATTGCAGCAGCGATGGTGTGTTTATACAACAAGCGAACGAGTGTATGGAAGAGTTTAGAAAGAGGGGGTATCCTGAAAAAATTCTAAAGAAATGCTTCTTTAGAACCCTAGGGTGCAGGGGCGGCTGGTGGGTTTTGATGTTGGAGGGGCACTGGGGCAGTAAGGGCGGGCCTAGGGGCGGAGCCAGGAGGACAGTAGGCAGAGCCAGGGGGATGGTAGGTCAGTGGCATGGCATAACCCAGAAGCAAGGAGTTCCCAGGGTTAACATCGGATGGAAGAAAACACAGTCTACATGCACATCAAGCTTAAAATAATGTATAAACGCAAAACACAGGGAAACACCCAAAACACTGGCAAAACAGTGGCATAACCCAGCAGCAACGAGTTCCCAGGGTTAACATCGGATGGAAGAAAACACAGTCTACGTGCACATCAAGCTTAAAATAAATAATTTATAAACCCAATACACAGGGAAACACTGGCAACACACAGCAGCAAGGAGTTCCCAGGGTTAACATCGAATGGAAGAAAACACAGTCTACAGGCACATCAAGCTTAAAATAAATAATTTATAAACCCAAAACACAGGGACCCATCCTTGTAAAGCACCCCAGGCCCCCAGCCTCTGCTCCCCGAGTCTCCCCCATGTTTACTCACCCCCCTCCCCAGTGTCTTGTCTCCCCAGGCTGGGGGCCTGGGATGAAAGTGGGGGAGAAGGTGTGCGAGTCTGGAGGATGAAAGGGGGGGAGGGTGTGCAAGACTGGGGGATGGGGGTGTGCACCC
>QEPC01010227.1:2676711-2707070 GCA_003113815.1 Sphenodon punctatus
GCCTGCTGTTCAGGAACAGTGACTAGCTCAGAAGGTGTTGGGAAGGGGGGAGGCAGATAATTAGTTTCATTTCTTGCAAGCCTCTCCACCCCTGGTGCCTGGAAGTCTGCTCCTCAGTGACTGACACCTCCCTGTAATGTTTGACCTTCCAGTGAACCTTTTTTTGCCACCCGAACTCATCCAAACGCGATCCGAACTGACCGAACTGTTCGGCCATTTCGCCGTTCGGTGTTCGGTTTGTTCGGTATGTTCGGGTTCGAGTTCGGTCGTCCGAACAGTTCGAGTTCGGGCCGAACTCTGAACTTCCGAACCACGTTCGCCCATCCCTACAGATCACGGAGACTAGTGGATAAGGTTTTGAGCATGGACCTGGGAAACTAGAGTTCAAATCCTGTCCTAGCTATGAACTCACTGGATAACTTTGGGCAAGAAACTCTGGGTGTCTTTAGATGGATGCGGGGGTGCTCAACCCCGGAACAAGTTGAGGGGGGCACCCCCGCATCTACCCACTTGCAGCCATGCCTGGGTCCATTTTAAACAGGCCCAGTGTTGCTGCGGCCTACAGTCTGCCAGCACAGCACCCCTACCCCCACATCATAGAACTGTGGGCAGATCAGCTGCTACTTTAGGCTACCACCTGCAGCTTGATGGCTTTGGCCAGGGCAACAACCCCTGGCCAGGAGTGGAGCTTCAGCAGCCATCTGCTGAGCAGATGGACTGCTGCTCCCCCTCCAGCTGGTGCCCCAAGTCTGGGTGGCTGGCTCTGACGGCAGTGCTCCAGGATGTACTGGAGCACTGCTAGCAGGCCTGGAGCAGACCTGAACATCTGATGGGCTGCCTTTAAATGGACGGCCCCGCCTGGGTGCGAGGTGGAGCAGAGGCATGAGTGCAATCCCTGTAAAAGCACCCTGTGTCTCAGTCTCAATTCTCCATCTGCAAAATGGGAATAATAATGGCCTACCTCATGAGCGTGGACTAGATAAGGATTGTAAAGTAATTTGAACACTAAAAGCACTGTAGGAATTATTGTGTATTTTTACACACATGTTAAAGTTCTGGATGTTTCAATCTTCTGGGTTTACAAGCCCACAAGTAAGTTCTGGATGCATTCTTCACACACACACTGCCCCGAGGCAGCCTAAAGTAGCCGCAGCTGTAAACGTGACAGGCTGCCATGGAAACCAAGTGACCACAGCTGCCTGAAGCAAAGCAGTTTACCAGGAGAACCTTTTACACACAAAAGTTCTGGGAGAAGTTTCACGCAGAAGTTCAAAGATCTGGATGTTTAAGATCTGGCTGAGTGATTTAGACACACAGAAAGTTCCAGGATGTAACAGCAAACATCCAGGAGAAATGTGTGTGTAAAAACACCCATTATTAATAAGGCAGGTAAATCAGAGAGTCTGCACTGCATTTGTAACACAAAGGTACATCCTCAAAATGTTTATGGGCAATTGAAACATAACACCTCTTCCCATCATTCATATAATAACTCGGTGTGTGTGACCGCATGTGATGCCTAGATGTTGGAAGATTTAAGAGAACGTATGGTGCCAGGATTAGGGTAGCCATACCGCCCCTTTAAAAGAGGATGCTTATGAAAAATACATGGTGCAGGGCTGTACTGGAACCAATGCAGCCCTGCAACCTGTATTTTTCAAACGTGTCCTCTTTAAAAGGGGAGGTATGGCCACCCTAGCCAGGATGAAAGCATTGAAAAGGATTCAGATTAGAAAACTTTGAGGTTAGTTGAGGTTCTTAGACTTCACTTAACTTGTCTGCGTTAACTGAGGTGACCACCTATGCATGTACCTTGTCCATCTCTCCCTCTATGGTTGCTGACACCATAACTCCTCTATCTCTGTCAAACCTCGGGCTCGCCAGCCCGCCCCCCCGACGCCGGCTGCCGGCAGAGGGCCATGCCCCCTCGAGCCCAGACTCCGGACTGGTACCTGGAGCGCTGCCGCTGCTGCTTGCGGTTTCTCCAGGGCCGCATGGAACGCAGCAGGCGGGGCCTCCTGTGGACGCTCAGAGGCCCCTCCCCCTGCCACGCCGCTCTGAACGCCTGCAGGCGCGTGCTGGGGGAGGAGCTAGCCCTTCATCTACTGCCGGGTTACAGAGCTCTGTGCCGGTGAACAGAGCTTGTGTGTCTGTGGAGACTGGCCCCCTTGCCTGACAGCTAAGTACCTTGCTTCCTTGAGTGTTTTGTGTTGTTGCTTACCTTTTGTTTCTTCGTACGTGTTCCCTTAACCCCCCCCTTTTGTGCCTGCCCTACTTGGATACTAGAGAGCATAATTCCTGATATAAGTGGTGTGTGGAAGAACCTCCCCCCCCCTTTTCCTGGTGCGAACGAACGGGTTGTAAGGGCCTGCAGGCCTGGGTGCATTCCCCTCCCCCTCCTGGGTTGGCGTCCTCACTCCCTTCCTCCTCTGTGTGCAAGCCCCTGGCTCCTGCCCCCCAGACCCTCGGGTCCCTTACCCTGCTGACCTTAATCGACTGTGACGCTTGTGTGGAATTCCCTTCATTGATTAGCTCTGTGCCCTATGAAGATAGGGGCCTAAGCTCTTGGTGCGAAAGCACGCTGAGTGGCCCACACATTATCCTGACGGGCAACTGGGAGCAGTGTCTACCCCAACAGAGCAGTGCGAGTGAACCAGGTGCGTGTGGGCGAAAGAACCCCCTTCTCCTATTCCCTACCCCCACTGACAGATTCACCGGCACACAGCCCCACGCCCTGGGGTATCACCATGAGTACAGCCCACGATTTGGAAGAATTGGTTCACGCCGTACAATCTTTGGCGATGCAAGTAAAGGAGCTACAGGAGCAACACATGGAGCTTGCAACCGCTGTTACACAGCGGCAGCCTGCGGCCCTTCAGGCTGCTATGCTATTGGCCGCCCCCTCACCACAGGCCCCGGTAGCGGGAGCCGTGGACGTTGCTGGGGCCGCTCCTGTGGCCAAGGTACCCCTCCCCCCGGGGCTTCCCGCCCCGCGGGAGCCTCGGGGACCGCAAATAGAGAAGTTTCAAGGGGATCGCCGGATGTGCCGGGCTTTTCTGGCCCTCTGCGATCTTACCTTCACAACCCAACCAGCCACTTATGCCACTGACGCGCTGAAGGTGGCCTTTGTGATTGGGAACTTAGGGGGGGTGACCTTGGAATGGGCCACCAATTTACTGGTCAGTAGAAGCCCTCTCTTGGTGGACTATCAAGGCTTTCTGCGTGAATTTCGTTTTTTGTTCGATCATCCCCATCGTCTCCAGGATGTAGAAACCACTATATTGAACCTCCGACAAGGGCGAGCGCCCCTTATGGAATACATCACGCAGTTCCAGCAGCTGGCCCTGGAGTTACGATGGTCAGAAAACGCTCTCAGAGTACATTTCCAAAAGGGACTCGCAGAAGACCTCAAGGATCAGCTAGCCTATGTCCCACTCCCAGACACTTGGACCAGCACAGCGGCGCTGGCCCTCCAAATAGACGCTCGCCTTATGGAGAGGCGCCGAGAAAGACGACAGGAGGCAAGGAGCCTCCCTCTAAGAAGTCTCTCTACTGTCTCCCCCTGTGCAGAGGCGGCCGGGCCGGCCCTTCCGGAACCCAAACCTATGCAATTGGGCGCCTCCCGGGCCCCGCTTACGACTGAAGAGCAAGAGCATAGGCGACGAACACGAGCGTGTTTTTATTGTGGGGAATCGGGGCACTTTATACAGGAATGCCCCGTCCTGCCCCCCCTTTGATGACAGGCGGGAAACGCCAGGGGTCAAGACGGGCAGGGGGCGTCTCGACCATGAAGATCATTCCTTCCCTCACGTCCAGGACCCCGCTCCATTTACGAGTGCCAGTCATGGTGAGCATCCTGCCTCATAGGTCGCGGATAGTTTGGGCCCTGGTGGATTCCGGGGCCTCGGCGAACTTCATCGATGAGAACCTAGTACGGGCTTCGCAGATTCCCCTCCAGCGCAAGAGAAGCCCTGAAGCCGTGCAAAATATTGACGGGTCCCCTCTGATTTCGGGCCCCATCACGCACCAGACCATTTCTTCTCCCTGTACCATAGGGATGCATCAAGAACTGCTCTCCTTTGATGTGGTATGTACCCCCCTCTTTCCCGTAGTTCTGGGACTTCCTTGGCTTATGCTTCATGAACCTCACATACAGTGGGCTCGGCGTCAACTCCGTCTTACTTCTCTATACTGTAAGCGCCATTGTCTGCTACCGGCGCCGCCTTGTCCTTCTCGGATCGCTGCTAGCAACTTATCCCATGGCTCGATGGTGGACCTACCCCCTGAATATTTGGACTTTACGGACGTCTTTAGTAAACATCAGGCAGCCCAACTCCCGCCACATTGTCCCTATGATTGTCCCATTGATTTGATGCCGGGCGTGGAGCCCTCGTTTGGGCGCATCTACGCTCTTTCCGCCCCCGAATTGGTAGAGCTACGAGGATACCTAGACGAAGCTCTTAAAAATTGGCACATTCATCACTCAACCTCACCAGCCGGAGCCCCCATTTTTTTTGTATCTAAGAAGGATGGGGGTCTGCGCCTTTGTGTCGATTACCGGGGCCTTAATAGTGTGACTATTAAAAACTGTTACCCCCTGCCGCTTATCCCGGAACTGTTAAATCGCCTGCAAGGGGCACGAATCTTTACAAAATTAGACCTCCGCGGAGCTTACAATTTACTCCGAGTACGCCAGGGGGACGAATGGAAGACTGCTTTCCATACCCGATACGGGCATTTCGAGTACCTTGTTATGCCATTTGGGTTGGCCAACGCCCCAGCTGCCTTCCAGCACTTCATCAATGATATATTTCGAGACATTTTGGATACCTTCGTCATCGCCTATTTAGATGATATCCTCATCTACTACTCCTATGCCCAGCACGTGCAACACGTAAGGCAAGTACTGCAGCAGTTACGGACTCAAAAGCTTTATTGCAAGTGAGAAAAATGTGCTTTCCACCTCACCACAGTGGACTTCTTGGGTTTTGTCCTCAGCCCTGAAGGAATCCAAATGGACCCCAAGAAGGTGCTAGCGATTCAACAGTGCCCCCCCCCCCAAGTCGTTCAAGGCCCTCCAGCGGTTTTTGGGCAGCATCAATTACCGCCAATATGTGCCTTGCTATGCAGATGTCACCAATCCCCTTACCCGGTTATTAAAAAAGGATCAGCCTTACCTGTGGACCAGTGAACAAGAGCATAGCTTCCAATTTTGGAAGAAAGCCTTAATGCAAGCCCCCTTACTTCAACATCCGGACTTTGAAAGGCCTTTCTATGTTGAGGCAGATGCCTCCAGTGTCACCCTGGGAGCTGTATTACTCCAACCATGCTCTGAGAAGCAGTGCCTCCCATGCGCCTATTACTCCCGGCAGCTGTCCCCTGCAGAAAGGAATTACACAGTCTTCGACCGAGAGCTCCTCGCCATTAAGGCAGCTTTTGAAACATGGTGGCACTATTTGGAAGGGGCGCAACACCCTATAACCGTAACCACAGACCATAAAAACCTCACCTTCCTCCAAACGGCCCAGATATCCAACCCCCAACATGCCCGCTGGGCGCTTTTCTTTGCGCGTTTTACTTTTACCACTCAGTACCGTCCGGGGAAAATGAATCTCTTGGCAGACGCCTTAGCAAGATATCAGGAAGGAAAGGAGACTGATACACGGCCGAAAGGTCCGTTCCTCGAGCCCCAAGTATTTGCCGCCACAATTCCATTTCTCAAGAAATTACAAAAGGCATCTGCCAGAGAGATCCAGCCACCTGAGGACCATTCCTTTGCTTTGGAAGGGGGACTTTACAAACTGGGACAACAGATTGTGGTGCCACCCTCCTGTCAGGCACAGTTGTTGTGGGCTCACCACGATGCCCCCTTGGCCGGACACCCCGGGGCGGAACGTATTTTAGCCCTCCTCCAACGCCAATTTTGGTGGCCCACGGCAGCTGCCGATGTACGTCAGTACGTTCAAGCCTGCACCACCTGTGCCCGCACGAAGGTGCCGAGGAAGACCCTGGCGGACCTGCTCCAACTTACAACCCCGCCTTCGGGACCCTGGCAGCGACTTGGACTCGATTTTATCGTGGAACTTGCCCCCTCACGGGGATGCAACACTGTCCTGGTAGTGGTGGACCGCTTCACAAAAATGGCCCACTTTATTGCCTGCAAGGGTCTCCCCACCGCTCAACGTACAGCCCTTTTATTTATCCGACATGTGATGAAACTTCATGGCTGGCCGGTAGAGATTATTAGTGATCGGGGAAGACAGTTTGTATCCCGCTTTTGGTCAGCCCTGTTCAAAGCACTTCAAGTCCAATTAAAACCTACAGCCGCCTACCACCCCCAAGCTAATGGGCAGGTGGAGCGGGTCAACCAGAACTTGGAACAATACTTGAGATGCTATATAGGCTACCTCCAGGATGACTGGTATGCATGGATTCCGATGGCAGAGTTCGCGTATAATAATGCACCTAATGCCTCCCTGGGAAATTCCCCTTTCTTCGTTTCTTACGGTTATCACCCCCAGATGACGGCACCTGATCTCCCTTCCGTGACCATCCCCGCAGCAGGAGCATTGACTCAACAGCTGCAACAAGTTCACGCACTCGCTAAGATGTCTTTAGAAAAGGCTCGCCAGGCCTATAAGCAATCTGCCGACCGTCACCGACGCACAGCTCCAACACTCCAGCCGGGCGATATGGTATGGTTAGATCGTCGGCATTACCCCTCTCCCCGACCCTCTTCTAAATTGGATCATCGATACCTCAGACCCTTCCCGGTGCTAAAACAAGTGAACGAGGTTACCTACACCCTTCAACTACCCTCCACATTGCGCATCCACCCTACCTTCCATATTTCCTTGCTTAAACCTGCTACAGGCCTGAAGGCACCCCTCCAGACAGAAACCAACACCGAACCTGTAGTACTGGGTCCTGACTCCATTTATGAGGTCTGTGCCATTTTGGACGCGAAACTACGCCGGGGACGGCTCCACTATCTTATCGACTGGCGGGGGTTTGGCCCAAGCGAACATTCCTGGGAACCTGCCTCCCATGTCTCTGCCCCCCGACTTCTCCGTCTTTTTCACCGCCAACATCCGGAGAAACCTGGACTGGGGGGGCGCCTTGAGGGGAGGTACTGTCAAACCTCGGGCTCGCTAGCCCGCCCCCCGACGCCGGCTGCCGACAGAGGGCCATGCCCCCTCGAGCCCAGACTCCGGACTGGTACCTGGAGCGCCGCCGCTGCTGCTTGCGGTTTCTCCAGGGCCACATGGAACGCAGCAGGCGGGGCCTCCTGTGGACGCTCAGAGGCCCCGCCCCCTGCCACGCCACTCTGAACGCCTGCGGGCGCGTGCTGGGGGCGGAGCTAGCCCTTCATCTACTGCCGGGTTACAGAGCTCTGTGCCGGTGAACAGAGCGTGTGTGTCTGTGGAGACTGGCCCCCTTGCCTGACAGCTAAGTACCTTGCTTCCTTGAGTGTTTTGTGTTGTTGCTTACCTTTTGTTCCTTCGTACGTGTTCCCTTAAACCCCCCCTTTTGTGCCTGCCCTACTTGGATACTAGAGAGCATAATTCCTGATATAAGTGGTGTGTGGAAGAACCTCCCCCCCCCTTTTCCTGGTGCGAACGAACGGGTTGTAAGGGCCTGCAGGCCTGGGTGCATTCCCCTCCCCCTCCTGGGTTGGCGTCCTCACTCCCTTCCTCCTCTGTGTGCAAGCCCCTGGCTCCTGCCCCCCAGACCCTCGGGTCCCTTACCCTGCTGACCTGCACCATCCCTCACCAAGGTCCCCCCCCCCCTGTGGTAATCGACTGTGATGCTTGTGTGGAATTCCTTTCATTGATTAGCTCTGTGCCCTATGATGATAGGGGTCTAAGCTCTTGGTGCGAAAGCACGCTGAGTGGCCCACATACTATCCTGATGGGCAACTGGGAGCAGTGTCTACCCCAACAGAGCAGTGCAAGTGAACCAAGTGCGTGTGTACGAAAGAACCCCCTTCTCCTATTCCCTACCCCCACTGACAATCTCAGAGCAATTGGACTGGGGAGGTTTACAAAATGCCACTGCTGCTTGTCCACCTCTAGAACTTGAACTTCAATGGGGGAGGGGGGCTACAACACCAATCAGAATTCATGTTACAGAAGCAAGCAGGCCAGCAGGGGGCAATCAACACAATGTTTGATTTGTTGCCATTTTAGAAATTGTTACCAACTCAGTGAAAGCAAAGATTTGACGGCTGTGTCCCATTCCCTCCATAAGCTATAGTCAGTGCTCCCCCGTTTGACCTCCTGTAGCACAGGTAAATTTGGTGTTGGGCAAGCACTGGCTCTCAGCCTCCATTCCCATCAGTAACAAATAATAATGACTTACCTCACAGGGTCATTGTGAGGATGGAAAAAGGGATTGTAAAGCAGTTTGAATACTGAAAATCCTATATCAATAAATTATCTATTATCCTGGTCTAAATTTTCTCTGAGACGGGCTTTTACAAGATTACGCTGTGGCCTCTTCCCCTCAGCTATATTGACGGGGAGATATAAGGGCCTGCCACTGCAAGAAAGGAGATGCCTGTCCTGCGCGATGCGTGAGCCGGACACAGCTTTCCACATCCTTTTGGTTTGCCCTAAGTATGTAGGGCTTAGAGGGAACCTTTTAGTGATGCTGGAGCATAGCCAGGAAAGGTTCCCTTGGGCTTCTCCTTATAACTTGTGTTTAGATCATAGGGCATCTGACCTAACTTTTGAGTGTGGCAGTTTTCGCCAATTTGGTCACGTACGAGACAGTAGAGGAGCCAGGGCGAGGAATAAGTGCTATGGAGACCCAGCCAAAGGGGGTGCTTGCTAAGGGCGGTATGGTAACTGTTGATTTAGATCAGAGGGCAACTTCGGTCCAGGAGATATGTCAAAAGGGTCGAATTAGGCTAAGAAATTATTTGATAAAGCGCACCCACTCTAGAGTAATCCGCTATATTATTGATACGGCTAATAAACCCAGCTGGGTGGTAAATCCTCTGCTTGTGTTCAACATACGGAGGGGTCCAGATTGAAATAGTCAGAGGTTAAGAGATTTTTGCCCTTAAGCTCTATGCAAGAGCTAGGGCTTCTTAAGGATCCAAGATTGAATTTTTATTTATATGTTTATATTTTTATATAATTTTAAGGAGTACTATTGTTCAACTATGTGGAGGCGATATGGTTATTAATTTGACTTAGTTGAATCTATACAATGTTGAAATTGTTGTATTGTGTGAGGGGGGGGAGGTTTTTAATGCGAGAATTCTATCGGCTGGTGGGTTTATGCTGTGGAGTGTTTGTGGTACATTTTGTAATAACCTTTGGTTGATGCAATAAACTTGATGGATATCAATAAATTAACAATAATAATTGCATTTCTTCAGTTTATGACTGTCAAATCCATTAAATTGTATTTGACAAAAGCATAACTTACAGAAGGGCATCCAGTCTTTGTAATCTGTTTCAACAGGCTTATTACAGTGAAATCTCATTACAATACTCGTCATTACAGCACAAATTAGGCTATCATATGGTGTGATTATCGTGTTTAATTGATGACTCTCTCAGTCCCTTCCTGCTCTATAATTCTCTGATTTCCTCAAAGCACTTAAATAATCTGGGGCAGTCAATTGCTTTAAAAACTATATATATATATATATATATAAATGCCCTGCCAACGTTTTGGATGGCAAATGCTTGAGAGATGCCCAGTGGATCCTGAGGAGGAGGGACCCTGGAGATTTTTGTTTTCCTTAATACATATTTCTAGTGGAAGGATTTTAGTACTTTTCCTTTAGATGGAGCTGTTGTTCAACAATGCATCAGGCGAGACAACTGTGATGTGAATTAAATGCAACCAAAAGGGAAACATAGCCTGTGGCAAAGTGAAACAGATTTGATTAGTGGTGCTTTTTAAAAAATCCAGTTCTTATCTAGCTGTGGATCCCCAACTCAGGTGCTGCTCTGAATTAAACTGGTGGTCTTGGTCCCATTCCCAACAGACAAGTGTCTGTGTGTGTTTTCTGATGTTCCAACAGACCCTTAAACTACACTTATTGTCAAAAGGTACATATATCCCATTTAACCACCCTGATTGTGACAACAGCAAGGTGGTTAATGATTGTACAGAAGAGCTGGTCATGAAAAGTCACCTTATATCACACCGTAGCATTTCCAGAGGCCAGTAGATGAGAGAGAGAACTCATGGCTTCCCTAACAAAATCATAGGGATGCAGTGGGAGTTAGCAACATACAAAGGTGGTTAATACAACTCTCCCAGCTAAAGGCAGTCATCCAGTTTACAGGGTAATGCAGATTTATGGGAAGACTGGGTTCATGGAATCCCTTGAATAAAATCTGATTCTTGAGAAAAATCTTAGCATTTTCAGCCCAGTTTTCTGTTACCATTTAGGGCCATTGTAAATAAAAAAAATCATATACAATGGCTTTCATTCCTAGATCACAAAAGAACTTCCCAGAGGTGGATAAGCAGTATTTGTAGGTGGGTTAAAATTTTACACATAAGAAACCAAAATCATTTTGTTGCGTAAATGACAGAGGGAGGATGAGAACCTGTCATCTGTCCTCAAAGTCAAGTCTCACAGCCACTGGAGGCTGGAGTGGCCAACACTTTGAATCGGGCCCGGAAGACTATTGGCATCCAGTGCAGAAATCGGAGCACTGCCAGTGTAATGTGCTCCTGGCGACCCAACCCCACCAAGAGCCGGGCCGCCGCATTCTGCACCAGCTGCAGCTTCTGAGCCATCACCATAGGTAGCCCCATGTAGAGCGCATTGCAGTAGTCTAATCAAGAGGTAATAAAAATGTGGATGATCGTGGCCAGGTCCGGAACCGAAACCAGCGGCCAAACCCACCGCACCAGATGTAACTGGTGGAAGGCACTCCTTGCCACAGCCTCCACCTGGAGATCCAGGTGGAGCTGCACATCGAGGAGCACCCCCAGGTTCCCCACCTGGGATGTCAGCGGAGGACAAACCCCATCGATCGATGGAGCTGTCAACTCTGCTGACCTACCCACTAACATCACCTCCATCTTGTCAGGATTCAGTCGCAATCAGTTAATCCTCATCCAGTCCCCCACAGCTGCCAAACACCAGGTAAGCACCGAGACAGCCGGGCCTGAGTCAGTTGAAAATGAGAGATACAGTTGGGTGTCATCCGCATACTGATGACACCTCACCCCGAACTCTCTGATCACTTCGCCGAGTGGCTGCATATACATGTTGAACAGGAGGGGACAAAACCGAACCCTGCGGGATCCCACACAGAAGGTCTTGGTAAGATGAAAAATGATCACCGAGTACCACCCGCTGAGTTCTCCCAGTCAGGAATGAGCGGAACCATTCAAGAACGATCCCGCCCACCCCCCCACTGTCCCGCAGGCGCGTCACCAAGATCTCATGGTTAACGGTATAGAATGCTGCCGACAGATCTAAAAAGACCAATAGGGTTGATCAACCTCGGTCCTTTTCTCGGTGAAGATCATCTACCAAGGCCACAAGTGCTGTCTCAGTGCCATGCCCCGGACGGAAGCCAGACTGCAAAGGATCAAGATAACTGACACGGTCGAGATGCCCCTGGAGCTGCTGAGCCACTACCCATTTAGTAACCTTCCCTAAAAAGGGAAGGTTAGAGACAGGCCAATAGCTGGCAGGGGAGTCAGTGTCAAGCAATGGTTTCTTAAGCAGAGGTCGTACCACCGCCTCCTTGAGACAGCTCGGCACTCTGCCCTCCCAAAGGGAGGTGTTGACCACCCCGGCCAGCACTGGCCCCAACGTCTCCCGGCAGCTCTTAATCAGCCAGGACGGGCATGGATCTAGTTCACAAGAGGTGGCTTGACCAGCCCCAAGCACCCCCACCATGTCAGTGGGCGTCACCAACTGAAAGTGATCCCATAAAATCAGACAAGCTGTGGCTTCTACAACCTCTACCTCCTCCACTTTATTAAGTGCGGCATCAAGGTCTTGGTGAATCTGAGCAATTTTACCTGCAAAATAATCCGCAAAAAGGTCACAGCAGGCGGAAGATGACTCAACCCCTGGGTTGAGGGAGACCGGACTGACCAGCCCCCTCACCACCCAGAACAGCTCCGCTGGATGGGATTTTGAGGCCGCTATGTAGGCAGCAAAGAACTCCCTCTTTGCTATCTGCATAGCCACGGCATAGGCTCGTAAACTAGCTCTATGTCACAATCTCTCAGCTTCAGCATGAGCTCGATGCCACCGTCGCTCCAACTGCCGCCCCTCTAGCTTCAGAACCTGCAGCTCCTCAGATAGCCAAGGCAGTCTGCGGTGCCGGCGTCTGGGCAGCGGACGTCTGGGGGCCGTTTGATCAATGGCCTCTGTTAGCAAGATATTCCATAGCTCAACGAATAATACACGGTAATATAGGTTACAGGATTGCACTAGAGCCAATGCAGCCCTACAACCTGTATTTCTCATTAGTGCCCTCTAAACAGTTGCATGTGTGGAAACCCTACCCCAAGTTCTTTTTAGAAGGGTAACATAGGAATCTAATGTAATAACAACCATCAACCTATGAGGCAGGTCATTATCATTTCCATTTCAGGAACTGAGGTCAAGGGTAGGGCTGAACAGAGTAGAAGAAAATGTATTTGCGAGTATTTCTGAGTAGCTGAGTACCAGGCCTGAGTTTCTGGGAATTACTTGGTTATACTGTTGAATAATCGGTATCATTCGGTACTCTGTAAAATACTTGGTACTCAGCAAACTCACTAAGAGGACTGGATGCGCTGGTGGAGTTGAAGTGGAGCTGGCTCACCACCTGCTACCACCGCCAGTGAGATCACTCCAGGGTTGTGACTCCAGTGAGGTGCCCCAGCACTACCCGGATATCTGGCCACTATCTTTTCTCTGGGAGCATGTTGGGAAATCTAGTCCAGCTTGCTCCTAGAGAGCCAGTGTTCTAGTGCTCTCAGGGAGCATGCTGGACTACATTTCCCAACATGCCCCCCTGAGAAAAGAGAGTGGTCAGATATCCCGGTAGTGCTGGGGCATCACACTGGGGTTGCAGCACTGGAGAGACCTCAATGGCAGCAGTGGTGGCTGGTGGCGAGTTAACTCCACTTTGACTCCACCAGCATGTCCAGTCCTCATGGGGAGTTTGCTGCCCGTCCCCCTTATCCTGCACGCCACATTAGGGGAGTTGTGCTGTCCCCCCTCCCTGCCCACCGCATTAAATTCCTCTACTTACCGAGTAACGGACCAATTTCTCACGTTACTTGGTACTGGGTAAACCAAGGATTCTCAGTAAAAACCAAGTACCAAGTTACAGCCTTTGTCAAAGGTAGTGACTTGCTGAAAGCTACCCACTGAGTTCATAATTAAGATGAGATTTGAACCCAGGACTCCCAGATTCAAACCAAACACCTTATCCACAAGGCTCCACTGGCTTTTTTTTTATTCCCCTGCTTCCCCCCACAGACAGTCAGTGGCATTAACCAGGCAAAAACTCCGAGAACCCTAATTCCTAGTCCCAGACTCTAACCACAAGATCAGATTCCTGTAGTGATTTTGAACCAACAGGAAGCTCTCTTTCCTGTGTCTTGGTGTCACCATACTAATTCTGATGCCTCACATGCTTTCCCCCACTTTGGGGTAAAAATGCCAAGCAGAAAGGTGGATGGCTACGTATGGAGAACTAGTGGTAATCTTTATTTCAAACAACCAATTCCTTGCCTATTGCTCAATGCTCTTTTGTGAGTAGTTGTGGGCCTCCCGAGTCACTTACAAACTAAGCAAAGACGAATGATAATTACTTCTCCACTGTGTTGGCTTTGTGGTTTGGAAGAAGGCGATCTTTCACACATGGTTCCACATTTCCTAGACCACAGATATTTGTAGGCTGGGCTAAGATTTGACAATATTAGTGCTGATCCTGCGGGCTAATCAGAGTCACATGGGGTACTAAAAACCAGAGTGGCTGGAAAGTCCAGACAAGTGATGACTGTGCCATCCAACGGCAAGACAACTGCTCAGGCACCTAGGAGAGGGAGTGTGGTTCCTGGTCAACTTGCTGGGTAGTGGGGTAACAGACCAAAGTGGGCAGGGGGAAGCCTTCACTCATCATGCGACCTCTGCCAATTTTGGGGTGCAGGGGATATTCCTTTAGTCCCCATGATCCCTGTGGCACCCAGGACTATTTCTTGCACCATAGACTCAGAGTGGAAATGCATCCTCTCTGACCACATTCCAACAAACAGAAGTAAACTGAAATAACTATTCCACTGCAGTAGCATTCAGACCAAAACAGTAAAACAAAGTAGTACCATGTCAGCCCTCCCTCCCCCAGAGGGTTGCCGTATCTTCCCTTTAAAAGAGGACAGTTATGAAAAAATACATGTTGTGAACCAATGCAGCCCTATTTTCATTAGCATCCTCTTTTAAAGGGGAGGTATGGTAACCTTCAGGGGTGAGGGGGGTATTACTTTGCACCAGCTGAGACAAGAACTTGCAGTTGCCACCCTCAAACTGATAAGTGTTCACATGAACAGTTACTTTGAAACACAAACTGAAGGGGTGTGATGGGACTGCTCTTTGACATGTGGCTTTTGCTTGTTGTTATAATGTAAATAGCACCATTAGGAACAGTGTTTGTGTATGTCTTATTGCAGTAATATTTGTTGTTGTTTATGTTAATGGGTATTTTCAGATGTTACGGGTCTCCCTCTTACCACAGTCAATCCCCTGTGGTGGAGGAGAGGCCCATAACATCTAAAGGATTCCCACCAGATGTTCACCCCAGTGAACTTCCTGTGGGAATTAGATTAACCACGATTCCGGAGGTGAGGCCAGCCTCACCTCTGGAATTGTGGTTAGTGCAACCACGATTGGGGATCTGTGGAAAGTAATGTCTGTTATCTCCGCCGATCCCGGATCATGGTCCTGGCCATGATCTGGGATCGGGCGCAGCGGCTGGATTGGCTGCTGCGCCCACCCGTCTCCTGGAGGGCAGGTGGCCGGCCGAGTGGGGGAGTAGGGGGCTGTGCGGCCGCATGTTGCGCCGCACAACCCCACCTCCTCCCCAATCGGAATCAGGCTGGCACGTCTAAAGGATGGACGACTTGATTGCAGACCGAGATCAAAAACGGATCCCGGGCCATGGTAAAAGGGAGGCCCGTCACGTCTAAAAATATCCAATATGTGTGTGTGTATATATACACTATGAGGAAGTGGGGCAATAATCACACACTGGATGTATAAAAGATATTGAAGTACTTTTCCTTAAAGCCTGGCTGCCTTGTGGTAGCCACACCCGCATTCAGGGATTTAAGATTTAAGAGCTTGGGCCTCAGGAAGGGGAGTCTGTCTAGACTAGCAACCTATGGTGGGAGACAGGTGATGTCTTTGTGAACTCTCTGTGGCCCTGGAAAAGAGAACTTTCAGTGCTTATCCAGAAAGCTGACCTGTGCTGCTGCTAGGAAACAGGGAGGAGGAAGGCGGTGGGAAGTCAACTGTCTTTTGGGAGCATCTGCCATATTTGTTTCATGTTGACATGAACAAGGCACGTACTAAAAGGGATGTAAATAAAGGGACCAGAGTACTCCACTATTGCAGCTGTGAGTGTTTATTTGGGCCCACCTCCATCTGAACCTGTTGGCTGCCCTGTCACAAGGGGAACTAATGTTCTCTTGATTTTTCAGGAGTACATACTTCTCTTTCTACTCCTGAATAATGTTGATTTAGTGCTCTGTTTGTGTTGAATACATCCAGAGTAAAACAGCAAAGGGAAGTCATGCCTCACTAATCTATTAGAATTTTACGAGAATGTCAACAGGCATGTGGATAGGGTTGATCTGGTTGCTATAGGATATTTGAATTTTCAAATAGCATTTGACAAGGTCCCTCCCTAGAGACTCCTGAGCAAACTAAGTAGTCATGGGATAAGAGGAAGATTCCTGTCATGGATTGGTAGCTGGCTAAAAGATAGGAAACACAGGGTAGGAATAAATGGTCAATTTTCAAGATTGGAGAGAAGTAGATAGTGGGGTGCCTCACGTGTCAGTACTGGGACCAATATTGTTTAACATAATCATTAATGATCTGGAAAAAGTAACTAAATTTGCAGATGATACCAAATTACTCAAGATAGTTAAGAGAACCAGTCAGACTGTGGGTGAAAACAGATATGCATGTAACTCGGTTTTAACACCACTTTAACACTGCTTTAACATTTCTTATGCATGTTGCAGGGCTGTATTGGTGCCCTATGCAACCCTGAAGGATCCATAAGAAATGTTAAAATGGTGTTAAAGTAGAGCTAAGGTGCATGTCTGTTTTCCCCGTGAGGAACTACAGAGGGATCTTGCACAACTAGGTGAATGGGCATTAAAATGGCAAATGAAATTCAACGTTGATAAGTACAAGGTGATGCACATAGGGAAAAACAGTCCTCGCTATACATACATGCTAGGTTCTAATCTGGGTGTGTAACCACTCAGGAGAAGGATCCTGGAGTCATTGTGGATAGTTCCTTAAAAGACATCAGGTCAGCGTGCAGTAGTAGTCAAAAAAGCAAACCAAACACTAGGCATTATTGCAAAAGGAATAGAGAATAAAAGGGAAGTATCATAATGCCTCTGTATAAATCTTTGGTACGACCCCACCTTGAATATTGTGTGCAGTTTGGGTCATCCCATCTCAAGAAAGAACTGAAAAAGGTTCAGAGAACTCTTGAGCTACTGGGGCTGGCCTGGCCACTGTCGGAGACAGGATGCTGGGCTAGATGAACCACTGGTCCGACCCAGTATGGCACTTCTTATGTTAACGACACTGAATTAACTGTTCATTGGAAAATGGCTTCTGTCTCAACCTGTTGCTAACAGGCTTTAAGCAATTTGTTTTCCCCATCTGCTTCCCTTCCTGCCCTTTGCCTAATTTAGATCAAGCTGGTGGGCACAAGGAAGTTGTCAGGCAGGCGAGAGTGGAATGCCCCTCTGTTCACCTCTGTGACCTCTCTGGGTGTCTTTAGACATAACATCAACGGGTGTCTGAATGTCTGTTTTGACCTTGATATGAACACTGGTTTGGTCCCGTGTTCACCATGTGCTGCTTGTTAGACACACAGCCCATCTTGGGGCAAATTGGTGTTTTGCTCGCCCCTGATCTCAGCACACAAGCGCTGCTGCCTCGTTCCCTGTGTTGTACCTGCTAACATGTCACACAATATCATTAGACACAATGATGGCCACATGTTCAACTGGAACATGCAAATTGTCCTTGTGATGTAATGGTGTTCACATCACATGTTCAATGGGTGGCCAAATTGGTGTTTGGATTGTTATGGTGCTTGCTTACACACAATGGTCAAACACATGCTATGGGTTTTTGACACCTGATCTTTGTTATGCTTAAAGACGCCCTCTGTCCAGTCTTAAAGGAGCCACAGCGTCCCTGCGCTGCTGGTTCCCTACCTCATGGCAGTGTTCTTCCTAGGCCCTGTTTCCCGTCACCAATCCTGATGGATGACAGACAGGAAGGACAAACGTTCTAGTTCCCATTCACTTCTGGAGCCACCCTGCCACACAGCCTAGGTGGCGAGACTGTGGATTCTCTCGACTGGAGAGTCACTGGTGATTAGAACTTGTTACCCTGCACACATTGGCAGCAGAATCCAGGCTACCAAGTGGTGCCAGCTCTGCCCTCTTCGGGGAAGTGATGCTGTGTGGAAGTGGGACATCAACCAGCCCTCCCCGGGGGTGCAACCCCAGGTGCTTTCACCTGTCTCTGTTCCCAAATGGGGGAACACTATGCTAAGCTAGCTCCAACAGCTGAGAAACCCTGGGCCCAGGACACTCCGTTCCCATTCCTGCCCCATGTGGATAGGAATGCTGGATATTAGCTTTTGTTATATATTCCTTTCATCTCTAGTTTTGCAGCATTAGCTTGCTAGGTAAGGTCCTATATTATTGATGGCTAAAGCGCTTTGGGTTGTCATAAAGAGAAAAGGAGAAGATTCCACATTCTGATTAGCCAGTTCAAGGCACTGTGGCTAATAAAGATTCACAACAATCATCAATTTGCTTCCAAGCTCTTCATATATTGAAAATGTAATCATGCATGTATATAAGCAAGTCTCAGCTTGGTTGGCATTTTTGTGTGATGTTGAAAAGAGCATCTTTTACAACGTGGCTGCTTGTCATCCTGGAAACTAAATGCGTGTGTTTCAGTGGGTATGTCCTCAAACCACTTACTCCGGAATGTGTGCTCTCCGCTTCAGTAAGACTGCTCTGGGGAAAGTGGTTTGAGGTTTGAAGCTAAAATAAGCTTACATCATTGTGTGACAGACTGGCTTTCTAAGGTGGAATCAATCCAAGCAAGAAGTTTCTAAAATCGATTCTGCATGTGCACTGAGCTCCTTTTAAAAAAAGAATCCAGGAGCTTAAAGCAACTTCCCCTTGCCTGAGTGACTGGCAGGTAATAGACGGAAAGGCAATTACGGGCGGCAGACTTTGGGAAATCAAGACAGAAATGTAACGTTAAGCGAGACCCATACTGACAAGAATAAAACAGGTGTTTTTCTTCATGACTTCATTACTGTGCCCCTTTGGCTACTGGGATATAAAATTATAGCTATCCAGAGCCCCTAGCAAAGTTGAAAACTCCACAGAGCTTTCTCAGCCAGTACAGTTTTTTATTATTCTAAAATCGCAGTGGGGTATATTATGTTTTTACAAGTATGCACCTGATCTTTCAGAAGTGCTGGACACCTACTACTGACTCTGAAGTTAACATGAGCTTCAAGTGCTGAGCACCTCTGAAGAGAGAACATTCTGCATATCTGTCTGGGAGGCTGGTTATTGAGGCACAGAGATTAAGTGCTTTATAAAATGAGCTTAATTGACATATCAGTTATACCAGTGGAATTCACCAAGGCCATTGGAGGGTACTCTGGCATGAGATCAGAATTTAGCCCTGCAACTATTAAAATCACAGTTAATTGACTGGAAACCTGACTTGTTTTTCTTTAAAAAGTCCATTTAGGCGGCAGGCCCATTCATTAATAATTTATGGTGTTGGTGTCCATACAGGCAACATACCTTGCAATCTGTCAGCAGCAGGAAAAGAACACTCCAGAGGCAGTAAGGGACAGGATGGGGAAGAAGTTCACTGGGACAAAAACCACAGAAGCTGTCAAAATACATTTGAGCATACAGTTTATGCTAAAAGAAACATGGCGTGCTTCGTACACTCTGGGAGTGTACAACTAAGGCCTGCAGCCTTTCACACCTACGGGCAAGCATCGTTAGAAGTTCAGGATAGGGAATGCGCATGCAAATCAGGTGCGTCTATGCCAAGACACGCCATATTGCAGCTGTTATGCATGTCTGCAAAGGCGACCAGCATTCTGACCTGATCAAAGACACGCCTGATTTGCATGCGCATCTCCTTTCCTGATTTTCTAACGACACTTGCCTGCAGGTGTGAAAGTGTCCCGAGGCCATGATCCACAAGGCTTAAGTCTTAACCCAGAGTAGCCTCACTGAAGCCCTATGGGGCAACTCCAGAGTAAGTGCTTTGAGGGTTTTAGACTAAGCTTCCACCTGTCCTAATATCATTCTGTATTGCTGTCCTGAAGGAGGAGAGTGAGCCTTCTAGAGCAATGTACCCGGAATATATTGTAATACTGCCTTATTGGGAACAGTACTTTATTGATCAAACCCCCCAGCCACCATACCTATGTGACTCCCAGGCGTCCACTCCCAAAATGCTGACAACGCAGCTCCCCATGGTATATGGGTGAGCTGCGGCGGATGAAGCAGGAAGAGCAGCAGAGCGATGGTGGCGTCACTCGCATACTGAAGTGGACCGGTTGCGGCATAGAGTCTGGTTACGTACCTATGCTGTAGCGTTATGGACAGCAAAGAAGATTTTCTTTGCTGCCCACATTGCGTCCGCTAAGTCCCGCCCAGCTGGAACTGTTCCGGGTGGTGAGGGGGCTAGTCAATCTGGTCTCCCTCTGTCTGGATGTGGAACCATCAAATGCTTGCTGTGATTTGTTTGTGGACTTTTTTTGTGGCTAAAATTGCTTAAATTCACCATGGTTTGGATGCGACTTTTTTTAGCAGAGAATGGGTCTGAGGTAGTGGAAGCCCCGTCTGGTCCTGTTTTGTGGGATGAGTTTCGGATGGTGTTACCCTCAGATGTGAGGGATGCTCTTGGGACTGTTCAAGCCACCAATTCTGAATTAGAGCCATGCCCGTCCTGGCTGGTTAAGGCTAGCCAGTAGACACTGGGGCCGTTGCTGACGGGGATAGCCAACGTCTCCCTTGGGGAGGGCAGGGTGCCGGGCTGTCTCAAGGAGGCAGTGGTGCGGCCCCTGCTCAAGAAGCCATCTTTGGACGTTGATGTCCTTGCCAGTTATTGGCCAGTCTCTAACCTTCTTTTTAGGGAATGTTACTGAACGGGTGGTGGCTCAGCAGGTTCAGGGACATTTGGACCGGATTAATTTTCTCGATCCCTCGCAGTTGAGGTCTCGTTTAGGTTATGGCATGGAGACTGCACTTGTGGCCTTGGCTGACGATCTCTCCTGTGAGTTAGACCAAGGTCGTTCGACCCTGTTGATCTTGTTAGATCTCTCGGCTGCATTTGATACCGTTGATCATGAGTTGTTGGTGACTCGACTTTGGGACCGGGCAGGGATTGGCGGGACTGTTCTTGAATGGGTCTGCTCATTCCTGGCCGGGAGAACCCAGCGTGTGGTGCTGGGGGAGTTTTCATCTCCCCCCCGGAGTACCGTAGGATTCCATCCTATCCCCTCTCCTGTTCAACGTGTACATGCAGCCTTTGGGAGAGGTTGTTAGGGAGTATGGAGTGAGTTGTCATCAATATGCTGATGACACCCAGCTATATCTTTAATTATCCCGACTCAGGCCCTGCAGTCTCGGTGTTTGTCTGCTGTAGGGGATTGGATGAGGGCGAGCCGCTTGAGACTAAATCCTGACAAGATGGAGGTGATGGTTGTGGGGAAGGCCGGGGTGGAGGTGGCCCCCATCATTGATGGGGTCCGCCCCCCCCCCGGTTTCTCAGGTTCAGAGTCTGGGGGTGCTCCTGGACCCACAGCTCCGCCTGGATGCTCAGGTGATGGCTGTGGCGAAAAGAGCATTTTGCCAGTTACATTTGGTGTGTCGGCTTAGGCTGTATGTCTCTGACTCGGATCTGGCCATTTTCATCCATGCTTTTATTACGTTGAGACTGGACTACTGCAACGTGGTCTACATGGGGCTACCCTTGGTGTTGGTTTGGAAACTGCAGCTGGTGCACAATGCAGCGGCCCGTCTCTTAACGGGGATGGGCCGACACGAGCATATAACACCGGTGCTTCGTTCTCTGCACTGGCTGCCGGTAGGTTTCTGGACTCAATTCAAGGTGTTGTTGCTGACCTTTAAAGCCCTAAACAGCTTGGGCCCCGCCTATCTGCAGGACCGCCTCCCCCCCCTGAACCTAGAGCAGCCCTTGCGGTCGGCTTGGGGCACCCTCCTCGGGGTTTCCCGGGTGTCTACTATGAGGAGGGTGTTCTCCGTGGCTGCGCCGCGGCTGTGGAACTTCCTCCCATTGGAGATCCGCTTAGCTGCCAACCTCCCCTCTTTCCGCAGACAATGTAAGACCTGGCTGTTCCACCAGACCTTTTCTGAAGGAGATGGGGTGGGTGGGGTTTTATATTGTTTTAACTGAAAGTAATATGGTTTATTTTAATATTTTAAATGTTTTAATATATTGTGAACTGCCCCGAGATGCCTGAGGCAGGAGGAGTGGCATATAAATGGTTAAAATAAAATAAAATAAAGTGTCCCAGAGCGGATGGGACATCATGGGTTTCAACCTTTTTTTTGCTGATGTCCCACCTGCCCTGCCTCGCTGTTCCAATGCCCCAGTTTTGGGAGACACACAGTTCTCCCAGTGGCTTGTGGGTCTTGCAGCACTATAGTCTAAGTTGTCCTACCACTGTTGCTGCTGGCCTGCGCGTGCTGCCCTGGGTGCTGCCCTCTCAGCTGCCAGTAACCAGGGAAGCACACCATCACCCAGCAACCCCACGGTATCCACACAACAGCCTCTTAGTAGCTTCCGTCCTACATCATGTAGGGGGAGGAATTTAATGGCTCCGCATGATGGAAGCCACCTCCGGTTTGCAGTCAGTCAGCTTCTGTCAATGGGGAGGGGAGAGGCAGTTTCAGGGGTGAGTGACGTACGCAGCCCTGTACTGCTCTCTGATAGGCTCCACACGCTTCTTGGTCCCACCCCAGGTTCCCCTTCGCCTCTGGTGGAGAAGACGGCTCTGAGGGGAAGGAGCTCAGGGTCCCCCATCTGGCCGCTGCTTCCCACCTGCCTTCAGCCCATGGGGCAGTCAGTGTCTCACAGCCAGGCCCATGCCCCAGTGGGAAACACAAGGCTAGTTGCCCACAGGTGAGGGGAGAGGGGGATGCTACATACATGTGGCTGCCATGGGGGGGGTGGAATTTCAGCATCTTTGCACTGTAACATGGGGCAGGGAACCAGTTAGCAAGGGAGGCTATGGAGTTCACACAAAATATTTACCCCTAAGTAAATGATCCTTGGGTAGCTTACCCAGGGGTAAAGTTATCTTATCTGGCTGCTTCTACTCAGGGGTAAATATCCCCAGCTCCATGTTATACACAACATACAGAGGATCATATCCATCCACGCTGGCAGGTTGAAGATCCTTTTGGATTTCCTGGGCCAGGGGTTCTCAACCTTTTTCCAGTCACGAGCACTGGACTGATGCTGCTTGGGAGCGCTGTGTAATTTGCATGAAAGATTTGCATAAATATGCATACATTTAGTCTCCCCTTGGCAATGCAATTTAATTTGGTTGAAAGGAGAACTATTGCAGTTCTCCTGAGCATTACTAACAGCTGGCTTGGGGAGCACTTTCAATCACTGTCCTGAGCCACTAGATTGAGAATCCCCGTGGGCTCTTGCAGAGATTGTTTAGAAAAGGATCATGGAAGTTTATAACCAGTGGAACTGCGAATGAAATGCTGGGTCTCTTGAAGATCCTTTTGGATCCCCATGGCCCCTCTCAGAGATTATTTTGGCCAGGATATTTTAAGTTTTTATCCAGGAGAATGGTGACTGGTGGGGATATACCCTTTTGAATCATTGAGACCAGTTATAAGTTTAGGGTGAAGATCCCTGGCATTAGATTGGAGCATCGTTTTCATACCTTTTGGGAACACAGTCTTGAAAAAGGACTATGAAAAGAGCACAATACCCGGGAACTTGTAGACTTGTTGGATTATGGTGGGATAAGACTGGCTTATTGCATTGTTGTGGGATCAGACTACTCTTGGATCTTTTATGATTAGTATGAACAGATCATTTAGTGATTTAGTGTGGAATCTTCTCATATTTATGCCTGATTGGATTGCTTCGTATAAAAGTCATGTTTATGAATTGTGTGGGGTTTTGTATTTGTATAGTCTAGATCTACTTCTTATCCAATCATACTGTAGACTATTTATACTTGTATAGACGTTGATATCATAAAGATGGTTTTTTCATATGTTATATATAGTTCCATTTTACAGTCCTGTGTGTGGTCAATTTTTTCAGCTATAAAAGATTACTCGCCATTGTTTGAGAAATGTATGTATTGCGTCGGAGTGTAAAGTGACATAACACATGCAGATTAGCACATGCAAATTTACGCAAATGATGTCTCTCATTGTCCCTCTCTCTGAGTGTTGCTGTCTCTCTTTTCAGAGTCCAGAGGTTGAGAGGTATCTCAGTCACACTTAGCACAGACTTACAACATGGCTGACCTTCCTGTAAACCCAAAGGTCAGATCAACAGAAGCGGACTCATTATAAGTCTGGTACAGCCCCACCTACTGGTGGAGGTGCTTACTATCATTACAATATATATATAATTATTTCCAGTGAGACCAGCCACATTGGCTGCCTCTGGTCCAAGCTGCTACCTTTGCTGTCCCAGAACCCAGTAGCTCCCCTGTTGTGTGAGCAGAACCGAAGAAACACAGGGTTGTTCTTTTGTAATCTCAGTCTTTTCAAGTAGTAATAGCCAATCTAATAAGAGATAAGCAACATATTTACTGAATTAGATGCTTAAGTTGTGCTCCAAATTCAACATGCAGTAATTAATATTAAATCTGGGGCCTAGCTTCCCAGCAGATTCTTGTTCAGGCCAAAGATTTGGGCCTGAACCCAGTCTCCGTTTGACTGCATTGGGCCTAACCCGAGGTCAGGTCTGCTACAGCAAGGCTCTTCTAAAGTGTGGCTCAACGGGCGTGGTTAGACGCACCGGCTTTCTCTCGGATGTCAAAGTCCGGGTTCGGCAAACTCGCACAGGGGGGGATTTAGATACTGCCCTCCCCTCCCAGAAGTCACCCAACTGCCATTGTAAACAGTGGCGCTGGGCGACTCCTGTATGTTTTGAGACCCAGACTAGAAAGTCCCCGGTAGCAGAGGACTTACAAATCTAAGTCTCAAAGCATGCGGGAATTGCAGGGTGCTGCTGTTCACAATGGCAGCTGGGTGTCTTTTGGGAGGGGGGGTGAGTGTCTAAATCATCCCCATGCAAGTTTGCTGAATCTGGACTTTGAAGTCTGGGAGAAATCCAGTGAGTCTAAAAACACCCAATTTGTGTGTCCCTTCCCCAAATGTCACGGACACTGTGATGTCACAGTGCTCCGTAACAAGTGGGGCAGCCTACGGCATTCACTCCCAGTTTGGTCCTGGTAGGCCAGGTCCGCTCGCAGGCTTACAGCACCCAGTGCCCTCTCACCTGGAGAAGCTAAACACTGTTCTCATTTTTATGGCTTTCAGGGTAAAAGGTCTCAAATTCCATTCTATACCAAAACCCCTGCTGTTTCCACATCCTACTTTGTCTCTAGTCCAGGGTCCTGATTTACCTTTTTCTGATGTTAACAGAAGGCAGTCTACTGGGCCAAGGGGCTGGGATCCCTCTCACCAGCGTCCTGCTCCAGGCTGGGACCCATCCTGATCCATTCCCAGTTCTTCATGTGGCTTCTGGGGACACTCCCTTCCAAGAAAGCCCTTCATGAGGTGCTCTGCTCTCCTACTCTCCCTCCTTCCTGGAGATGCTCTCTGGGGCACTGGTCCTACTCTCCTCCCTAGAGGCAATTTCTGAAAGGCCATTCCCTATGGTCTACTAGAAAGTAGTTCATGGTACAGATCAATGCCTTGGCTGCCTCAGTCTCTCCTCAACCATTGCCCATGATTTTTCCAGAATTTAGCTGGTTGGTGTGTGAAAATGGGGGGGTGGGGGTGGGGAGAGTCAATTGACAAGCCTGTGACCACAAATATTCAGAATTTGACCTACCAGTAATCCGGTTTGCCTACCTGAAACAATGGGTGAAAACAGACATGACTCTAATCACCCTTTAACCACCCTTGGTGGTCATTTATGCATGTTTCAGGGCTGCATAGGGCACCAATACAGCCCTGCAACATGCATAAATAACCACCAAGGGTGGTTAAAAAGTGAGATTATTAGTGTCATGTCTGTTTTCACCCAGTTAGTATCAGCTGGGGCATGGGCCAAGTCCCAGCCCCCAGTGCCATGTACCAAAATCTTCATACGGTTGAGATCCACAAGGCACTTATAACATGCCCCTTTAAAG
This sequence comes from Sphenodon punctatus, assembly GCA_003113815.1. Lineage (NCBI taxonomy): Eukaryota > Metazoa > Chordata > Lepidosauria > Sphenodontia > Sphenodontidae > Sphenodon > Sphenodon punctatus. The sequence continues at coordinate 2,702,379 of QEPC01010227.1, forward strand.
AATCTCCCAGGCGGAGCCTCTCCTGGGTCATGATTGGCTGGGGAAGCCAGTACTCTGTGGTCATGGCTGCTGAGATTCTGAGGAACAGCTGCAGGCCAGCTGATAAGACTTGAGTGCAGTGAACTAAGACACAGGACCAATATGGTAGCTCAGAACTTGGGGCTGGCCTACACAAGAGCCATACTTGAACTGTCTGAGGCTACTTGCCCACGTTACCATGCCGCCAAATCTCCCAGTGGGGAAATCTTCTGGCGGAGGATCTTACGGTGTATTGTGCACATAGAAGCTTGTAATCAGCCGCGTCCATCAGCTTTTTTTCTTTCTTTCAATTGTCAGGGTGCAAAATTCAACCCTGACAATCAAAAGAAAAAACCCCACTGGATGCAGCTGACTACAAGCACCCACGTACACAACGCGCTGTAAGATCCCTCTCCTGGAGATTTCCCTGCCGGGAGATGGTCTGAGAGCTGCATTAGGAACAGAAATAGAAATCTTTTTTAAAAAATGTTACTAATGAATATAACAGAGACCCTGGTTTCATGATCCATTCGAGCAGATTGTCACACACACCTGAGTCACAATTCCTTCTCCTCATTACTTCATCTCCCCTATTCAGCGGAAGCAGCTATTACCTCCTCTGTGCTAACTGCTCAGTGTGAGGACCAGCTCTGGCTCAATAGTACAGGGAACAATGTTAGACTTGCATGATTTCCATCCCACTGCCACTTGGCCTTTGGGTCAAAGTTTGCGGGAAGGTGACAACTCTATATGTGCATAATGTTCTGTACTGATTGGGGGCAGAGGCAGGGTGGGGCAGAGGGATGTGGCCATGTGCTTGTGATTTGCAAGGAGTGGTAGAAGGGGTGCAAGTGCTGTGGCAACTGTTGATGGACATCCATTCTCTTGCAGTTGAACACTCGGCCTTCAAAATCCTTTCGGAATTAGTAGCCACGTTGCTGGGAACATCTCTGGACAGATGGTCCATAGATGAGGATGCTATGCCATTCTAGAATGTAAAGAGGCTTAAGAGTACAACAGCAAATAAATTGTTGTTTCTTAAGATCGACACTGCTCCGTGACAAGACTGGCAATTTCTCGGCATAAATATTCCGTTTGGGGGCTAGAAAAGGAAAATTACAGGTGGAAACGTTAGCTGTGAAGGACAGTTTTTGACAGGGACATGGCTGAAGATGTGCATTACATACTGATCAGCGTTATCAACCGTTTCAATTTTAAGGCGAGAGATGCAATATCCATGACAGACAACAGATCCAACAGAAGTGTCTGCAGTTACAATGAGGATTCAGCAGTGAAAATAAATAGCTATAAGTCAGAATCCTCAAGAATAGAATTTTTAATGAAAATTTGATCCAGTTTGTCATCTTATTGTTACTTTAACAAGCTATGCAGAACAAATACACTTCTGTTTACCAGTCTTTCATGACACCACAGACAGAAAATGAAAATGCAGCTCAGAGCTCAAGGTGAGAAAATGGTGCTTTACCAAGTATGAAGGAAGGAGTTTAAAAGAGGTACAGAGCCCGCTCAGTTTACTAGCAAGTTTGGTGAAAGGAAGAGGCATGGAACTCCATCAAGTGATCTTCACTTTAATTAGAAAAGGTGGGACCAAATAAATGACATTCAGAACTATAAAATGGATATTTAGCTGATTTCTCCTACCAGGGAGGTTAAAAATCTCTCCCTCACTGGAAATTTTCAAACAGAGACTAGTCAACCATTTGCCAGGGATGTTGTAGCTGCGAACTTCCTTCATCAAAGTGAGAGATTAGACTAAATGATTTTTGAGGTCTCTTCCAACTCTATGATTATACAGTTATGAAACAATTATGTTTTTCCAGTATTGCTCATCGAAGCCACAATGCATGTTCCCCTTCCAGCTCTGGAAACCAGGGGCCTAAATTCTGTTTCCTATTACATAGGAGAAAGGGTCATGGTTAATAAAGTTTAAAGAATATCTTTCTTCTCTCCACTTTAACATGGAGAAACTGTAGCCAATTGGATCGCTCCCCTCAGCAGAGTCTGTTTGGAAGTGTGAGTCTAACGTTTTAAAAAGGCCAAAAGCCACAGATGTTGCGACAGGATCATCCAGAGGGTAGACATTTAGTCCAGTTTTCCCTTTAGGCAGGAAAAGTAGTTGCCTCGGAATAAAGAAGAGCAAACATCTAATCCATCTAATTGGGAAAAACGGAGTAACTGTGAACAACAGATCTCAGTGACATTTTCTTTATGGTAACTTTCCAAAATGGTTTCTTCATTTTGCAAACAGCAGCAAGTTTAGCAGACTGATGGTCTCACAGCCTCTGGACCTTATCCAATCAATCAAAGTTCCTGCGAAGGCTTGCTAGAGTCCCGGGGGGCACTCCAAACGCTGCCCTCCGCTTGGAGTTGGGACAGCGTAGCTGGTCCTTTAAAGCCTGGTGGGCTGCACACAAGTTGTGGCTCAGGGTTATCTCTCCAGGGGTAGGGGGTTTGTTTCCCTTTTTGAGGGACGACCCCTTCTATAGTAGCTGGGCAGTGAAAGTGGAGGACCATCTAATGTCCCTGGGGCTGTCACGAGGTTATCTCTGTGCTAAATCCTTCCAGGCTGCTCTACGAGAGATGTTATCTAGATGGCGAGATGTTGACCATCAGGGGAATCGGAACATAGTTGCCCAATCCAGTCATGTAAGCAGCTATCTGCTGTGGGCACCCCAAATGGATGTGATGGCTCCGTACCTTAGTTTACGAGTTCTGGCCAGCGCAAAATGGCTCTATATGTCAGCAAGGGTTGTCTACCGTCCAGGGTTTTGGAAGGGAGATTTGCTGCCATCCCTTTTTCTGAGAGGCTATGTCCTTTCGATTTGATGGAGGAGGAAACTACCGCCCATGTACTATGCTCCTGTAGATTGTACGATGACTTGAGGGGGGAACTGTTGGGGAAATTTTTCTCTAAATATAGGGGGTGGATGCGTAATGCGCTGGTAACTTTGGCGCTAGCAGGTGGGAGGGATGAGATTACTGGGCAAGTTGTCCCCTTTTTATTCCAAGCGTTTGCTAGGAGAAAGTTGTTTTTTGGGTTTAAACTGATTTAGAGGGTTTTCTAAATGTGTCTGCAATGTATATGCCATAAATCTTGGATTAGACTGCTCCTGTTTTTTTCCATGTTTTTTTTTTAAATTTATGTATGTTATGTTTGTGTATGACTATGACTACGGTTACGTCAATAAAGCCTAAATTGAATTGAATTGAAATTGAATTGACTGATGGTCTTACACCAGGTGTGTGAAACCTTTTCCCTTCCAGGGCCATTGGGAAAATTCATACAGGCACCAAGGGGCGGAGTCAGGAGCATACGGTGTGGGTTCAGGAAGAGGAAGGTCTAGATCACAGAAAAGTGCCATGGATCTGTCCTCTGTCTTTGAGTGCATGCCCTCGTCTCTGCTTCCTTACCCTGAATTCAGTCTTTCAATAGGCTCACCACCCGTGGTGGGTTTTTTTACCCAACACGCCTATAGGCCACAATAGAAGTGTCTGGTAAAAATTATCTATGGTGGCGGCAACCCTACTTTCAGTGTTTGTAGGTAGGAACTGGATTCAGGGACCAGATGCAGGCAGTGAAAAGGGGCCAAATAAGAACAAGTCATGAGCTCTTATGAGGGGAGATCCGGTAGATCTAATGTATCTGGATTTCCAGAAGGCATTTGATAAGGTCCCACATAAAATACTCTTGAGAAAATTAATAAGTCATGGGATAGGAGATAGTGGGTATTTTCAGACATTACGAGATTACAGTCAACCACAGTGAACCACGGTCAATCCCGCGGCAGGGCCAAAGCGCCCTTAACGTCTTTTCTGCAGGCGCCAGATGTTCACCACAGTCAATCCCCACCAGGGGTCAAAATCAACCACGCTTCCGGAGCTCCGGCCCGGATCATCTCCGAAAGCGTGGTCAATGTGATTCCCAACGGGAAACAATAAAAAGTAATGTCTGAACGGCAACCACCAGCCAGAATCAAGCAAAATGATTCCCAGCCAGGGACAAAGCAAGCAGCGTCGCTGCCAGGCAACCAGCAACAACACAGGCTGGGGAGGGAGATTTAAAGGTCACACAGCAGCAGGGGGACGTGTCGGGATGGAGCGAGGTGGAAGGGAGAGGAGAGTGGTGAGAGAGAGAGCATAGCAGGAGGTGGAGGTGGAGGAGGAGGCGGTGGAGACACAGGAAGAGGAGGGGACAGGGCCGGCCCCAGGCATGTGCCACATGTGCAGCTGCACATGGCCCCACTGCCAGCTGGGGCCCCGCAGTTGCCTGGCTGGGCAGCAGGCTGCAGCCAGCTTCTCCCCCAGAAAGTGATTCTTCCTCCCCTCCCTGGCTCCAGACCCCATCTGTCACCTGCCTCTGCCTTCTAGTAGCGCTGCAGTGGCAGCAGCAGCAGCGGGGACACTGGATCGGGCTGGGAGATAAGGCTGTTTACAAACAGCTCCTCCCCACGTGCTGATCAGAAGGTTGCTACCTTGTAAAGAAGGTTCTTCGAGATGGTTCCCAACATTCTCACAACTGGGTTGTGGCGCTCACCCTGTTCAAATAATAGACCACATGATGGTCTTGAGCTCCTCTGGTATAAAAAGAACCCTCCCCCTCTGAATGACAGTTCCTTTCAACCCTTTCTAGAAATATAAGAAAAGAATTCCATG